>JBAIZL010000001.1:28142500-28505000 GCA_036971475.1 Prosapia bicincta
TATCTGTTACGGACTTTCGACACCTATGGATTGTATTCTAATATGACGGTTAGGAGAAACCATCCCAGAGAGTAATTGGGATATAAAATATTATCTGGGGATTAACCAGGAGTGAGGGATAAAGTGCTACTCCTGAACATTAGTGATAGAATTCTTATTTGTAAAACAAAGATTGGATTAGTCCCTAAGAATTATGATCTATCCATTCTGGGCTAGCTTACCAGTACTTGGAAAAACATGCAGTTAAATAGTCTCGAAATTAGAAAGAACAACGAATAATGAAATGAGAGAAATGTTGGTTTTCAAGACATACAAGCAAGGAAATGCAAACAAGAAATCTACACACAACAAAGGAAAACTACAGTAATGTTTGGCGATACAGTAAATGACAACGGATACAAAGAACCAAACATTTCATGACATCGGTAATGTGTAAGTGTTACCATGAACATTTCTATTATATAAATAATTTCTTCAAAAATTTCTTTAAAATTAAGTCATCGACCATAGTCCGTGGAGAGAATAGCATATTCTCAACCCAAAGAAGGATACAATTTGAATACATACATTGTCAAAACATTTTATGTTTTAAAATTCGATAGAAGCCAGCTTAGCTGTAATTTAATAGGAGACGATTGCAGGGCATGATATACAAAAAGTATTCTGTAACTATATCGTGGATATTGATTGTAACTGCAGAAGTATTTCACGTTTTGAATAGTAACCCAGTTGTTATTTTGTCTGATACAAACAAAAAAAATATACATAGAAACTAATAATATAAAGAAATATTTTAAAAAACCAATTACTACTTAGGTGGTGAGATAATTATTTTAAATGTGAAACTAAGCGAAGACATCGTTTTTTATCACATTTGTACATAAAAGCTGTACATATTTATATTTTTCTGGGCTTTTATTTTTGTTGCTTTATTCTAAATTTTATAAATAAACGTCCGTTAGAACGTTTCATTGTTATCAAAATATGTCTTAATTTCTTCGTTTATAAGGTCATGGATATGACATCGTTTGAGTAGAAACATGCTCTGTACACGTTCAAACTTGAAATATTTTTAATATTTTTAATTTCTAGAAATAAACGAACTTATTTTTGGTTTACGTAATGAAATAATATATGGTGGTTTTTTTCACGCAAATCAACTGAAAAAACGGATACATACAAAATGAAATGTCTCTTGTCTGTTAGTTTTTACGGTTTCCATTATTGCCTAAATTTCTATCATACATCTATTCCGACTAAACTTGTGTTTAATATGTTTTACTACATTTAATTTCCTTCGTTCTCGATATTTTACGTTTTTTATTTCAATCTGCCATCACCAGGCATCCGCTTTGACTTCAGTCAACATACGACGTCTGCTTTAAATTCAATCAGTCTATATCGAGGCATTTCCTTTCCATCAGACACCACGTTCTTGTTAGTCTCGAATTTTTCCCATCTCACTTTATTGTCTCCTTGCAGGACTATTCTTATTCCTGATTGCTCTACTAATGTTTTTGATTAAATCTACTTATTGCTTAAATTCACTTCCATAATTAAAAAAAAGCTAAGAGATGTTTTTAGATTGATTAGTGAACAAAACAAATTTACTTTTAAAATCCATTCTTTAGAATTAATAAAGAAAATTTACGAAACTTAACATTACAGAGCTTTATATGTAATACAGAGCTTAAGTTTATTTAATAATAAACTAACGTGCTATAAGTTACAGAAAACTTTGAGTGCAAAGCAATGGTTCCACTGAAGGATAGATTTAAAATAAAATTCTTAGTCAACTTCATGCTCTCTATAGTTTATAATGCTTATGCTTTGCTTAAGCTTTTTATACGCTATTATCTACGCTAGCATTTTTTAAAATATAACATTCAGGAAAATAGGTACTCATCACCTTGTGAAATGTTTTAAGGAAAGTAGTAATTCCTGTCTTCGATAGGATAATAAAAAACGTTTAGAAATAAAAAAATGTATTTACTATCACAAACCCAGATTATATATTTTTTTAAGTACTCATAATTTGGGAACAGAGGAAATTTATTAGAAAACAAGCATTTAAGAACTCTCAGAAAAACTAAAAATCATCAGCAAACTTTCACTTATCTTAAAAAATCCAAAAAAATTTGTTTTAACGTATAAACACTACGTTTCTGAAACAATTATCTCCTTTGCTATTTTATTTGCTTTAAAATCTTGGTTAACAAATTTTGAAATGTTGAAATCAAAAGTTCTTTTACCGATTCACACTTTACCTTTATTTATACCTTTATGCGAACAATTTTAACGGTTCTATCGTAATAATTTTAAAACCTTGGTTAAAGTTATATAAAATACAGAACCTCTAATTATTTTAGCAAAAAGCATGAAAATGTCAACCCTCTTTTTTTTATAAGACAAAATTTTCCGCTCATGACATTACGCCCTTTGTCGGAGCACAGCCTCCAGCTGTAGATAATTCCAAAAACAATATGTCGCGACCTACTCTTTCCCTCAGACTATTTAAGCCTTGCCCCTTAGAACTCTTGTTGAGCCCTTTACGGGCAGGACGATAAATTAGTTCCATACAATGACAATGACGTCTTAACAGAGTGTGTAGTTATATCTTGTTGAGGCAAAAAATTATCAAAAAAAATATATTTAATTTACGTTTGCCTCTTTGTTAATATTGATAATTTCATATTTGGCACTTCCTATACAGTGTTACTAGAAATTATGCATTGAAATCAATGTGATTCACGTGAAAATGTACATACTGATAATTGTTCTACCGTAACCCATCTGTTACCTTGGTTACGAATATGATGTGTGGATGAGGTTCTAAACAGTTTCAGCGTTACCGCTCTATGAACTCTATCGAAGCCACTTCTTCTGGGTGCATGTGATGTAGTAGCCACATATGGTATAATATTTTATGGATTTCTTCAGGCTATTTAGATTGTAATAAAACGAAAGTATTAGTGAAAAGCGGGATGAAAAACTAACAAATAGGTGGTTACAAATAGATAGATCTATATCCTCCTCTACATCTTACATAGACAATGTACTACATATCAGGAAGGCACTTTATGCTAATTCTAAAACTACCTATTTTCACTGCAATTACATCATATTTTTATATCCTTTTCCAAATTCATGAATAGTATTAATCGATATACCTTTATATATTCGAAAACAATATTGGATAGTTTTACACCATTCTCTCACTTAAGGGAACAAACATTGTTGCTGACTAAAATAGGAGAAACTAATACAGAACTGAAAATTAGCTCAATAACTAAAGTCCATTGCTAAGCCCTAGTTTTCATGAAGAGTTCATGATTTAGAAATATTAAATTTTCTACGCGCATAGAAAAATCAACTGTGGTTAAGTTAGTTTTGTGTTTATGTCTGATACCCACAACAAGACTTACACTCGACTAGGGCCGGTTATAATGAGGTCAATAATATATGGAATTTGTTTGGAAATATACCTCATTTATAATACTTTGAAAAGTTTGTTCCTGTCGCCGTTTTGAAATTATTCATCAGCTATGAAGCTCCTTATGTCTGTGAAATATATTATTCTATGCGTGATAAATGATATTTAAAAACATTAAGTTTTATTTCATTTTCAGTCGTTATCATTTTCCAGAACTGCCTATTATATTTAAAAGTTTGTACAACACATTCTTTATCCACCCTTAATTACAGTACTAAGTCGTGGTTTAATTTCTTCAGGTTATTCAGATTGTAATACAACGAAAGTATTTGTGAAAAGCGGGATGAAAAACTAACAAAAAGCTGTTACGAAAATAGGTAGATATATAACCTCCTCTATATCTTACAAAGGCAATGTTTTAAATATCAGGAAGGCATTTTTATGCTAAATCCAAATCTACCTATTTAGACTGCAATTACGTCATATTTTCAAATCTCTTTTCAAATTCATGAAAAGTAATAAACAATATACATATCGAAAATAGCATTTGATATCAAGTTGGATAGTTACACCATTCTTCCACTGAAGGGAATAAACATTGTTTGTGACCAAAATAGGAGAAACTAATACAGAACTGAAAGTTAGCTCAGTAACTAAAGTTCATTGCAAAGCTCTAGTTTTCATCCAGTCGGAGTTCCTAATTTAGAAATATTTATTTTTTCTCCGCTATAAAAAAGTCAACTGTGCTTGACTTAGTTTTCTGTTTGTGTCTGACACCCATAACAAGACTAACACTCGTCTAGGACCGGTTAAATGAGGTCAAAAAGATATTGAATTTGTTTGATCGACCTCATTTTTAATACCTCGAATAGTTTCTCCATTTCGCCGTCTTGAAATTATTCATCTCTAAAGCTCCTTATATCAGATATATATTATTCTATGCGCGATAATTGATATTATAAAAAATAAATTTTATTTAGATTTTCATTGTTGTCACTGTCTAGAAATAGTTACTATGCAATTTTATTATTCACCCTTAATTACAGTATTAAGCTGTGGTGTAATTTCAGTATAATGACAGCACTAAACCGTTAATCATCCTTTTTGTCAAAGCTATTCTGTTAAGTTATTTTAGATGTGAGTTTATACACAAAATTGGTCACGTAAAATGTTAATATCGTTTTCTAAAGTTTATTGCAAAATAATAACTGTGCAATAAAAATTATCTCTTCTTTATACTATACTGACTTAGGCTTTGCAATTTCTTGACTCCCTCTTCATCGATTTGTAATAACAATTAACGTTTAAAGTTACCAGCGTTTCAATTTACAAGCAGTCATTATCAGAGGCATTAAAATGCACATTTTGTTATTTATTTTTTTACCTCTGAAAATGTTTTCTCCGGATCTGAAATGTACCGAATGATAATAAAAAAATTTTATTGCTCTTACAGGTGGTAATTCTATATTTAGTATATATTCATCATTTAATAACAAAGATTGTGTTGTTTTTCAATTCATTCTATTAGCTTACACTCTCCTATATATATATCGCAATATGTATTCTTGTGTATTAATAAAGAACTAAGTCAAAATACAAATACAAGAAATATAATTGAATTCTTGTAAATTCAATTATAATTCTTGTATTTGTATTTTGACTTAGTTCTTTATATATACATATATATATATATATATATATATATATATATATATATATATATATATATATATTATAAAATAACATATTTATATATAAATATTTTATATACTTTTATATTTCTTTATTATATATATATATATATATATATATATATTATAAAATAACATATTTATGTATAAATATTGTATATACTTTTATATTTCTTTATTATATATATATATATATATATATATATATATATATATATATATATATATATATATATATTAAATGTACAGCTTTTCAATCGCTATTAAAATACGTTTTTATCTTACCAATCAAGTTAAAATATATTTTTGTTTAACCTGTGGTAGATGACAATTGACGTTAATACAGCTTTTCAAGTATTTTTCCATTGATTAATATTTATCAAATTTGATGTCTTCGTAAGAATCGAACTGAATGACTATATGCTCGAACACCAGAAATTTGGCACTGAGACAACTCTTCTACAGCCAGAAAACTAGTATTTAAAACATTAAATAAAATTATGTAAGAAATGTTCTTTGTATTATTGAAGCATAACAAGAGATGGGGTAGAATGAGAAATTATAGATCTCCATCGGCTTCATTAACTACAAAACAAAAAAATTAAATGAATAACTAGTAACAAATCAAAATAATATACTGTATGGAGAGTAAAGTGGTATAATACAAAGATATTCGTACATACATAATTATAAAATAAAAAGTAACCAGAATTAATTTGTCTTTCTTGTCCTCAGTAGGAATTGACTTGATTTTTTTAATATTTTTTTTTAATAAGAGTAATAATCTAAACGTTGAACTTTATGAATTTGTTTACGTTTACCAAACGTGAATGCATCATCACAACTTTATAGTTACATTTAATTCTGTATAACAGTAAAGTATATGATATAGGCTACTTATATACAAACGCGTTATCTAAAATGTGGTGCATAATAGAAGGAGTTTAACTAAATGCAGTCGATTCTGTATTTCCACCCATCATATTTAAAAAGTACGATTCCTTCGTCGATGTTGGAATTTAAAATAATTATATTATTCCATTGATACTATCTATATCTATGTTTTCGTTTAGTATAGGTTGTTGGATAAGAATCCAAGCTAACAACTAATAGGGAAATTATATTCTACACCAACATTTTCATTTTAAGTTCAGAAGGCAGAGAAGGCGTGCCATAAAAATAATTCGCATTTCCTGAACGAGAATATTTTTTAGGTTACGTCAAAAGCATAACAATATATAATGGTACCGAAGTACTACAGTCCACTAGAAATCATATCAACATTTGCATTCGCATGATTAAACAATCTCAACAAAGCGTGAAATTGTCATACAAGTAGCTACAGCGTTCATGTTCCAATGAATACATTACTAACAAATGGTTTACAAAGAGAGATCAAAATATTCAGTGATTTGTATTACGTTTAGAGACCACTTCATTATTTTACTCTCCTAGAAAGGATTCTGTTGTTCATGATCGAACCGCTTGTACTTTAAACGAAACTAAGAATCATTCGATCCGAACTTAAATAGGACGAAGTATATGGAACCATTTTTTTAAAAGGTTTTACGTTAAGATTATGTGTATGTAAAGAAATATGACTAGGCTCCTGAAGTTTATATTTAACCACAGTTAATCTTGTTAGAGTAAGGGTTTCCACACAGGTAAATATGAATATGCAAAAACATATTGTTACATTTAATTGATAATTGTTACTAATTGGTAATATAAAATAATACCATTTATGTAATGACAGAGTCATTGCATGTAAAAGTCAGATATCTGAAATAAAAATATTTTGTGTCTCAATATTTCTTTTACCTGTTAATTTGAGTAAACTAAAACTTGGAACCTGAGAAATAATTCACTGTCATACAGCCAACCTTTGAAAATTATTACTCCAACCTTACCTGTTATATCAAATGAAGAAGTTCTTGGAAGACTGAACAAATATAGTCTTAGATATAAAAAATACCGAAAATATATAGTCATAAATGGGCGAAAATATATAGTCATAAATAGGCAAAAATATATAGTCATAAAATGGCGAAAATTACGGATGCAAGTGGACAATTTATGATCTTTCACTATTAAAATATTATTATAATTTAGTAATAAATAGGAATATTTGATTGAAAAAAAATCAGTGTTTCTGAAAGGTAAAATTATTGTGAACGTCACAAGGACATGAGAAACAGCGTGACGTCACGTGCGCAAGGTGGCTTACCTGGTTACTCACCCTTTCAAAACGTACATCTTCTTGTAAGGAAATGTATAATAAGAAGATGGAATAAAGTAGGAATAAAGGACATATGACGTGACCTATGTACAGTCCCTTGCCTGAAGGAGTAGAGCATCTGTCAGCTAGAGAAAAGGTTATTTCTTGTAACGATACTCCCTACAGGAGAGGCCTTAGGAAGAAGAGGAATCATGGATTGTCCCAATATAGTAAAAACTACAGTATACAATAACATTGTTTTGCCTTAATTAGCCCTTTGTACGTTGTAACATAACAGCTTTTTGTAATGCGTTATTTAATTATACAAACCTTTGTTCCCAAACAATTTATTATTTCCACTTTAAAAAGACTGACCGGGTCAAATGTTTATATAAACAATTGTATCTAACAATTTGACTCACGGTTTAATCAAATCACTCTGAAGACAAATAGGTTACATTAGAGCCCTGATTTGAATTTTCAATAAGGATATATTTTAACCAATCCAAATAAATTACAATTAACATTTTTTTGACAATGTTACTTTAAATGTTTAAAAAACATGATTACATCCTGTACAAATTGTAGTTTAGATCTTTACAAATAATAAACAACATTTGGTCAAGATGCATACTGGTTACTTTCGTATATTTACTTATTCGTTTCTGCCGCTGAAAACAATAAATTGAAAACATACCTTGGCAATTACTTAAACCTGACTTATCTACAAAATCGAACATTACTTGGCTTTACTCTTGTATTTATATTTTTATAGCTATAAATATAAAACATTTTATTAAATTTCATAAACACCCTTTAATTTATTATTAACTTTTTAAAAGTGTATTATTGAAAGTTTTAAAAATCATACTAACACAAAGAAATATAATTTTTTTTTTCTTGATTCCTCTCTTGGATTAAGGCTGGATCGGAACAGACCAGCCAAGCTAGACTTACCATGCTGAGGTAACAGAACCATCAAAATTTCAACTATTTCAAAATAGATGCCTTTCATTGATTACCTGTTACTAGTAAAAATCAATTAAATGATCTTTGTAGAAACAAAACTTTCCTTTTAAAACACTTTGTTGTAATAAAACAAATATTTAGGCAATATGCTGAATTACTGCCAAAAAATATTCACCTTGTTACAACGTATTAGACAAAGTGATTGGCTGAAACAAAAAACTTAAACCAAATAGGCTAACTCTTATTTTCGCGTATCTGTCATTGCAAACATATTTACAATAAAATTATAAGTAAATAAGACATTGGATAGTTAAGAATGTACACAAACTCACAAATATTTGTGGTAACTATAGGTAATTCAATAACTCCTCTTTTGAAATTTTGTATTAAATATATGTCCGTGATTTCGGCTTTGTCTTTAAAAGGCGTAGGAGTAAATAAATTGATATATGTGTGATGATGTACGTTTTATATTAACTACTGGCCTAACTTTACAAGCTAAGTTCAAAATATTTAGTTTTGGTTAAAGTGATGCTATTCACAAACGTATTGTTAAATCTGTACTTAAAGTTCAGCTGGCAATCAAAGTGTCACGTTTTTAATTTAATTCTATTGAAAGTTTTGTTTTTAAGGGAGATTGTAAAAATGATTTAAACACATGTCGTTGGGAAAACCTATATGAAGAAAATTAATCACGTTTTAGAAATCTATGGTTGATTATTTTTAACACGTGCAAGGAGCCTATGAATTTAGGAATTGCCAAATAAGTAACGAGTTATTTATACTAGTAACCAATTCATCCTTCAATATAATATCAGGGTTTTATCGATTAAAAACAATATAAAATATTAATCATGTCTTATTGTGCTAATCGAATATTATTCCAAAATATTTCTACAATCAAGAATAATGAGAGTATATTGGCTAATTTATTATTTTCAATTCCTTTCTTCCAATTCTCCCTAAATATATATCTTTTTCAATAGTTTAAAATTTTCAATAGGTAATAAAATACTTCTCATTCATCCACTCAAGATCAATTTTTTAAACTTGTAGTGGGTGACAATAGATGTTAATACAGGTCTTTCACATATTAATTCAGTAATTAAATATATTTTTTTAAATTTAATTTTATATCGTAGAAAATCTTTTCACAAAAGAGGCAAACTATGCTATGTGCAAGATATACTTTTTCCTTAAAATAAGTGATAACATGATGTCATAAAGGAGCTGATTATATGTTAGAGGTTAATTAGTTGGGAACAGCTGTTTTAATGCTTAGGTTATGTTACTTTATTTATATTATTTGTAATTATTTAATAAAACTTAGCTAAAGTAAAATGTTCCATTTCTGATCTAAAGTAAGAGTTGACTCAAAGAGTGTTACATTATATCACTTGTTATGAAGGAAAATGCAGTTTTTAAAAGAGACAAAATATAATATTTTAATTACAATAATGCTTCTACAACTTGTTTGTTGCCTTTATTAAACCTACAATGGTTTGGCTATAGAAAACGAAATCCTAACATTTAAGAATCAAATGTACAACCCTACACCTCACTTACAACTTCAGTTGAGTTAACCGGAAGTGTAAGAGGAGGTAGTTAAATTTAAGGATATTGTTATCTATTGATAGACAGAGTTGTTGTCATACAGAATAAACAGCTCTCCGGCTTCATTATGGCAACAAAAACAAGTTACCAAATTGGTGCTCTAATTAAAATAGATATTTATTGACTCTTAACAACAGCATTTTCTGTTTTAAGAAACTTTATTCCAGTGCCTCGATAAACATGAATATCTAAGTAACAAAATTATAAAGATTTAAAAAAATAATAATCTCCTAAAAAAAGATAATAATTATATTGAAATTTTATAATCTAGATGTATAGATGAGTCTTCTTGTGACTGTTTTTATTACCACATTATCAGATTAGTAAAATGTCTGCCTTTTGCTTTGGAGTTTATTGGACCAGATCCATTACCATGTAAAACGAGCAATTATTGATAGATAATTAATAAGATCCCCTTGGAGATCCTCCGTAAGTGGAGGATCTCTGAGCAAAAATATGTTTTAGTCAGAAATGGATTTTCTCACTTGAATATATAACAAGTCAATAAAAACCCTTTCCTATAGATATAAATACCTGAAGAGTTGTAAAACAATTTACGATTGACTAATAAGTCAAGCATTTCAAAAATGTATGTGTTGTTTACTGTATAATCACTTTTAAAAATAAATTTAATATAAACATCCAGACGGAAATGAGCGAGTCTTACCACAAACTGTATAGACTACACCAGTAAGAGTTTATTTGTCGTTTGGGAGCTGTATTTGCTGAGAATCCAAGTTACTGGACGGGTGTGGGAATTTATTTGTGTCTGTGCTGGTTGATACCGGAATAAAAATTTTACCGAATTCACTGGAATTGGGTGTTTACATAGTTATAAAATAGTCATGCCCTTATATACTATTTGATGTTATTTGGTTAATACTTTTAGTCTTTACGATGTGGAGTGTGAAAAATAGTTTGAAAATGTTAAAGGGGATAATATCAACAGCCTTTAGTTAGACAAAAATAAAAAATTAAACATATTGTTAACAAAAATGAATAAACCTGACAGTGGTCCAATCTGGGTGTGGAATTAGACTATCGCTTTAATAAAAACTCATAAGTTAAACAATAACACATATTTTTAACTTGACAACGAGTCGAAAAACATTTATGTTAATAAATACCATGGTGTGAAGTGTTATATCTCACAACGATTGGAAATAAGATGTGAGTGGTATTAAAATTATATATCTAATCCCTTTTAGACCAATGTGTAATTTTGTGTCCTTCTGAAAAAGAAAACTAATGTATTTAATTGTAATTAATACATCATTAAATTGTGCAGTATAGTTGAAACAATTATTAAACAAAACATGTCTAAACATCAGAATCACAAAATAAAAATATTATTTTTTGATAAAATATTTTATTTTTTTAAAAAAAAGTAATGTTTTTGGTGTTAGTATTACACTAGAGTATTTATTTGTATTATTTTTTAATAGAGATAAGAAATATAAAGCAAATGTAGAACAAATATTTATATATGAAATGGAAAAAAATACCAATTGTAAATTATTATATATGTAAATTTATATATATTTATAGTGTGTAAAAGCTTAACATCTGCTGTACTCATTCCATTGCAGCTACATGTATTTGCTAGAATTTTGCTGCATAACCTAGGCAGCGTTTCCCTGCAGTGGTTTAAGTTACACATGTATTTACAAAGTAAAGGAAATGCTGATCAGACAACAATCGCACATAAAGCGCAGATCAGCAAGTGCACGACAAATTAAATTTGCATTAGATGACGCCGAGTTTATAAGAGATGCTTTTATGTGTTTTGATTATTTAATGTGACAAAAACTTTTACGTTTTTTGTAACTGATAGGCACAATGTTTTAAGGCTTGTAAAGGGAAACTGTAAGTACGGTTATCTTTCTATTTGTTTTATAAAATTAGAGAAATCTGCTAATTGACATTTTGCACGGTAGCTGATGGATTGATAAGGTTAGAAACAGAGATAAACAGATAATGTATTAAATATTCATAAATTAACTTCTCGTATATTAAACGAATGTAAAAATATTCTCACCCATTGAATGTAAAAACTCCTCATCAATTAAAAACCCTTGCCAATTATTCGGAATAAATAAATTAGGGTAAAAACAGAAATGTAAAAGCTATTAAAAATTTATATGATTTATTTCCATCTTCCGCTAGTACTAGCAGTTAACACCGAAGGTCTTGAACGGAAATAAATACGAGCACTTGCCTTAAGTAGAATCGACTTTTTTATTTAATGAGAACAGCTGTTTCAGGAAATGTTTTCACTGCACCTTATATCTTAACGGACCTTTTAGTTGTTTTATTTTGGGGGTGAAAGGGTTGAGATATCGGTATTTAGTAATGCGGCAGTTTTAGGAAACATAAACAAACTTGTGAAAACACGTCAATGATCGATAAAATATATTGCAGCCTGAAAATAGACTCAACAACCCAATACAAAAACCCACATCAGAACTCCACAAAATACAAAACACTACCGTACACATCATCCAAAACTCACATCTCTAACAATAAGTTTCGTGAATATAAATACTAAATTGGTTATTTTGGTAATAAAGGTTTCAATAAACAATTTCAACAAAAAATGATAAACCAACCCTTTTGCAACTTCTCTGTCGTATACAAACTAACACGCAGTATATAGCAGTATATAACACGCAGTATATAGCAGTATATAACATGTAGTATATAGCAGTATATAACATGTAGTATATAGCAGTATATAACATGTAGTATATAGCAGTATATAACATGTAGTATATAGCAGTATATAACATGTAGTATATAGCAGTATATAACATGTAGTAAATAGCAAACCGGAAGGTACACATAAAGAACACATACAATAACTCAAAAACACAAACAAAATTTGCCGAAAACTTCATATCCACCAACTACTGTAATAATAACCTACAACATATCAAACCAACAAATTATACTTCAACAAACAAAAATAACAAAATTAAATGGCACGATACAACCGAACATGTGAAAGTATACAAATAAATCAAGATACACAATGCACTCAACACTAAAATTACTTTTATTTCAGATACATGTTTTGACATCATAAATTTTAAAATATACAAGAAAATCACCTAAGATCGCTATATTAACCCAAACTCAACCTAAATCAATCGAGAGGGACGTTACAGGGTAAGTTGCGACACATATACAATTAATTTCGTCCACATTACTCAACAAAATAAGTTATACTACTGGCAAGCATAGTCCAATTGTATAATTAATCATTATTTTATATTACATACCTGTGTACGTATCACAATACTAATCCAAGAGCATGTGTTATACCAGAATAAAATAAAATCGATTGTTGGCTAAATGACAATGAAAACAGAATTAAAAACAAGTATTTTGATAAACTATAAATAGTTACACTCACTATAACTCCATCCATAAGATACAGTTTGCCTTCAAAGTAGATATAAATAACACATAACTTTAGGATGCACTTACAATAGAGCTTTTTCTTAGACATATAACTATTCATATTGGAAATGTAAAGTCTATTTCGACACATACACGAAAATAAAAAATAACTATTTTTAAAATGACAAAGAAAATACTAGCCTCTCAATTATTTACTTAGCTTTTCAAGTTAATATATACAAATAAATACATCATTAAAACAATGTTCAATAATATATAAGTACACATCGGATGTGAAAATTGTGTTCATATATATAAGACATTGTTCTTCAAGCAATTAGGATTTTGCACTGTATTAATTTTGTGACTAACGAAAACAAGTGTCTGAATGAGTACCTAATTTGATTTTGATTGTCTAGGGTAAACTTGTTTGTTAAAATTTAAACATAGTGGCTATAACTAATGCATGAAAGCAATATTTTTATTTCTGGCTTTTATCTAAACGCATTTTTCTGAATTTCCTGTCTCTCTTAAATTTATTTCTGGATCTATTTTACTCATACATAAAAAATGAACTTCGAGCCACATACAGTTGCGGTATCTTTACTGATTAAAACTAATGAAATTTAAAGGTAAATACTGGACAAACACCTTTATTCTGCGATTGTAAAGTGTTTTCGAACACGATACAAGCTGTAGACAGTTCGGTTTTGACGTCGCTGGTTATAATAAGAAAAGCCGATTACACAAACTTTAATCTGTATTCTACATCTCTGTTTGGAATCCATTATATATTTTGCTAACTTATTTTGAAACTGTTGTAATCCCTATTGTTTTTAATAATTATTATTTCTAACAGTATTTAAACAAGTATTAAATGGTTTTATTGTAAGAGGAAAGTTATTATTTTGGCAAAGGGAATGCGTTAATATTTGTAATAATTTAAATAGTTCCATCGCAAGGAAGTTTGTCATCATTATATCTATGAATGTATTGGTGATATTTTCTTTACACAGTCAGAACTCTAACTTAACGTTACTCGTAAATTATTCCGACAACAATACACCTGATTACTAAGCAAAGTGTGAATTGTGCCTCTATCCGTACGATAGGTTAATATAAATACTGATAAATTATATCTACTTCAAAGGTAACATAACGTTTCTTGAGATATGATTAAAGTTTTGCAAAATTTGTGAAAAAGAACCCTAATGAAAAAATAAATTGTGAAAATATATTGCATATAAACAATGACATTTTCAAATTAACATAATTTTTGTTAAATATTCTGTCAAAAAATTCAACTATTTGAGTTTTAAAAGAAAAAAAGCAATCATCAATCCTAGTAAGTATAATGGACACGGTGGGAGTTGAAGATGACGTTTCTCCGAAAAGCGCCGTTTACGAAAATGAAGACAATATTGATAAGAATTATATTGGTAAATTACATCATGCAAACATTGATTTAATATCATTTACAACAACATTACCATTGATTTATTTTATTAAGCAAGTGTAATTATTATACCTTTTTTGGTTTACTTAATTTTATAATAAAAGCAGATAAATATCAATCAAGTTCTACAAAGAACATAAGGTTCGGTTATAAAGTGTTAAAAGTAATAAAAAAATGAAGTAGAAGAATATTCATTAAAAGTTATTGAACGAAATAAATATCTGTTAGGTTTATTGGAAACTCTATATTAAAAGAAAGTTATAGCACTTTATGTATATACGTAATACAAAACTGGAAATATTACACATATTTTATAACATAAAATTAAAATATGTTTGGAAAATTTCCAAACAGTAGCAAGTAATAATCCGTATTATAAAATTATAAAAATAATTATGGTTTTATATCTCTTAAGGTTTATAATTATGTATTTTTATATATCACTGACTCTACATACATCACTATTTAATAAATGTCGACAATATCTGTTTTTTTCTTATTCATTTTAAAAGTATGAGATATTCACAGTAAAATATATCCATTTTATGGAAAAGCAAAACAATAATTATGAAAAGTTTACAAATAAAAAAATGAAACCATTCAAACTCAGTCACTGAAAAAGTAATTAAACTTTACAATGAGCAAAATGAATTTTCCTTCATTAAATCTGAAATATCTTAGGATAAACACTGATATGATAATAATCACTAAATTGATTATTGGACAGTTAAAATGGAAAGTGTAAACAGTTCCTAGATGTTGTAAAGGGAGGGTTTATAATTGCCTGCCGCAAGCAGATGACGTCACAAACATTATTGCAAACAAAAGTTTACAATTATATATTGGAGTTTATTTATTGTTGTAATAAATATCTTGTTGATTATATGATTAAATATCTTGATACGGACTAAAATAATACAGATGTACAGTTTTTAGTCTTAGGTTTCCAGCAATTTATTCCAAAACTAAATGAATAAAATTTGTAATTTCATAAATAATATATTAATATTATCATAACAGAAATAAAGCAGAAATAAAAAATTTAAATATAGTTTATAGTAGAATATAAAACAAAAATAAACTGGAACAGAAAATACAAATTAAAAAAATAGATAAACAAAACTATAATAGTTTACAATACATATAAAGATTGTTTACGTTATAAATTAAGTAAAACATTACCAATTTTAAAGTTTTTGCTTTGTATGGTACTTGGTTTATGTAAATTAAGATTGCAAATAATCATTCATGTATTGACAAACAAGATAATTTTATGAGCAAAAATCTCAGAAATTAAAAACTTTTTTAAACTTTTGTTTATAAACTTTGATAAGATACTATAAACAATATTTAAATTGGTAAATACCGCGCATTGATCTCTGGAATATATCGACCATTAAAGCCGGCCTGGAGTAACAGTTGCCGGAACACTACTAAACTGCAGTGTACTATATTGTTAGGACGATGAATATTTGTAGAGCTGCCAAATTTCCAAAACATGTATTTACTGAAACAAAATAAAATGTTGTAGATTGACAGGTGTATAAAACAGCTGATGTGACATGCAGCGACATAGCCTGACATGTTTCTGGTAGCTGATTAATATGAGACAAAAGTGGCGCACGTGGGAGTAGCTTAGGAAAGGTTGTACGAAATGAAATGTTTCTCGGTTTAATATTTCTTTATTTTGGCAGCAACTTCATTGAAAACTGAATAGCGCAAAGCTTATTCCTCTATCTGACGTCACCGGACTAATGTCTGTAGGATATCGCCTACCATACCTACTGGGACTATGCTGAGACATTTAAAGCCACGAACTAAGACCCAACGTCTGTTTTTTATCCATACTTCTACAAAAGGGAAAACAATTATTTATCTGTGATTCCAATACAGGGAACTATATATATATATATATATATATATATATATATATATATATATCTAGCAATATGTATTCTTGTGTATTAATATAGAACTAAGTCAAAATACAAATACAAGAATTATAATTGAATTTACAATTCAAAGCTTTTCGTTGGCTAACAGTATCAACATCATCAGGAATATTAAACAATGTATTATGTATATATGATACAATTGTACATTTTACAATATGGGTTAAGGTATTTAAGATTACAATAAAACAATACATTTTAGTTACCAATGAAAAGCTTTAAAACTGACAATATAATTCTTAAAAGTATACAATTTTGTGTTAGATGTTAAGGACAATTGTAACCAATACGTTCTCCCTTGATATAATAAAACCTGGTTGCGGAACAAAAGCACGATTTCAAAAGCATAACCGGGAGCAGGGCCGAAAGTTTTTTTTCCATTTAAAGCGCGATAGAAGCGGCATTGTTACTTTTAACAAACTCACATCAGGTGCTTTATCTTTTCAATTTAGGTAATGAGAACTATGTGTAAGGTTTTAGCTCTCCATCTAAATGCGAAACTATTAATCCCCCCGCCCCCACGTTCCCTCTCTACATTGTATCAGTACATATTTCCTTCCTCTCCTTATCTACTCTTCCCTCTCTTATAGGACTCTCTAGTACAGGGGTTCTCAACCTTTTAGTAACCACGTACCACTTGAAATTTTCAGATATTTTGACGTACCACCTTATATTTATATATATTTTTATTTCTATAAATAATTATATATAATTTACATTTGATCATGTTTAGGAAAATAAAAATGCATTCTACAACTGTATGTATGTACATAGAATTTACTTAGATACAAAATGAAATGTAAAACAAGAGATTGTTACATTAAAAACAATCTCAAATTAGTTAATTGAACACAGTCATTTAAACAGATCCTAATGAGCTCGTTGTTGTTGTTTGTCTTTGACAAAATTTTCTATATCTGGGTCGATTGAACTCAACTTGATTCTTAAGTCCTCTTCAACACTAATGCGGTTTCTGTATTTATTTTTTATGTACAGCATTTCTGAAAAGCCCGATTCACATAAGTACGAGGTTACAAATGGAAGTAAAAAGATTATTGCTTGCTTGAACACTGATGGGTATTCAGTTTTTGTCCCCATCCAAAAGTCTATTAAAGATTTTTCTTTAAACGAATCTTTCATTGAGCTGTCACTTGTAAGGTCGATGAAACACTCTTTTGAGTGACTAGGAAATTCCCCTGAAAATGGATTTCTAATCTACTCATATTTAGAAAAATCTTGATTAAAATATTTATCAAAACTCGTTTGAAAGGCTTCCATATGACTAGTGATATCATCAGTCACTTCTGGCTTCAGAGAAATATCATTTTCTTCCAAAAATGCGGCAAGAGTAGGGAATGCAGAGAAATCCTTGTCATGTGCTCGAGAGCGAAACAGAACCAACTTTTTCTTGAAGGATGATATTTTATCGTTGGTAGTGAACGCTGTTGTACTCGGCCCTTGAAGTCCCATGTTCAAGATATTAAGCCTATCAAAAATATCAGCCAAATACGCCAATCGTGATAGCCATTCTTCATCATTGAACAAGTGTTTCATGTCATGATTTTGTTCATTTAAAAACCTAAAGACTTCTGACCTCAGTTCAAATAGACGAGTTAGGATCTTGCCTCGTGACAAACATCTAACCTCGGTATGTAGGAGGAGAGTTTGATATTTTTCACCCATATCTTCACACATCAAAGAGAAAAGCCGTGAATTAAGAGCCCTGGCCTTAATAAAATTAATGACCTTCACGCTATCCGTTAAAACAGACTTAAGGTTGGCAGCCATACCATTGGAAGCCAAAGCTTCTCGGTGAATAACGCAGTGAGTACTTTGGCATTCTGGAGCAACTTTTTTTATTCTTGCTCCTAATCCACTGAAATGACCCGACATAGCTTTTGCTCCGTCCGTGCACAAACCATCACATTTAGACCATGATATTCCCGCTTTCATAATGTACTCATTTATGACATTAAATATGTCCTCAGGTTTAGTGTTTGATTCAAGAGGTTTGCAAAATAAAAATTCTTCCTTTACTTCACTTTGATAATCAAAACTTATGAATACGAGAAGCTGCGCCATATTTGCTATGTCTGTGCTTTCGTCTACTTGCAGTGCAAAATAATTACATTCGCGCAATAGAAGTAAAAGCTGTTCTTCAATACTCGAAGACATCTCAAGAATTCGCCTCTTTACTGTGTCATTGGACAACGGAATTTTCTCGATTTCCTTTGCTGCCTTTTCGCCTAATACTGCCTCGACCATATCCTTAGCGACCGGAAGTAAAAGTGTTTCGCCAATTGTATGAGGCTTCCCTTCTTTAGCTATTCTATAACTGGCAAGGTACGATGCTTTGACCAGTTTTTTGTCTATATTTACAAATTTTGCCATGCAGTGATTTTCTCTCTTACACAATTGAGATTTTCTTTGAAAAAATTCAATAGGTTTATCAACTAAATCGGGATGCTTAGTAGTCTGGTGCCGCTTTAGTAAGGAAGGCTTCAGCTCTGATTTGAAAGTGTTTCTGAACAAACAACACATTGTGGAATAGGATTAACGTTATTTTCTGTGCCAGGTTTTACTATAAATCCTAACTGTAAATACGCTGCATCGTACTTACGATTTGGCTGAGGTTTAATCTTCTTTTGACTGTCTTTAGAGGTGGAGGGGTTAGTCAAATATCGCTTCATTATGTCCACTAAAAACTATGCTGAATTACTACTAAAAACTAAAACTAAACTTCACTTCATGGAACACAATCGAAAAACAGCTAACATTGGCATCAGAATGAAACTACTGGGTGAGAAAGTATCACAAAAAACGTGACACCAGCTCATGCCACTGTCAAAATAAAACTGACGGGGTGGGATGGTCGTGATCGTGATGAGTGGCGGGGGGGTGAGGAGTGGGTGAAGGAATTGAGTCATTCGGGTTGTTTGTGTAGCGGCAAGGTCAGCGTCAAACTGCCACTATTATATGTGAAACACAGATGGAGGAATTGTATTCTTAACGCGGAAATGTTGCATCGTAACAGTTTTTATTGTTATTATTAACATATGACTGCGTACCACCTGAAATGTCCCCGCGTACCACTGGTGGTACGCGTACCACCGGTTGAGAACCACTGCTCTAGTACATACACACACAAGAGCGCGCGCTAACGTATACGTTAAATTTTACTAGCTTTCTACTTTAAATCAGATCAATCTACTAATCTATATTCTCAACAGACACATTATAAATATATTATTCCCGGTAGATTTCCGTAGGTGTTGATTAGTTTCAATAAATACTAGACTTCCATATAGCTTTATACAAAAAAGAATATCAAATTTCAATAAAGATTATAATTTAATTCTCACTCTAGAACTTTTATTAGCTTTCTTAAGGAAACATTGACGTAAATTCAGTCCATAAAATATTCTGACTGTGAACGTAATGTCGTCATTGTTTTACAAATCATTTTAATATATCTTATGAAGCTCTTACCATGGAAACAGCTCTATCTAATTGCCTACGTAGATATTATGAATATAAATAATGGAGTTCCTATTTTTCTGAAAGTATTTTAAACACACATACACACTTTTATCTACTATAAACCCAATGACTGTGTTCCCTAATTACTCGTACATCTAAAATACGAGACACTCTTATTATAAAACTTTATTCTGGCAAATTTAATTGGCTCTTCTGTTGTTTCTAAGTAAAACAATGCATCATTATTTAAAAATACAAATATAACAAGAAGAGTTACATAAACGGAACTAAAATAATTGCTTATATCCTGGTAATTTAAAGTTACCTGCTCAAATATTTAAAAATATTAAAACAATTTATAGGAAAATTATCTTAAAATTCGTCCACACAAAATGTTTCTAATAGCATTTGAGAACATGTGTAATGCTGATAGATTAACACTAATAGATTCGTAATATTTTATTTGTATAAGTTTGGAAAAACGTTAATGATGGTTTAAGCAGCCGTATCTTGATTGCGATGAATAAAGTGACCGATAAAGAAGAGACGATTATGTGGCTTCGTGCTATATAACTAAGGAAATAAACTCTAGAACAATGAGGTAACATTAAAATAGTGTTATTTTGCCTGACACCATTATACGACAATGCCTCACTTTGTGTATCGGTGAGCCCAGAGGATTTAATTTGACTTGTGGGTTGGTTCATTAAGGCAAACCTAAGTGTATTCTTTTAGAAGGGCAATGTTTGGACGTGATTTGAGCTTCCATCTCTTGTTATTGTAAAAAAATATTAAAGGAAAAGAAAAATGGGTTTTAAAAATACATTATTAAAAAATATCTTATGTAATTAAATTTTACACTGTTAAGGAATAGGTTAGGAATTGTAATATGTGCTGAATCTTTGCTCCTATAACTATTAAAATAACTGCCATAGTCAAGAAGGACTATTGTACAAAAACTATAGACATCATACAATATAACTACTATATAAACTATTCTAAATTTTTGTACATAATAAATAGATGTCCAATGTGACTACAGATGCAAAAGACAACCAATTCGTATTTCATTTAATTTTAAAAGAATTTCATAAAGTTTACTTTAAAGTCACTATAGTCTCACTGTATTTATGGGTAGTTACATAATAACCATGGTGTTGAAAATAATATTTTCATAATTTATTTGGATAAAAAAATGAATAATTATACTTTTTACATAATATTTACAGTAAAAATATTATCCCCACATATATCTGCTAAGTGGTCTGTCTGAAAGTCGACTATTTAATCAATGACTTTCACGAATCTGGTTAATGGTAGGGCATTAGTGTTTGTAATAAAAGTAAATTGTTTTCCTAATTTATAAAAAGGTGTATCTTTAATTGAAACAAATATTTTGTAATTCGCTCAATTTCCATCTTCATTTTAGTTTACTTGCATCATCATTCTTCTGCAATAAGATTTATTCGCGTCTCTGGGGACTTTAATTCCATTCCAAGACGCTGATTAAAGCTCATTTTAATTAAATCCTAGTGAATAGTTGTACAACATAGGACTTCAATTCAGTGTAAGGACTTCATTTCTTTTTCCGGTTTCTTTCAAAAATAGATGGGTGTAAGCTCTACTTATTTTTAATATAAATACGTTTTTTGTGAGTTATAAATTGAAGAATCTATATACACATAATAATACAATTACTAATTATGTACAAATAATAGAAATAACCTAAATGTTACCAAGTTATGCTCTTCATTAGGTGGGAAAATATGAATATATAATCTATTGGAAGGAACTTCACGAAATTTAAAGCAATACAAGCGTAGGCTCACTAAAACATTTTTGAAACGTGTTGCAGGGCCATTATTGTCATGAGTTATTTGAGCTTGGACTGTGGGGTACAGTGTTAAATCTAAAAAATAAATAACTTATACAAACCCACACATGTTTCTTCACTGTCTTTTTAAGTATCTATTGTTACGTACTGTAAAAAGTGTTTGACTAAAGCTCAAGTGTGAAAGTTTATTTTTCATTTATATTCTATAATGAATAACATGCATATTTTTACAAATTCCTGAATCTACATAGAAAGATTCGGTAGCAGTTAGTCCCCTCTCCATATCTAGGCCTACAAGTCCTTAATTTACCTCAAACGTTTTATTTAAGAGATAAAATAATCTATTTACAACTGAATGACTAAATGTTTTATATTTGGTTTCATCTTATTATATGTATACTACTGGTAGTAGGATTAATCTCTGAAACAAGAATTTAGAGTTCCACTTGTAACGGTTTATAATTGAATTTAGCAAATTGAATATTATTTAGTTTTCACTTCTTAAAAATTGAATTTTTACTTCTAGCTTACAGTTCAGGCGTAACGAGACGTTTGTCTGTAACGCAATTGAAGCTATAACTCCGTTACATTAAAATATTTTAAATTACCAAGTTAAATCATTTAAATTAGCAGAACATTATTGAATTAATTCTTAAGGCTTGTTAATCTGAAATGCAAGGAATTGTGCGCTGGTAAAATAATGACTCTTTTAAATTCAATTAAAGCAAATTACAATCTTTTATTTTAAGAAAGACAAATAAAATAAATTATAATCATGACACATATATTTTTAACACTCAGTTACGGATTATGGAACATTTTACATTCTATTTATGAATTTTTAAGGATAGCAATCCTTCAATTAATTAATCAATCAATGGCTGAAAATGAACATGTATTCGAGTTTACTTGCCTTTTTATATAATCAAATTTAATAATTCAATGTGAACATAATGGCACCAAAAGATGCGTAATTACAGTTATGCTAATTAGTTAAAAAGTTCAATGTTCATTATTTAGAATTCTGCTGTGAAACATTTTAAATTTTGAAATAAATTTTTAAAAGTCTTAAATCGCCCACTTAGCTGTATTAACTTGTCGTAACCTCGCTTCCTCCTCGTGGAAATCTCGGTAAAAGACTTGCATCATCCTCGTGGAAAAGCCTCGGGAAAAGCCATCAATAAGTCAGCGACCCATCTGGTATCTGGTATCGTACGCCGTGTTCTATGCCATGATTATACGAAAATAAACATTACATTAATTAAAATTAAAAAAAAAACAAATAAATTTTCTTGCTCTTCGGAGAAGTCCGTTCCCTGTTACATCTTGGCCAAATGAGAGAGAGATATTAGTTGCGCGCAACCTTCCTACCTATCGCGCATCCGGGGGGCGCATCCCTAGCTTGATTACTTGTTTTAATTTTTTCTCGCTAGATGTCACTATCAGCCAGAGATCTCATTAAAATATTTTTCATACATAACAATTTTTTTTTACATAGTCATATATTATTACAATTTTGAATCTATTCTCGTTTATTTTCTGAAATTTGCTAATTTAATATGTAACACCGTCTAAAGTGTGTTACACACTTTTTAAACAGAATTAAAAATAAAAACATTCTAAATAATAATTATGCAAATAATAATTGATATAATACAATTACCTGGAGTTGTCAGCTTCCATATTCGCAGGACTCTAAATAGGGTAATGCGACGTCTCAGATATAAAGTAGGTATATTTTTATATCTACATAGTAGGGTATTAAAATTATATATATCATTCAAAATTTAGTTATATATCTCTAACATTTTTAGGAGGTTAAAGGTTAAAACGGAAAATTTTATTTTGGACACAGCACAGAAGATCTTCTACAGATGCCCCAGTACACCAATATCTTCGATGTTCAACAAAGGTTACCTTAATCTGGAGAGCTTACATTGCTTAATCACCTGAAGGATCATATATTTATTATTTCTCATCTCAAATCCAAGGCATGCTATTTACATAATACAGAACTTAAATTTTCAAATTCAAGGCCCACTCCATATTGATCAGCACATCCACATTATTCTCATCCTGTACTCAGGAATTCTTCAACTTTCGTTAGTAGCAATAAATATCAAAGGACTAACATGTCTTCCTGCTTTTAACGCGCAGTCTTTAATTATCGGCTATATATAAACGTTTATTGTCTCGATCAAAACAATACGATTTTTAAAAGAATTTTAATTTTAACAAACCTATATAATAGCTACATATAATTACATGTTCGTTGACATTATTAAAATAACTGTTTTACAAATGCCAGTAATATTCACTCAGCGCATAAGGGAGTGGAGTTAACTGCTCTGGTCTAGAAATGGCTACCCTTAAGTTACCAAGGACGTAGCAGGAATACAGTTCAAGATGTCTCAGCTTAAAGAAACTACAAGTAATCATTCAAATATATATATATATATATATATATATATATATATATATATATATATATATATATTTGTCTGTGTCTGTGTGTGTATGTGTTGCAACAAACCACACCTCCTACTTAATGCTTACATGCACCAACGCACATTTACGAGCTTGCAACGACATGACAACTTGCTAGTTGTTTTAACCTCCCCTCTACTGTAACATAGTATTATGAGGGCTCTATAGTCAGATTTTTTAATACTTTTGTGCGCTGAAAAGATACATATTAACATGAACAACATAACATACGTGTAATCTTACCAGGTGCCATTCTCTAGATATGATCCAAGTTGGGTCTTGCAAAATATGATCCTGCTTATTATCTTCTTCTAATGTTTCATTTAAGCAGGACCTGCCAGTGGAGATCGTCCCAAGACTTTATTTTAAAAACCAACTATCTTTTAAAATAGTTAAATAATTTTAAAGTTATTTACACTAAGGATGAAGTTCGCCTGTTGTAAAATTAGGCTTTTATTTTATTCCATTTAATATTTTATGAATTTTAATACTCTTGATATGTTATTTACCAAACATAATTCACTTGTTGCAAAAAACTAGGTTTTCATTTATTATTAACACAGGATATTTTCGAAATAAATTAAAGGGATTTTTCATATTAAATTTAATGATTTGATGTATTAGAAATATGAAAGTAAAAAAACAAAAACTATACAAATGCACTTTTCTACATTGATACTGACTTTCATAATTTGCAGAAGATATATGTAAATGTAAAATACTCATTAAAATTGTATTTATTGAATGTAGGTAATTAATCTATGAATTTAATAGCTGTTTATTTAGTCTTGAAAAATAAAATAAGGTTTTATCTTGACTATTCTTACCATATAGTAAACTAATTATTTTTTTAATGATAACTGTTATAAAGTCAAACATAATTGTTTAAGCCTTCAATTATTTTCTTTTAAGTTTTACCCTTCTAAAAATAAAATTCTTTCATGATTATAGTTATTTAACAAATTTAAAATAGTTTAATATGATTGCATAAAATTATGACATATATTATTTTCCATTATTCAAACTTTTACAAAAGTTGTTTTTTTAAAATTTTATTTATGATAAACAAATTTGTGGTCTAAAACCACGTTACTAACTTTAATTACATGATCTTTTGTTGGTTTCTTCGAGATCAAGTGGGTATAGAAACATTAACATGAAATTTGAATAAATTACTTGCAAAAACTTGTCTTTTTGTAAAAGTGACTCATTGATTGTGATCTCAATTTATATAAACAATTCAATATTACATGCAAAAAAACTTTGGTTTTTTAAAATAATTAACAAATTTATTTTGAGTTAAGCCATTGTTTATTTCTTAATGATTGAAAATTTTGAAATCTGAAAAATTTACTAAACTTTATGTAATAAATTTGAGTTAGAAAATAACATGCCAAAAGTTCTCAATACCTTCATTCTCGGTTCCTGGCCCATAGATCTTCTTGTGGCTGGATTAATACTTCCTTCTTTTGGATCCTTCAGATTTACTGACAGCATTAAGTCATGATAAGTTGTGACGAAATTAATTAATTTTTCTAAAACTGGAAGTAACGATAGCCGATTTACTATCAATAACATGCATTATAAATTTGACTATAGAAAAGCTATTGTAGAAATCATATAGCTTCTAGATTGAACCGCCTAGCCACAAAACGACGAAGCAACGACCTTCAACTGCAAATTGTAATTTTTTTGGTACTCGCGAAATACTATCTCGTTTATTTATGTATTTGCTGCACCGCAACTCCCCCCTCCAACTGTTTGATCTAGCAATTATCGTATCATATGGACATGTTGTTGCAGGGATTGAAACATTTGTTGTTTTAATTAATTTTTCTAAAATCGAAATTCCTAATTTCTTTAGATTGCAATGAAAAACTACCCCTTGGAACGCGCGCGCGTGTGTTAGTATATATATATATATATATATATATATATTAATTAAAATTATTTCAAATACAAGAATAGATTTAATTTATATATTATTCAAAGTCATTTGCCAATAAAATTAGTACTAGCTTCTTCATAAAAAACAATGACATAACATTAGTTATATATATATATATATATATATATATATATATATATATATATATATATATATATATATATATATATATATATATACATGTGTGTATGCATATATATATATAAATATAAAATACGTTTTCTTGTTTAATAATTTAAAACAACATAGGTTATTCAAATACAAGAATATTTATTAAATTATATTAAAAGCTTTTCGTTGGCAAACAGTACCAACATTATCAGGAATGAAAATTACAATAATGTAAGCTATCAAATGATAGCTTACAAATAATGATAGCTTACATTATTGTAATTTTCATTCCTGATGATGTTGGTACTGTTTGCCAACGAAAAGCTTTGGATATAATTTAATAAATATTCTTGTATTTGAATAACCTATGTTGTATATATATATATGTATATATATATATATATATATATATATATATATATATATATATATATATGTATATATATATATATATATATATATATATATATATATATATATATAGAAAAATATTTATATATATATATATATATATTGTTTTACGAATAATTACGATATTTATTTTATTACAATATTAGAGCTTAGAATACGTTAAATGTAATTGTTATACATATAATATATTAACTTGGATTCAACGTACTATAAAAATAAAGCTATCGCAATGGGTTGTTTTAAAATTAGTTTTAATTACGTTTATTCATCAAAGACCAAGGAGCTCTACAAGGTGCAGATAGCACTAGAATAATTGACTTTGCACCTTCATCGTTATCACTCCTCTTACAAACGGCTGCCTCTTGACACCTCATCTAATTTATCTCGCCGTAATCTTGGACCATTCTTCTTACACACTCAGGACTTTAGTGAGGGAGACAAAGTGCTTAACATTGGACAATACGCGATCATTATAACGAATCTCAACACATAAATCTTTTACTTTTTCTTGGTTTTTTACAACCAATGTGAAACTGTTTCCTATGTATTCTGTTCTATAACATTATACAATCGTGTGACAAATTAGTAAAACTTCACATCATATTGTATTAGTTAGACACTCGAAACATAAATTTGTAATAATTAGGCCTCGACCAGATATTCTAATAAACACTTTCTTATCGTTCTAACGTTTTTGGGGGATCAACTGGTATCATTACTGCCTAAAAAGGATCGAAAGATTTAGAATTTGTATAATATAGGTATAATAAGGTAAGAATAGGTATATAATAATATAGGTAATATATATATGATTTTTGGGAAATAAGGTAGTTATTGCGTATTATTAAGTTCACTATTGTTCACTGGTAAGATACTTTATTTATATTTGTACTTATATTACGAATAGGAGGCCTAGGCACGGACGCTTGAGAATTTCACTTTATACCGGGATACGTTAGCACCAACATTTCAAAACCTCTAAAGAAATACCTCGAAAACATATATATATAATAAGGTATGAGTCAAACATTTAATTAGGTTTTATTTTTTACTTAAAGTCTTCTGGTACTGAATATAGGGTATCAAAAATTTGTGATTTTAAAATTCACTAAGGAATTAAATATTTTGTATTGATTTTGTGTAGTTACTTTTAAATAAATATAAATACATAGTATGACTTGCTACAAATATGTATTATCATATAGTAACTTGTGCTAAGTAATTAAATAAATTTACTACATAATATTTAGATTCATTTTATTTTGAAAATTTAAAAAACTATTTGACTTTAGTACAATGTAACCCACATCAAAAAATCCCAAAATTTATTTTTAACTCTGTATACCCCTGATACTCTTTCTAACACTTATATACAATATAGTTATATACAATAAATACTTAAATAACACAATATAGCTTACCTCATAATTATAATAGAGCACTAAACAAAAGTGTCACTCATGCCACTAAATGGTTATCACACCAGGGATTCTACAAGAAATTATAATTTTTTCACTTTCTAATATATTTTTTGCTTTATGGTTAGAAAAAACAATTGAATTGGGCCACAGTGTAATCAACGTATAACTAGTTTCTTTCGATACGGGACATGTTAATAGCTTAGGCCTACAATAATAAATTCTGGCTATTTACTACCGATCTTGTACAGCCAGGTTATATATGTCCTTGGTTGTAGGGTAAGGCACGTCTTTGTAATAAACATAGGGGAAGGCAGACATTTAAAGTGAGACTTGATGGATAATGAACCGATGCAAGTAGCCATTATACTGTGTAAGAGTTAGTGTGGGAGCCATTTCAACTGTAACCACATGAAGAAAGGATATGTTGGAAAGGGATACGTTTAGTAGTAACAAGTGATTTTTTATCGAATATTGTTATGTCTGTCTAAAAACTTAATTAGATCATATCCTTATTATTACGTGAGATTTCACCCTATGAATATAATCCCAGCTTACCTTTATTAAACTCTTGAAAGTTTGAAAAATAATTACTTTAGAACTTTTGTGTTTTTTCTCTCGTAAGAAGATTATTGATTTCTTAAACATGCAGTGAATAGTCCAGAAATTAGAAAGATCAAAGTAGATAAAAATATGGACTGAAAGAAATGTTGGTTTTCTAGACATACAAGCAATTGTAATGACGTCATATGCGCACTAGTCAAGTTAAGTACCTAAAATAACGTGACACGAAGGAAACTACACGTGATACAGGAAAACTACAGAATTTGGTGGATGAGAGGTGATGACACAATAAACGACAACGGATACAACAAACCTGAACTAAAATGATATCCGTTATTTGTTGCTAAAAGTTAACTAAAAATATAAAATAAGGACGTAGGAAGTGGGCGTAGACAGATAAACAATTCTAAAATCGATTCTAATATTGTATTCCATAAGAAAATGATATTTAAACCATAAATAGAAAACGCAGAAGAAAATACGGATGTAGAGGAATAACTAGAAAGTGCATTACTAGTTTAGCATGTCGGAATTCCGCAATGTAAATAATCAACTAATATTGAAGGAAACTGAAGGACGTTTTTAGTAATTTCTAGAAAGAAGATTAACTTGTCTTGTGGGACGAAAGAAATCAAGCAGATATAGATAAAAGAGAAGTATATGAAATTCCTGAATATCATAACAAGTATATAACGAAGTTATATATCATCTACAAAGAGGACAATGCATGATTTGCAAGGGAAGGAAAAATAATTTAATCTAAGGGGAAAAGGAGACCCAGGGGGGAAATGCTGCAGAAATCTTCTATTTAAGAAAAAGCAAAATTATTGAAATCGGAAAACTACTAATATGTGAACATCGAGAAAAAGGGAACAATAAGACTTCACCAATTGTTTCAATACAAATATGAAATAATACTTCAAAACATGAATTAACACACTTTGAAAAGATGAAAACATTCAAGTATGTACAAAACTATCGCTCATATTACGGAGAAACGACGTAGGTAAAGAAATATGTAAAACGCTAACAAATTAAAAGACAACACTTATAATACAAAATATCATAACAATATATCACATAACAGGTAAAACGTAAAAGGTTCGACAAATGGTTTAAAAAGGTTCAAAATCACTGATTAAATATTAAAAAAATCACATTATTGTATGACAAATTAACATTGCTTATTTTTTAAAAGTGTGTTTAAAAGTCAACTACTTTATTTATATTAGAAATACTGCATAATTTAGTGTATGTATGCAAATCAGTGAAATTATATTAGTAACAGGGCCTACTTAATATTGTATATTGTTTGTTCTAAACATCGAATGACGTTTATATTCTAGGAAGTTCACAAGATGTACGGATCGACCCCGTACCTCGCCCGCCAACTGCATCTACAGTGCAAGCATATTGATTGTACTAGCTTCCTGACATTACGTGTTCCAAGGTGGGTTTTGTAATTTATCAAACTATTATAATCAAATGTCATATCTACGCGTAATTAACAAGGAGTCGATTAGCAGGAATTTCTTCCAATGGGTGCCCATATACATGTAACTATAACAAAAACTGTTCTAGCTTAACGAAACCTTACAAGAGGCATAAAACGGACGGTTTTTATCCTTGTCTAAGTAAGGAAGGAAATTAATTATTCAGGAAGGTCTTTGGCGGGAAAACTTTAATAGAAAGAAAGTGTTTTTAAAATATTGTAAGGTAAAGCGTCCATTTGCAACTAAAATAAAAGCAACGATTGTAAACATGATATGAAAGGAACAAGTTTCTTACAAGTTATTTTACACATTAAAAATTATAAAAAATTAATAATTTAATGTTTAAATAAAACTCGATAGATACAACTTTCGATAAGTTAACTATTACAAAGATAGTCTCTTGTTAAAGGTAAGTATAATGGACGAGCTACACTTTCAGCGCTTACAAAATAAAGAGTCTCGTCCAAAAATCACCTCTCCACTTAGACATGGAGAGTTTTTGGGAACTAAGGTAGTTGTTGCGTATTATTAAGTACACTATTGTTCACTGGTAAGATACTTTATTTATATTTGTACTTATATTAAGAATAGGAGGCCTGGGCACGGACGCTTGAGAATTTCACTTTATAGCGGGATACGTTAGTACCAACATTTCAAAACCTCTAAAGAAATACCTCGAAAACCTAGGCTACAGATGTTTGCTCCTACTAGAGTAACTTTGTAAAGCTCTAAGTAACACTTTTTGTTTTCGTCACGTGCCTAGTTCTTCCTTCAAGCACTTGCGAAAACTTGTACTCATCTTTAAATTAATACCTACTTATAATTTTAGTGTAGTATTCCCAATACAAAGGATGTTTTTTTTTTATTTGGAATATACGCTTTAAGTAAATATGGTAATATTAAGGTCTGTAAGCTCAGAAAATTTCTCCAGCCGCTAAGCGTATGTTGCCAATCACAAATTGTATCCCGTAATAACTAAGTAATAATAAGTCATATATATTACAACCCTAAAGATAACCAACTCTAAGACAATTCATTCTCGATTTCCTAGATTTTGTTGAAATCAAGGGACTCATCACTGTAGGGGTTTTACCAAATCCTTCTGAAAAACCAATCAAAAGATCTATAACGTTGAAATGCTATTAAAATCCCCGATTTTATCTATAATCAAATTTAATTGAAAAGATAAACAGAAAATTTGTTTTTACTATATGTCTATTAGGATGTTATTTTTTTAAGCTACTTATAAGGTTATCATCGACTACACGATTTCTTTTCCTACTGGTAAATTTAGTAAGTTCCCATCGCCAATCAATATTATTCTATACTAGAACTAGGTTGTGATGAAAACCTAAACTACTTTTAAACGCCAAAGGGTTAAGCAAGTAGCCTAGTAATAAATAATAAATACTTACATTGGAATGAAAGACCTTAAACTAAGCTATTTCTAAATTAACATAACTAAAACCAAACAAAAATTATATTAAATAAATTAGCTAGCATAAAAAGGCGATTAAATTAGCCGTAACACCGCTTTTAAACTCTCTCGAACCTTGTAACGTTCTGTTAACTCAGCACACTTGAACAGAACTTGTTTGACTGTGGTGGTACCTCCACAAAACTGCCAGAGTGGCGAAACCTCGTGTTGCATCAACCATCCGTGCATTAACATTGTACGAGTTTTCACAATGCCTTTATTGTTATAATCAATAATAAATTTATTATAACAACAATAAGTGAGATTACGCCAAAATATAAGAAATCTAATTAGAGGGTTACAACAACTGCAATACTTACAATATACTTTTAGTTTTATAAAAAGTTCAATCGTAATTGTGAAATTTTCATTAGGGTATTTTATTTGAATTTGTTTATTCACACATGAATGATTTCATCAAGCATGTTTAAATCATCATCCAATCCCACTATAACGTTCTGCAACAACAGTTTTTCAGTATTTCTACAACTTATTTTGCCTTACGAACTGTCTAATATTTTTGAAAACGTTTAAAATGATTTAGTCGCTTCTATGTCGAGAATAAAACTGGATAACTCAAAAATAAGGTTGGACGAGTAGGAGAACGCCAGTATCAACAAATTAGAACCTTTATTAATTATTAATGATTTTATACCGTGACATCGCTGACTGTCTGAAGTTTCAATGTTGCGGAAGGAATAAATTAATATTTTAGTTTCGGAAGTGGAAGGAATAGGTTTGTTATGGACTTAGTTGAAACAATATTTTTTTATAAAAGTATAATAAAAACGAAATTTGTTTTTTAAAAATTAATATGAATAACAATGCGTTTTGATCTCATAAGCCAAAAGCTTCAGACGTTTAGTTTACATTCTACCTCAAAAACTGAATTGTGTTTTAATTGAACCTCCAAAGTATATCTAAAATTTTAGAGAGTATATTTTAATTAACAAAAATCTCTCTACACACAATTTTAAATTTCTTTGAACACTTTTTTAATATTCCCTAATTGTTGATAATGTACGCGTAATAAAACTATTGTATTTATTTTAAAACCACCTTTGGGAAATGATTTTACAAACGTGAATGAAATCTGCAAGTTAATACGATAATTTGCATTCTATCAATAATTTGGATGACTTGGTATGGAGAAGGGTTACATGTAATTGTTTCGTAATGAGGGTATTTTAGTGCACTTTGAATAATTCTATTTAATTATTGTTTTAAGGGGGTTAAAACAATTTATAATTTAAATATTTTAATTCTCTCTGTCCAGTAGTAGTTATGCATTAGTCCATGAAACGACAGTTTCGAAACACGTCACCGCACTAAGTTAATTTTCACTTAGTTTTTCGAATAATTAATTTTGTAGTGAAATGAAGATGATAATAATGAGAGATATTTGTTTAGTCCTCTAAGTAAATATGTTTGATATATTCCTATTATAGATATATTTTACGTTGTCTATTATTTTTCCGTTTTTTTTTCGTGTCCATAGTTTTTTAGATAGCATCGTGGGTCTTCAAAACTGCGTCCGCCAGCCTCAAGGCATCCACACTGTAGAGGACCTCTTGAAGCCAGTGGCACCATTCCAAGTCGCAAGATATGTGGAACAAGGGTTGGGCATTCGAGAATGTAGTCTGGCGTGAGATGGGCATCGGACCAGTTCTTGCAGGAGATATATGTTCTGGCCTTGTCTGGAAGAATCTTCATTCCTTTAAAATGGTTTGTCCTAAGTCTTGCTCTTGTTGACGTAAGGATTCTGGGACCATCAAAATCGACAATAAGGGGTTTTCTAAAGGAATGGGGCAGATGTCTGTACTTTGCAACTGTATTTGCGTCTGCAAGCGTTATAGTGGGGCAATGTTGGTCAGAGTTTCTGCCTTCTTTGGCCAATGAATCGGCACACTCGTTTTCCTCAATATTCACATGTGCAGGTATCCATTGCAGCAAGCAGGATTTCCCATTGCAGTGCAAACCTTCCAGTAGGATGTTGATGCAGAGGTGATGTTGGTTTCTCCATTTTTGATTCCTTCTAAGGCAGCTTTTGAGTCAGAAAAGATAACTAATCCTTCCGTCGACAGAAATTCCGGATGGGACAGATACAAGGTAAGTGCCTCCTTAATTGCAATAAGTTCACTGGTAAAATTTGAAGCCATCAACCCTGTGTTGATTTTATGCATATAATTGTCTCCATTTGGAAGAAGGAAAAGAACACCAGCACCTCCCTTGTTGAGAGATCTATCAGATGAGCCGTCCTGATAGGCAATTGCTAAGTTCCCCTGAGAGAGCCTCTCGATCGTTTCAAGACCTCCTTGTCTAAGAATCTGTAGGCCTTCCTTCTTCGAGGTTGGGTGTAGAAGATTAAAATTACTTTTCATTTCCTTTGGTGCCCCTCTGGGAAAAAGAGGCTCCTGCAGAAAGTCCAACGTGGAATGCTCCTGCTTTATTTGTCTCCTAAAAGCTTTATCAAGTTGGAGCATTGATGATCTTTTGAGGCTTTCCGTATCTTTCTATTCATTAAACACTCTGGTGGAGATATGATCTTATTTTTGACAGCGTAGTTTGTTGGTGAACTCAATGGTGGCAAGATTGCGCTTGCTTTCTAGAGGAGGAATACCACATTCCCTTTCAGCTTTTCTGTTGTTGGTTGAGGAGACTGCACCAATTTCAGTTTCGAAGTTGTGGATGCCGGGGTCCAGATTGGGGCAGCATATTCAAGTATTGGTCTAATGACATAGCAATATACGCTTTTAAGGGTATTGGGTCTTGATCCCCATGTAGTTCCACAGAGTTTTCTAAGTATGTTCAATTTTCTGAGCGCTTTATTGGACGTTTGTTCAATGTGCTTTGAAAAACGAGGCTCAGGATCAAGGGTCACGCCCAGATAGGTAGGGAAAACACTCTTTTAATATTAGAGTCTTCGATTTTAATAATTACATCAAATTTGCCTCTTTTCCGTCTGTCTGTACAGAAGATACAATAGTTTGTCTTATCAGCGTTAATGGTCAATTTGAGATCTTCTGCCCATGCTGCAATGTCCTTCAGTGATTTATTCACAGCTTCCTCTGATGCTGCAATGTCTCCATGTTTATGCCATAGAGGGATATCATCTGCATAGCATGCGACTTTCGTGTCCGGATGAATGTGAGGGTGGATGGTGTTCATATAAGCGAGAAAAAGAAGAGGACTAAGCACCGAGCCCTGAGGTACTCCAGCCCAGAGCCTGTGCGACTTCGAGAACACTCCATTGAACCTAACAGAAAACCTCCTGCCCCTAAGAAAATCGTTGATCCAAAGCAACGCTCTGCCTTTTATTCCAGAACTGTAAATAATATCTACTAATTATTGACGCCAAACTCGGTCAAAGGCCGATGATAGGTCTAAGAATACTGCAACTGTCTTTTTATGGGGCTTTTCCTGAAAACCATTGATTATGGTTTGACTCAGGTAGAGAACAGATGGTCCACAGTACTATGATTTGCACGATAGGCTGTTTGATAGAAATGAATAATGTCGCGCTCCGTGAGATATTTCATAAGTCGGCTGTGTACTATACGCTCCATCAATTTACAAAGTATGCATGTCAAAGATATAGGTCTGTAGCTTTTGCAGTTGGTGGCATCCTTTCCTGTCTTGAGAATAGGTACGATGATAGAGCTCTTCCAAATCTTGGGCAATTTGCCACTGCGCCAGGAGGTATTAAAAATATTTAGTAAGTATCTTTTTGCAATTTCACCAAAGTGCACAATCATTTGACTAAAGATAATATCAGGTCCTGGAGACTTCTTTGAATTTAGACGCTGAATAGCGCATTCCAGTTCCTCAGGGGTAAAATCAGATGTGAAAATATCCTCGGCGCAAAACCTCTTGTTCTTCTCAATTATTGACCTATATTTCTTATACTGCAATCTGTCCTCCACCGAAAACATTAGTTTTCTTGGGACTTCATACTGTTTTGCAAGCATATTTTCTGTCTCTTTGTTTATTCTTGCATTTACTCCGTCGATTGAGATTACGTTTGACTGAGACTCTTTGGGCTTTGGTATGTAAGAACTATTTAGGATCTTTATCAAATTCCAGTATTGTGATATGTTCCCTTTGATTGGTCCAATTTGCTACATAATTCAGCCCACTTGTCTTTTTTGCTCTCCTATATCATTTCATCCACTTTGTGGCTGACTTCTATAAATTTTCGTTTAAGCTTTTCACTATTGTTCTTCTGGAGCTCCTGACTAATGGAATCTCTTTTCTGAATTAGATCTTTGATATTATGATCTTTCCAAAACGGAATCCAGTTGTTTCTTCTTTTTTCTCTGGGGATATTGTGTTTAGCTGCTTTTTGGATGTAGCTGGTGAATAGATGAAGTTGTTCTTCAAGATCGTTGTGTTCCGGTGAAGCCCAACAGAGGTTCTCTAGTTTTTGTGTGAATCCGTCCCAGTTCGCTTTGAGAAAGTTCTCAATTCATGATATCCATTCCTGATCAATCGAGAGGGTAGTGAGAACCGGATAGTGATCGCTTATAGCAGAATGAAGTACTGTCCAGCAAGCTTTATCTGCAGAATCATGGCTTACAGCAGTGATGTCGAGAGTCGACGCTGTGCCTTTTGTTTTATACACGTAAGTATTTTCTCCTGTGTTGAGAATAGTAAAGTTGAGATCGTTTGCAAGGTATTCCATTTGGTCTCCCTTGGAATCAAGAATTTCGCAACCCCAGGAAGGGCTTTTTGCATTGAAGTCTCCCAGAATCATTTTGGTTTCGGCCGATGTAGATGCAAGATCCTGAGGAGATCTGTATCAATAGGTGAATTCTGTATCAGGATGGTACACATTCACGACCGAAACAGTATGTTTGGGTAGAAGGATGTTAATTGCTTAAGCTTCAGTGCTACCATCAGTGACTAAGGTTGGGAGGATTTCCGTATATTTAATTACAGGAGTTTTTACCAAGAACGCAATTCGTCCTCCAGCACGAGAAATTCTATCTTTCCTAATAGTAATATACCCCTTAACGTTGATGTGTAATTTGGGGTTTAACTTTGTTTCCTGCAAGCAAGCCACATGGATGCAGAATATCCTAAGTTCGGCACATTTTCTCTGAGTGCCAATGATATTTAGTTGAAGAAAATTCACTGTTATCGTAGCATATTTCTCGACAAAACCCCGGACTGCAGGTTCCGTCGCGTCGGCTGCCCCAGACGCGGTAGCTTGGTGACTAACGTTCATTTCATTGTCCATGGAAATTACAATTTGCCAGAGCCTCCAAGGAGGTTGGACTTCTAATTGTTGGTCCGCGGAAGGTATTTTATTTCACTTCAAACACCAGTGGAGACCACTGAGGGCTTCCCCTAGTGGTCCTGGGGACGCGCTCTCTAGGGGTTACAGGCTCCCCCGAGAGAATTTTTCCGTTGCACTGACTTTATAAAGTTGATATATTACTATTGTAAATACTTTTATCCAACACTAAGTGTATATTTTACATCAGTTGCAAACCAAAGTTTAGGAATTGGAAAAATATTTAGTCCTATTACTTTATGTTTGGCAGTTGAGATTATAACAAAGGTCTACACTGTTTTATCACTAGATTTACAACTACAGTATAATACAAAGTTTTAATAAAATACACACACACATACATACACACACACACACACACACACACATATATATATATATATATATATATATATATATATATATATATATATATATATATATATATATATATATATATATATGAAGTTGATAAATTACTTTTGTAAATAATTTTATCCACCACTAAGTGCAATAATTTTACGTTGTTGTGATCAAACATTTCTCGGTCTTTTGCTCTGCGTTCTGTGTGAAATTTAATTTCTGATGGATCAGTAAGAGATCGCTCAGCTTTCTTAAGTTCATATGGTTTCATGTACAGAACTGTGGCAGGTTGAGCTTTGAAAGCCTTAAATTCTTCCTTATTTTTGTTGTGATGAGGCACCTTTCGGTCACTTGACCATTGTCGAATCACTGATTATTTTCCTGGTGTAGATGTTCGGTCCGTGATGTTGGTATTTGTTGACGTTACACGCATTTTCTCTTGATCTGCGTGTATGATGTTTTATATAGTATGTCTTCTGTATATGTGGTCTGTAGGTTCATTAAATTGTTGTGTGTGTTTTTATAAACGTGGTATGTTTCTAGTGAGTTTAATTCTATTGGGTTATAATTTATTTCAAGTATGATTAGATTATTTTCGTAGTTTGTTATTTGATGTTTATGTGATATTAGGTGCGCTGCAACGTTTGATACGTTTGTATTTTTATTTTTGAATGCTCTGTAATGTTCTTCAAATCTTATTTTAAATAATCTGGTCGTTTTCCTTTGTAAAATGCCTGTCAGTCGTTGCATATAATTTTGTAAAATCCTGATAGGTTATGTTTTTCTGTATTTGTTTTGTGGTTTGTGTTATTAAGATATTTTATTATTTTGTTGTTTGGTTTGTATGTTGGAGTGTAGTATTATTTGTTGTATATATTTGTTAATTTTTCTATTTTGTTATTGGTGTATTTATATTTTAGGTAGATTTTTTTATTTTAATTATTTTTGTGTTCAGGTTGTAGTGTTGTGTTGAGGTTAGGTTTTTTTTTGTAAATTTATTGTATATGTTTTTTATAAGGTGTTTGTTGTATCTATTTTCTTTTGCTATTTTTTTAATGTTATCTATTCTTCATTTAATTTTTGTTTGTTATCTTGTGTTTATTTTATTGCTCTATTTATCATGTTACTGTAAGTGTTAGTTTTGTGTGTCCATGGGTGGTTAGATTTGTAGTGTATTGTGGTGTTGTTTTAAGAAGGTTTTCTGTGTACTGTAGTTTCTATTTTATTCTTTTTTATATTTATTGTAATGTCAAGACAGTTAATTGTTCTGTTTTTTTCTGTTTCGACAGTGAATTATTTCTTTTCGTTATATATATTTAGTTTGTTTAGTATTACGATGTATTCGTTGTGAATGGTAGGTTGGTATATTACAAGGTATTTATATCAAAAATAGCCTAACACCAAACCAACAACCAAATCACACTATAACAAAAAAAATTCATAAACTTAACTGAAACCCAACTCACGGAAAAAGAAAAAATAATAATAGCAAATGCTTTCAAATATAACCTACCCAATTTTAATAAAAACCAATTATTAAAAAACGTAATAGTTGACACAGAATCTAACATCCATAAAATTACCCACCAAAACACTGAACACATAAGAAACAACATCAATAATAAAATTAACTTAATAAAAACGGAGAAAAACCAAAAAACGAAACAATATATAAATAAAACAGAAATTAAACTCAATGAAAAACTAGAAAACAACGACTACTTAATATTAAAATCAGATAAAACAAACAGACCAGTAATAATGGAAAATACTAAATACATCAAATCAATGACTAACCACATAAAAGAAAACAAATACGAACAAATCCCATACCCAACTAACAAATACCTTAATACAATAAATAACCTAATAGTCACACACAGAAATACCCTAAACTATAACAATAAATTAAAATACCACATAAGACTTTACCCATTCAAACCATGCGCACCAATATTAACAGGCATACCAAAAATCCAAAAACCCGACACACCATTTAGACCACTAAAAAATTTCAAAAAGCACCATCCTACATAATCGCAAAAATACTAGACAAAATAATAAGATCTAAAATACAAATCAACAACACATACAATATAAAAAATGGATACGAATTAATTAATAAAATAAAAACCATAGAGACAACAACAACACTAAAATAATAACTGATGACATAACTAACATGTACCCTAGTATCCCATAGAAGAAACCATAGAACTAATGAAAACAAACTAATACACAATAGCGAAAAAGAAAACACAATAAATAGTATCATTACACTAACAAAACACATATGTAAATAAAATTACTTCCAATTTAACAATAAATACTATCAACAAACAACTGGACTACGGGATCACCCATACCATCAGTCATGTTAGAAATATATCTACAACACTTTGAACAAATAATAATTAAACCTATACTAAAAACAGAAAATATTTTACTATGGACAAGATACGTAGATGATATACAACTCACCATTCACAACGAACACATCATAATACTAAACAAACTAAATACACACAACGAAAACATACAATTCACTGTCGAAACAGAAACATACAGAACAAATAACTATCTTGACATTACATTAAATATAAATAACAATAAAATAGGAACTACAGTACACAGAAAACCTACTTCCAACAACACCACAATACACTACAAATCTAACCACCCATGGACACACAAAATTAACACTTACAGTAACATGATAAATAAAGCAATAAAATACACACAAGATAACAAACAAAAATTAAATGAAGAATTAGAAAACATTACAAAAATATCAATATAAAATTAATACAACTAACACCTTTTAAAAAACCTATACAATAAATTTACAAAAAAACCTAACCTCAACACAACACTACTACCTGAACACATAATTAATAAAAATAAAAAAATCTACCTAAAATAGAAATACACCAATAACAAAATAGCAAAATTAACAAATATATACAACAAATAATACTACACTCCAACATACAAACCAATCAACAAATAATAAAATATCTTAATAACACAAACCACAAAACAAATACAGAAAAACATAACCTATCAGGAAATTACAAAATTGCATGTAACGACTGCAACGCATTTTTCATAGGGAAAACGACCAGATCATTTAAAATAAGATTTGAAGAACATTACAGAGCATTCAAAAATAATAATACAAAAGTATCAAACGTTGCAGCACACCTAATATCACATAAACATGAAATAACCAACTACGAAAATAACCTAACCATACTTGAAATAAATTATAACCCAATAGAATTAAACTCACTAGAAACATACCACGTTTATAAAAACACACACAACAATTTAATGAACCTACAGACCACATATACAGAAGACATACTATATAAAACATCATACACGCAGATCAAGAGAAAATGCGTGTAACGTCAACAAATACCAACATCACGGACCGAGCATCTACACCAGAAAAATAATCAGTGATTCGACAATGGTCAAGTGACCGAAAGGTGCCTCATCACAACAAGAATAAGGAAGAAATTAAGGCATTCAAAGCTCAACCTGCCACAGTTCTGTACATGAAACCATATGAACCTAAGAAAGCTGAGCGACCTCTTACTGATCCAGCAGAAATTAAATTTCACACAGAACCAGAGCAAAAATGTTTGATCACAACAAGGTAAAATTATTGCACTTAGTGGTGGATAAAAGTAAACACAATAGTAATATATCAACTTCATAAATATATATATATATATATATATATATATATATATATATATATATATATATATATATATATATGTGTGTGTGTGTGTGTGTGTGTGTGTTTGTATTTTATTAAAACTTTGCAATATACTGTAGTTGTTAATCTAGAGATAAAACAGTGTAGACCCTTGTTATAATCTCAACTACCAAACATAAAGTAATAGGACTAAATATTCTTCCAATTCCTCAACTTTGGTTTGCAACTGATGTAAAATATACACGGCCTCACGACCAAAAATGGAAATGAAAGTGTGTTTAATAAACAAAAATGTTACAAAAGAAACGAGCATAATAAGGGTAAAGAATGTAAATAAAAGTGCGTACTAAAACGCATCCTAAACATATAAATACGCTATAGGAATTTCTAATTTAACGTGAGTTTTTTTTCATGACACAAATATATTAACAACTTTCAGAAATATTCTACATCCATTCTTGCGCTATTTTTTTTTATATATTAATTTAAATTACGATCACAAAACTCAGTAATATAAACAAATGGGTTCTTACGATTTAAAATCTTATCAGGATATGGGATACTTTTGTTAATGTTTTATAATTTACCTTTATTTAATTATGTCAGGCATTCTACGTCTACCTTCTGTCACCCCTCACGCGGATAATACGTAACGAGCTTTATTCATAGCTTGAGAAATAAATTGAATTTATTAGAGACATTAACGCCGTTAGGAGAAAAGCTGTGACAAAACAGACTGCAATAGCAGACATTTTCTTAACCATATTCTTCAGTTTTACTAAGTTAGGTGTTTTTATTAGTCTATGCTTTTAACTATGCAAATACTATTGTAAAAATATATGAATATGTATTTAAGAAGAAGGTAAAAATCGTTATAAAATCCAAATGTCTTTTAAACCCTTTTTAATATGTTGTTATTCAACACTTATTATAAGTGTACATTTTTATAAACGGTACAGTTCTATACTGAGCTTACAAGTCCCCACAATACGTATTCAATACTATATCTTCCAATTATTTTTTTATATCTCCATTTACTAAGCTAATTTTTTCTAACAAGCGAAAACATTTGTCGGAAGGGGAGAGTATTAATCGAGAAAAGTAGCGTATATCATAGAAGGAGATTGAGCTCCTCATTTTGATGACTAGATAGATATATTTATCATTCTTAAGTATATATATATATATATATATATATATATATATATATATATAAACCGATGTATGTATGTATCTTATGGACGCCTAACGTATAGGATTGCTTAACGTATTCCCAGGATAGTTCGTGTGAAGTGTGGTGTAAATTCATCAACAGGGCCCCTTCCTTATCTTATTATGGTATATATTAAGGTCATTCTATTTATGAAACCAAGAAGAAAAACGTACTCTCTCAACAAATATGCGTAAAGAAAGCCTTTGCTAAACTAATTAAAGTTAACCGAGCAAGAAATGAGATTTTCTTTCCACCCAACGTTTGTCAAATGCACCCAAATATTGAAATCGTTGTTGTCAAGGTATTTCCAAATTTAACGACTAACTTAAAAAACCCCGATTGGATTTCGGAACGTGCAATTTTAGGCAAAAAAATGACAATGTAAACAAGCTAACTCAGCTAACTCAATTAAAACTACCTGAATAATTAATTAAATAATCATCAATGGACACAGTAATGGATGAAGAACGAGTAGTCAACTAGGCAGTCGAATTACTAAACTCAACTGAGTCACATCGTTTGCCACCATACTTGTTGTTATTAAAAGTAGGATCTCTGATAAGACTCTTGCGAAATTTGAATCTACCAAAGCTGTACAACAGGACTGACAACAATAAAACTGACAGCCAATTTGATTGAGACAGAAATGATAAGTTCAAAGTAGAGATGGTATTAATTCCACGAATACGGACGATTTCATACGGTTTACCCTGCGATTTCAAACGACTACAATTTCCTTTGTCTGTTGCATTCCTAAGAACCATAAGGCACAAGGACAATCATTTACTACTGTTAGATTAAATTTGAAACATTCGTGCTATTCTCACAGACAATTATTTGTTGCCAGCTCACGTGTTGAACCACTTAAGAATTTTTATCGAAAAACACGAAAAACATTGTCAATCCTCTAGCATAGATCTAAATAAAATATATTTATTTAGATATTTGATTAGCTATTTTTATTAGAAATTTAATTATTAATTTTTCATTTTCAATTACAAAATTATTATTTAGGGCGCGCAAAGCGTGCCGGGTAACGCTAGTAATTTAATAGGGTTTTAATTCTGTAATTCGTTAAATAAATATCAAACCCGTTTGATATGATAATTACAGTTACAGTTGTACAAAATTATTGTTTTTACACGGTGATTATTATTTTGTATGTATAGTTTTCAAACATACAAAAATTATGAATAATAAAACAGCTGGAGGGGAAGGTTGTGGTTAAAATGTACAGTTGCCGGACGTTACTATGTCGTGTGTTGCCAGGCAGCTCAGTCTAGAGGCCAAATAGTTTCTAAAATTACATTTCTATTGTCAAATTTATAACACAACTATTATAATCATAAATCGGCAATCGGTACAAACATTTTTAGAAATTGTAATTAATTTCGCCACAACCTACCATGGTTTTGCTGTCTGTAAATCCAAAGGTTCCAGGAAGAAAGAATCCAGCCTCAACAAGATCTATGGGGCAGGAACAGAGGTTGAAGGAAGTGAGAACTGTTGGCAAATCATTTTAAAGTCACATTTATTGGTTAAAGTCTAGTAAACTTTTGAGAAAACTATATTTCAAAATTTTTAATCATAAAGAAATAAACAATGGCATCACTCTAAAAATAGTTGTTAATTGAAAAAAAGATTTTTCTTATATGTAATATTGAAATGTTTAAATCACATAAAATAAGTCAGTTTTACAAAAAGACAGTTTTTGCATATAAATTATTCAAATTTCATATTAATGTATCTACACCCACTTGATCATGAAGAAACCAATAGAAGAACATAGTAAAAATATTAACGTGGTTTTGATCACAAATTTTTTTATCTTAAATAAAATTTTTAAAAACGAATTTGAAGAACAAATTAAATCAGGTTTTATATATGAACACAATTTTCACATTCGATTCGTATTTATTAAATAATGATGATTGTTTTAATGATGTATTTATTTTTATTTAGAAACTTCTAAGGCTAATTAGCTTATAACGTATAAGGATAATGTAAATATAGAATCGACTGCATATTATTTGACTCCTATAATGTTCCACATTGTAGATAAAGTATTTGTATATAAGTAGGCTATATTAAGTATCTTACTATTATATATCAAATGTAACTATAAAGTTGTGATGATGCATACTGCAACATCCCCCCACCTTACTCTATTTCTTTGTTATCCATATCGTAACATTAATGGTGTTACGAAGTTGTTACTTTTTATTATTTTTATTCGCGCCTGCTTATCTCCGTTGCGCTCTCGTGTTCGTGTAACCTCGAGCGTTCTTAAAATTTGTCTTGTGTTCACCCGTTATATGCCACGTCTAAACGCAAACCAATTCCCGCTGACTCCTACCTTAGAGTTGTATGACCCCCCTAAAATGGTTAACTTGTTTTGTTGGGTCTTTATATAGTCATACTTATCAGTAAAGTAGTCAGCTGGAACGAAACATTATTAACATGAACACACAAAATTTTCAAAGAATCTTACCATCTTAGAAGATCTGCAGGCACAGCAAGGGGACGTGCAAAATATGATCATGTTTAAGATACCTTCTTTAAAGGCTCCTGTGTTCTTTAAACATGATCTACCAGTAGATCTCGTCTCTGGACTTCATTACAAAAAACCAACTAATTTTTAGAATAGCTCAACAAATTTGTTCTCAGGAGAGAACTCGTTTGAAGAAACATTAGGCTCTGAATTTTATATATATTTATTAAATAATGAAATTTAATTAAAATTGTGATTTTATTTAATAATCATTATTTATTAGTTGGAAAAAACTAAAAGTTTTATTGGTTGTTCAACACAGGATAAATTTAAATACCATAAGTTTTTATAATACATTTAATTACTGGTTTTTAAAATAAAAATAAATATAATTTCAACTAAAATACATTTGACTCTCTCTTTACTATTTCTTTGTTTTCATTGAAATCACAAATAATCATTTAAATTTTTCTGATATTTCATATATTTAATTTCTACATATTATATATAATTATTAACTACATTTACATTATTATTTGAACAAAAATTATTTCCTAATTTAACATAATAAAAAAATATCCTCTGATTTCAAGATTGAATTGGTAAATTTTACATTTTATAACAAATAATTTTAAAATTGGTATAATTCTATATTTCTGGTCTTCCTGAAAATGATTGGCTTATAACCAAAACCACTTCGTGAATGTAATATTTATTATTCATTACTTAAGCATTTTTATTATACAAATTAATTTTACTGCATTTAACATTTATTTAATATTCAACATAGAGTAAAGTCATTGTTTAATTTTTATTGATAATTTTGAATTTAATATTTTTAACTCACTAAATTTGACGTTATTTAATATAATAGAGAAAATGACTTGCCAAGAATATCCCTGCCGGTCCTAGAGTTCTCTCGTCTGGATTCCAGGTCCCTGGACATCGGAAATAGCCATCCCTGGTCAATCGATGGAAGCCCTTCTCCATTTTCACGTCCCGGAGGCTGCGTCTGAAGTCCTCGTCCATGGACTGAATAAGGCCGGCCGCACACTGCTGCAAACAATCATGTTCAAACGAAACATTTTGTTTGTGGTAGCCTAAAAACGTTCGGGAATACGTGGAAGTAAGTGGTGGTGGCGCACACCTAGCGGGGCATCTGTTTGCCAATCAAACCGTCCGCCAGTCAGTGTTCGTCCATGTTTGGCTCCTTCTTGTTTGAAGCAAACAAAGTAAGTACGATCTTATCATTTTCCTCTCTATTTTCAATAGTTAATCAATTTTGCATAAATTATAACGCGAATTTAATAATGCGTAATATTGTATAAATGGATTGTGACGCCGAAAAATTAGTCGCTGCCGTTGAAGCACGCCCTGTCATCTACAAAACGTTTCACTGTTATACATGTATAGTTTTTAAATTTATCTTCGAAAAACCTCAATTCAGAAATAACTTTTTTAATGAATTACATCTGGTCCTGTGTTCAACAAATGGAAGAACCCAGTATTTTCTTTGGTTTAAAAATAAAAAGGTTTGCCACAGAGGAGGAACTATTTCGTATATCTCGTCGTCAGATCTCATTTTGAGTCAAACTGAAAATGCATTGCTAGGGTAGGAAAGTAAACATTACGGTCGTTTTTGAGAAAACTCCTTAAAGAGCACTTCCACGAATTTCATAATTCCATCAAAAATGTTTTGTTGTGTTTGTGCAAGTGTGCGGAGAGACTGAAGGCAAACAATTATGACTGGTTTGGTTGGAACCATGTTGCAAACGTTTTGTTTGCTGCAGTGTGCGGCCGGCCTTAGACGGCGGAAATGTGGTTATTTGGTTCCATCTGGCCTATGGGGGTTGTCGTAGGCGCGAACCGGCATAGTGACCGTTAGCACCTAGTATTAAAATTTTTCACAGACTGCCTTACAGGTCCCTAAGTTCCTGTATTTATTGCGGCTATGTAACCTTTCCCCACCCGCTCTTAGCTCGTCGCTATCTCCGTGCTTTTTTCTGACGTGAACTAACAAGTTTCACTGTAGCTACAAATATACTCAAGTAACATATTAAAGCTCAGATGGAATGAATCATAGTTTCGCTTAAATCTCAATTGGTTCGATCATGAACAAGGTAATCCTAGAAGAGTAAAACAGTGAAGTGATTTCTAAACGCAATACAGACAACTGTATTGCGGCTATGTAACCCTTCCCCACCCGCTCTTAGCTCGTCGCTATCTCCGTGCTTTTTTCTTGTACGGGCGGGTTGGACAAAGTATTCGATTCAATCTGCTAAATTTTGTTATCTGTTTTAGAACACTGAAAAATGTCTATTACTTTAAAATGGGTGTAACGTTTTTGTTATTTGAGTTTTTTAAATTTAGCTTTCACTATTGTTCATTTTTGATTTTTCTGGTCATTTTAAAATGTCATTGATAGTTCTACGTGGCCTAGTTCTCAAGTTAGCATTTTTCGTCACTTAAAAATTTATCACTGCACTCCTGTTTGTCAAATTTAGTTAGTTGTTACAGTTTTATTTTATTTTAATTTTTAATTTGTCTTAATAATACTTATTCAAGATTTTACTGACTTCTTCACTCTTTACTACGTTTCATTATACAATAAATTAAAACTTTATTAATTAATTATTAAATTTTAAATGAAAAACTTGAAATTATTATATCCTAATTTGAACGGCCATTCTGACCGTTTCATACGTCTGATAAACGTACAAAATCCTTAAAGTTTAACCTTTAGGTTAATACAGTTTGAAACAAGTAATATAAAAAAAATCAAGTCGTTTCCTACTGAGGTCAACAAAGAAACTTTTCATTTCAGAATTACAAATAATAGAAATTTATGACATAATTAAGCTTCAAAATTAAAAGCGACTTTCCTTGTAATATACCACATTCCCCTCCATACAGTATATAGTGATGGCCTATTATTTTTATTTGTTACTATTCATTTACTTTTACTTTTTTTGTTTCTAGTTAAAGCAGCTAATGGAGTTCTATAATTTCTCTTTCTACCATCTTGCAATGCTTCACTAATGCAAGTAACGTTTCTCATATAATGCCTTCAGTAGTAGTTTTCTAGCTGTTGAAAGGTTTTTTTCACTGCCAAAGTGCTGGATTTCGAACACGTAGTCATTCAGTTCCAATCCGACCAAAACACCATCTTTTTTACTCTGTTAAATTCAATTAATGAATAAACATATGAAATAAATGGTCACTACAGAAATGGTAATATTTTGTTTTACCAATTAGTAAAATATATCAATTAAATGAAACAATTTATTCTTGCAAATGTATGGCTATCTGTATGGAAATCACTACTCTAACAAGTTTCATGTAGCTACACATATACTCAAGTAACTTATTAAAGTTCAGATCGAATGAATCATAGTTTCGCTTAAAGCTCAATTGGTTCGATCATGAACAACGTAATCCTAGAAGAGTAAAGCAGTGAAGTGATTTCTAAACGCAATACATACAACTGAATATTTGGATCTCTCACTTGTAAATCAATTTTCAGTAATGTTTTATTCATTGTAACATGAACGTTGTAGCTACATGTGTGACAAGTTCATGCTTTATTGAGTTTGTTTAATCAGGCGAATACAAATGGAAATATAGTTTCTAGGAGACTGGAGCACTTCGGTACTATTATATATTGTAATGCTTCTGACGTTACTTCTAGTTACTAGGAATTCTAGTTCAAGAAATGCAAATTATTTATGCCGCACTCCTTCTGTGCCTTCCGAACTTGAAATGAAAATTTTGGTGTATAATATAATTTACCTATTATTAGTCAGCTTGGAATTTTACCCAACTGACCATTCTTAAGGAAAACAAAGAAACAGAAAGTATCAATGGAATAATATAATTATTTTGAATTTCATCATCAGATTCCTATTAGATAGTATGAGTGAAAATACAACACAGAATCGACTGCATTTAATATATAATTTAAATATAATTTAATTTTTTTTAATATCAACTATCGCGCATAGAATAATATATTTCAAAGATATAAGGAGCTTTAGATATGATGAATATTTTCAAGCTTGCGACAGAAACAAATTATTCCAGGTATAAATAAGATCGATCACACAAAATCCATATATTTTGGCCTCATTTTAACGATCTTAGACGAATGGGAATCTCGTTATTGGTCCCATACACAAACGCAAAACTACTCAAGGACAGTTGACTTTTCTAAGCGAAGAGAAAATATAATATTTCTAAATCACTAACTCTGACTTAATGAAAACCATGGCTTAGTAATGGACTTTAGACATTCAGCTGAATTTCAGTTCTCTATTAGTTTCTCCAATTTTATTCAGCAACAATGCTTGTTGGAAAACGATTAAAAAATATGACGTAATCGCAGTGTAAATAGGTAGTTTTAGAATTAGCATAATTAATGCCTTCCTGATATTAAAACATCGTTTTTGTAAGATGCAGAGGATGACATAGATCTACCTAACTCCGTAACCATTTATTTGTTAGTTTTTCATCCCGATTTTCACAAATACTTTCATTTTGTTACATACCGAATAACCAGAAGAAAACCATAGAATATTAGTTCCATATGTGACTACTAGACCTAATCCGTCCAGAAGAGTTGGCTTCGCTAGAGTTGGTAGAGCGGTAACGCTAAAAATGTTTAGAACTTCAGCCATACATCATATTCATAACCAAGGCACAGATCGGTTACTGTAGAGCAATCATCAATACCACATTGATTTCGATTCATACTTCTAGTGAAACTATTGGAAGAGCCAAATATGAAGTTATCAATATTAACAAAGGAAAAAACGTAAAGTAAATATTCTTGTTGACAATTTTACCTCAACAAGATATAACCACACACTCTGTTTTTCATGGTATTGTTTTGGGGTATTTTTTTAGCCTGCTCATAAAGGGCTCAAAAACTGTTCTAAAGGGCAAGGCCTTGGTAGTCTGAGAATAAAACTAGGTCGGGACACAATTTTTGTGGAATTATTTGCCGCTGGAGGCTGTGCTGCGGTAAATAAATATTTTTTTCTGAAAAATAAACAGAAGGCCTACATTTTCATACTTGTTGTTAAAATAAATTAAGGTTCTGTGTTTTACATCTCTTTAACGAAGGTTTTAATATTTACGATGGAACTGTTAAAATTGTTCTCATGAGGGTTTTAATACAGTGTTATTAGGAAAAGTGTAAATCGTTCATATACGCTTGTTTTTTACAAATTTCCTCTGCTGATAAATTGTGAGGAATTATAAAAATACATATTTCTCAATTAGATAATAAATACAATTTTTTTAAAATTTCTGAACGTTTTTTTTTTCACCATCCCCGCAGGGGGGTGCAGACTAGCCGCACCTACGAGGGATTTGGCGTCCCTCGCGGTACCCTAGCCTAACACTACACCACACACACACACACACACACATGCACATTTACACATACACTAACATCTTCACTTAGGGAATTTGACTGGTCAGAACCGTTGCGCGTTGGGAGTGTTGAAAGGTCCAGAGCTTGACTAACTCTGGTCTGCGACGCTGCTGTGAGCTTGCTCTGCCGAAGACGTATGCGCGGTTGCTGGTCCACTAGCCACTTCGGTCCTTGGTCAGGGAGTGTCCGCGGTGCACAGGTGTCGGAGCCTGTGCACAGTATTACGAGTTCTCGACTGATGCCCATCCAGTCGAGCTAAGGAGGAAACTATGGGCCCTAGAGTTCCTGGAGTTGGAAATGATCGAAAGTGATCCATGGGTGTACCCGTTCTCATAGTCTCGCCCGTAACGCCTGACACGATGGTTAGCTTAAATAAAATTCATGGAAAACCAACAAAAGTCCAACCAACCAACAAATCAGAGTAATGTAAAGAGGCGTCGTGAGGTTTCTCCGAAGATGTCTAGTGCAGTAATTGAGACGAGGAAAGAAATAGATGTAGCATCTCCCAAACTACCGCCTAAATTTTTAATTGTTGCATGCACAGAAGAAGGAAAAGATCTTTCGAAAGTATCGCCTTTTTTGATTCATAAGGCTATAACTGGATGTGTAGCAGGACCTGTCTCTTCCATAAGGAAGTTACGGAATGGAACACTGCTGTTAGAAACAAGTAGTTCGAAGCAGTCACAATACCTGCTGAGAATGACCTCCTTCTTTGATCAGGTCAAGGTTTCGGTGGCCCCCCACAAAACCTTGAACTCATCAAGGGGAGAAATATCATGCAGAGATCTTTTGTATGTCCGTGAGGACGAAATAAAATCTGAACTGGAATCGGAAGGTGTAACAGAAGTCGTACGAATTATGAGGATGGAAAACGGTCAGAGAGTTCCAACAACATCATTAATCATGACATTCGGGAAACCATCTATCCCGGAATATTTATATGCTGGCTATCAACGGCTTCCTGTTAGGTCCTACGTTCCCAATCCACGGGGGTGCTTTAAATGCCAACGTTTTGGACACGTCAGCTCTTCTTGCTCCAAGCCAGAGGTATGCGGACAGTGCGCATCTGAAGCCCATGTAGAAAAGGTTTGCACAAGTACTCCAAAATGCCCAAACTGTGCTGGTAATCATCATGCTCGCTCCTTTAACTGCCCAAATTTCAAGGAGGAGAAAGCGATCCTCAGCATAATGGCAAAGGATAAAACATCTTTCCACGAAGCAAAAAAGAAGTTCAAGTCAACTCAAGCTAGACTTGAAACAAAATCTTATGCCTCAGCTACCACCACTGAATAGTCGTGTTCCAACTGTGTTGAGCTAAATAAAAAAATAGAACTTCTCAGTGAGCAAGTTAATCAGTTATTAAACATGGTTTCCAACTCAAAGACTAATGTTGAATGTGCGGAAAAATCTCCATTGCCAGTTACCTCTGCAAAAATTGGAAGAAGTAAGACACTATTAGAGATAAGTGCGAAAAACGTTAAAACTCCTAATACGAGTAATAAAAATAATAAAAAAGCCGCACCTGTGAAAATAGGTGCAAAATCACAAGCGACTCAAAAGAGGACCATTTCAAACTCCTCTTCTGAGTCAAAAAACTCTTCGGATTCCACCACTACAATAGTGGTGATGGAATCTGATGACTCTCTGCCTGGAACGTCCAACATTCCAGGTCAGCAAATTTGCAATGGAGGCAACGAGAGCCAGGTGAATCCATTTCACTAAAATACGATGTCCACACCTAAGCAATCCGTGATTCAGTGGAACATTAACGGTGTTAAAAGTCACATTGAGGATCTCAAATTAATTGTAAGGGATGTGTCCCCTATGCACATTTGTATTCAGGAGACACATCTCCATGAATCGCACAATTTCCATCTAAGGGAGTATTCAGTTTACAGATCGGACTGCGTTACAGAAAATCGAGCTAGAGGTGGCGTAGCCATTCTAGCCCGTGACTGTGTCGACGCCGTTTCTCTGAACTTAATAACTCCCTTACAAGCAGTAGCAATTCAAACAGCTGTTCCATACAAACTCACTCTCTGTTGTGTCTACCTCCCATCAAGTAACAACCTGCAACAGAGAGATCTTGTAGACCTTATAAATCAGTTACCGACTCCGTTTTTCTTAGTGGGCGATTTCAATGCCCACCATGTGTCATGGGGTTCCCCAGAATGCAACCCGCGAGGTAATCTGATCGAAAGCATCAGATCGGAACTGGATTTATACCTGCAAAATGACGGTTCTCCGACACATTTAGCAGCGTCAACAGGTGGATGGACAGCTGTAGACTTGTCATTATGCAGTCCTGCCTTGGCTACAAGGCTAAAATGGTCAGCATTGCCTGATCTTTACAGTAGCGATCATATTAATATTGAGATCTCTTTGTGTGACTCCTCACCCTGTTGTGTTCGATATCCCCGTTGGATATTGGAAAAAGCCAACTGGGAACAATTTTCACAAGATCTAGAATCACTGGACGTGGATTACGTGGCTCCTATTGATGACATCGTAAATTCATTTACAAAAACAGTGTTGAATGCCGCCGGAAAGGCAATTCCGAAAACCTCATCCAAACCACGATGGCCACCTGTTCCGTGGTGGAATGATGAGTGCACTGTGATCCTTCGTCAACGGAGAAAAGCTCTGAACCAGTTCAAGAGACATCCAACGAGTGAAAACCTGGAAAAATATAAAATCTTCCGTGCGAAAGCACGGAGAATATTTAGGCAAAGTAAACGAGAATCATGGTCGCAGTACATTAGCACAATTACAAGAACTACAGCTCCATCCACAGTATGGAAGAAATTACGATCAGTCTGTGGCATTTCCGTTCCGATGCTATTAATTTCATTAAGGCATCCGGATGGTGTTTTGACCACGGACTCTGAGGAAATTGCCAATGTGCTAGCGTTGTCGTTTTCAAAACATTCTTCATCTTCTGCATACAAGGACGCTTTCCAAGTGTACAAACGTAAACAGGAAGCCTTGCCTTTCTCCTTTGGATTGTCTGGAGATTCTTGTTTAAATATCCATTTCTCTATCGACGAACTAGAGTCAGCTCTCTCGTCGACAAAGGATTCAGCTCCAGGCTAGCATGATTAAAAATCTACCACCGTCGGCAAAAGTAGTTCTCCTTTGGATATACAACCTGCAGCGGCCAGAATGTCCGATGCAAAGAATCTGGGTAATTGTACAGAATACCAGAATCAAACCTAACCGGGTTAAATAATTGACTAAATTTATATATAAAAATTTTAAAACATTATAATAATAATAATATTAAAACTAGGGTAAATAATAGTAAAATGAAGAAAATTAGAAATAACTTTAGACTTAAAAAACATAAATTATAAGCAATAAGAAAAATTATCACATCAAAGTGGATAGCCTAAATTATGTAAACAAAAAAAAGACAGTAATTGTGTAGTATAACAAACTAGGCCTAGATGCCGGCTATTAAAATAATTGTACTTAAAAATAATCAGGAATAAAGAATGTAAATTAAGATGTGAGGAAAGTAAATTAGGCCTAGCTAGGGAAAATAGTATTTATGTAAAAGTAAAGATTAAATGTTAAAGTGTAATAGCCTAAGAAATTAGGTTATAATAGAAGAAGTCATATTTGATTTCGGAAAAATCCGCTTAGGGCATTGATTATAAATCTTGTCACTACGAAACGAAAGCGCTACAGTCGAACTTTGGATTAAGAATGTTAAAAAGTTAATTAAATTAAATGAGAAGAAATAAAGTCAAATATGTTATTAAATAAAAGGTAAAAATGCAAAGGACACATCAGAATACAGAAACGCCTTTTATAAAAAGGGAAACTAATCTTAGTTCAGAATTTCCGAACAAACAAAGTCAATTGCCATGGCAACGGCTTTCTGATTGGTCAAAAGTTGAAAAATGGATACTGGGACGTGGGAAGTTTGAAATTGGAGAAGGAGGCCTCACAAAAGGACGCGATCCAAGATCAGAATGCATTAGGCTCTCAAAGCGAGCAGACGTGTTTTTGTACCATGCGATCAGGACAAGAAAAAATGTGCTAAAAACAGAGTAAAAAGTGCTACGATGTGATCAGGGGAAGGAAGATATATATGAGCAAGGGCTCATATATACCCAGAACAAAATTTCGACCACCAAAATGCAAAATTAAAGAAAATAAGAAGAATAACCGAAATTATGGAGAGACGCCTACCTACCAAGACCCTTGAAGCTGTAACAGGACCGACAGATGACAACATTAATGAAGATAAAAAGATTTCTACAGTACAAGGTTACATAATCAATTTAATTATTCTTTTTTAAATAACATTTTACTTCAAATTATATTAGCTTAATTTCAAAATTAAATAAGATGGGAATAACCTAAGGGACTGATTAGTCAACTCTCTTAGGTTGCCCAAATTTAAGTAATAAAGATTCAAAATTGACTTTCCATTCCCATCGCTGTGGGAATGTATGGATTAAGTATAAAGATGTATATCTTATATGGCTTTTTCTAAGTGAATTTCTAATGAATAACTTCCAAAGAAGTTAATTGTTCAAGGCCTAGCCTAAAGGCATTACATAGTAATATTAAGTGTTTGAAAAAGAATCAGATTTTAAAATATGTTAAATTTAACTCTACTAATCAAAATTATATACAAAATTAATTATGGTAACTTTGATAATTTAAATTATATGTAAAATTAATGATAATAAGAAAATTTAAAAACAGAAGGAGATAATAATGTTTAGTTAAATGGCAAGTTGTATGAAATTTTGAAAAAATAATTAGTCAAGAAAATCCTGTGAAATTAAATAAAAACAATAATAATTAATTTGAACCTTGGAACAAATAAATAAAAATGTATATTTTCCAATTAGCTGTGTTTTCATTCTAGATAAGATAAGTTCACTAGGTATCCAGGTATAGTCTTTAAATCACAAGTGTCTCTCAAAGATTCCACTACCCGAAAAGGAGCTTGAACAGGGCTTATCGGAGGCTAATTGGTTTTATCAAAAATTCAGGGGTTGGTTCCTCTGAGAGGTTTATTCCTTGAGGCACAGGTCTATGAAATTAGGTTCGTAGTCAATGGATAAACCATTACTTTCTTACTGACTTAGCAATTGAGGAAGAGAAATAAACAACGGCAAAGGTTATATAAAAAGTAAGTCGGTAAGAAAAGTATGGCGCCCAACGTTTGAGGCTCGATGCTTACATTGTAACATCGGGTCAACATCAAATAGAGACAGATTTAAATCGACTAAGGAGCCTAGTGAAACAAAATTAATTAAATAGAATTCAATTAAAATTGTAAAAAATAATAGGAATCATAAAATGAAAACCAAAGAAGTTCTTTAAATTAAATAAGAGTTAATTATAATAAAAATGAAATTAAAAAGAACTTAGAATAAATAATAATAATTAAAAGGAAATAATTAAGTAAAATAAAATTCAGTAGGCGTCGGTAGGGCATAATATAAATAATAATGTTAGTTATTAATGAAAGTAAATAGGAATACATAGGCGTTAGATAGACAAGGTCAAGGGAACACTGAACCGGATCACATCGAGCACAATTCTAAATGAATATTTAATTAAATACTCAGTATATAGTAAAAATATAGAAGTAGGAGAAGTTAGTAAGGGAATAAAAGGATAGTTAAATACGAGACTTTAAGATGGCGACAAGACAGAGAAAAGACACAGAACCATTTGAAATGATGGAGTTTTTTAAAAAAATGATGGAGGAACAAAAACAGGAGAGATTAAAAGAGATGGAGGAACAAAAACAGGAAAGATTAAAAGAGATGGAAGAACAGAAACAAGGGAGAATAAAGAAACAAGAAGAATTAGTAAAACAGATAGAGGAACAAAAACAGGAAAGATTAAAAGAGATGGAGGAACAGAAACAAGGGAGAATAAAGGAACAAGAAGAATTAGTAAAAATGATAGAGGAACAAAGAAAGAAAGAAAGAGAGGAGGAAAAAGTAGAAAGAAAGAAAGAAAGAGAGGAGGATAAACAAGAAATTAAGAATCTTTGGGAAATCATGAATAAGAGGATAGAGGAAATAAATGAAGGAATTACAAGAAAGAATGAGGAAATGGGAAATAAAATCCAAGAAACTATAGAAAAGATGTATAACTTAGAGGTAACAGTCACTGAAAATAAACAGACTGTAGAAACAGTTAAGGGAGAAGTCAAAAAAGTAGAAAGAAGGGTACAAGTAGTTGAGAATAAGATAAAGAATATGGGAGAAGGGATAAATATAGCTACCTTGTTTAAATCAAGGATGTTTGAGATGGGTGATAATGGAGACAAAAGCAAGAAGGAATTCTACGGTAGGGAAGATGAAGACCCTATTGATTTCATTAAACACCTAGAAGGTATAATGTCCGAAATTGATCCTGACATGGAGGAAGGACAAAAAAGGAAAATAATGGAGAGACATCTTAAAGGACCAGCACAAGAATGGTGGTTGGCCATGAATATGGAGGAGGAAAATTATGATGAAGTTAAGGAGAGATTCTTTAGCCACTTTTGGGGATCTCATGCACAAGAGAGAATTCGAGGAAGAATCGAAAATGGAAAATATGAATACCATCGAGGCACAAACAACATGGTAAATTATTTCTTAAAAATGGTGAACACGGCGAGACACCTAACCCCGCCATACAATCAGGCGGAGTTAATTATGAAGATTATGAAGCATTATGGGAACAGAATGTATATAGGATGTTCCGGGATGGCGGCTACCGACATAGAGGAGGCGGTAAAATACATCCGAAGGAACATGGAGCAGGAGGCTACCAGGAACCGGACTCAGCCTAGGACTGAGGAACGGGAACCTGAAAGGAGAGGGTTTACACACCAAACGAGAAACCCCGGATACAAGGGAAATTGGAGGCAAGAGCCTTACCCGGTAGAAGGGAGAGGAAACTGGAGACAGGGGCCCTACCAAAGAGAGGGACCAAGAAATAGGCCGCAAAATCAGTGGCAACAACAAAGGCCAGAGTACAGGCCACAAAACCAAACGGAAGAAGGCCCACAGACAAAAGAAAAGAGACCACAAAATCCAGGGCCAAGTGGTCAATCAAAAAACTAAATGAGAGGATCCCTAATGGTAGGAAGGAAAAGAGGAGACAACCATTAGAGATCCAACAACAAACAAAATATAGGAAATATTACCCGGAGAAACAGGGAACAGTAAATAAAGGAAAGGCGGAAGACCTAAAGAACAAAAATAAAAAAACAATACAACAGGAAAATAACAATGAAGTACACCAAAATCAAGAGCGTAGAGTTGGTGGACTATCTCTTGATATTCGTGCTGAATTGTTAGAAGAGGACAAGGAGATTGGCGAAGGTAACCAGAAGAAAGAAACATGCCCTGTAATTGACTGTGAGGTAGAAGGGCACTCTATAGAGGTAGAGATTGACACGGGTGCAGACGTGTCAGTCATTCAAGAAAAGGCTTACAACAACCTCAAGTTGCATGGGCTTAAGTTCCTGGAACTACCCATCAACAATGTGGGAGTTGTAACAGCCATTAAGGCTGCACAAATAAAGGTTACCCGGCAATGCTTAATTCCCTTAACAATTAAAGGCATAAAAGTGGACTGCATCTTCATAGTGGTCTCCAAACTTCGGTCGGAGATGATTATGGGGTGCAACACACTGTATGACCTAAAGGCACGGATAAACATGGATAGACGCTTTGTGACATTCGAAATAGAAGGGGAAATGGTGTACCAGGACTTTAAAAGTAAAATACAAAAGATAGAGGAAAATGAAGAAGTCCGAAAAATATGCAAGATAACCCAGGAAAAAGAAGATGCATCAACAATAGGGCATCAAAGCAAAAAGGAGGGGTTAATGCGACAGTGCGAGAAGCAGGGGCACTGCCGAATGAATGAAGGAGGAAATGGACAAGAAACAAGTAAAGGGGAAATCTTAAATATAACGAACGAATATCAAAGAAAAATAAAAAATGAAACAGAGGAAAAATTAAACAAAAACAAAAAATTAAAAAACAAAAATGAAAATATAATAAATAAGGAAATAAATTTAAGACCTGAGGGAGTCAAAACAGGAGATAAAGAAACAAAGGACATGGAAAGAAGAGTTGCAGCTGAGATTAAGAGCAAACCAAAATATAAACAAGGTAAGGCCGAAATAGTGCCAAAAAGGGGAAATAATGTGAGTGGAAAAATAATAAATAAGAAAATAAATATAAATAAAAGTATAAACGTCGCGTCGAAACAATTAAAAGGGGGGAACAACGAGGTTAAAATGAATAACCAACAAGTAGCTCGGAAGCCCATGACTAAGACTTTAGATTCTGGAGAGATAACCCAAAGGAAAGAAATTGAAATTAAAGAAAGAAAAAAGAAAAACCCATTTACTAGTTCAAGAGTTCGAAAGTCAATTAAAATGAGAACCAATCCAAATACGAGAAGAACCTTCATTTCATTACAATTCAAAAACATAAAAATAAAAGGTAGATTTAAGGAGAATAAGGGAAAGTTAAGAAATTGGAAAAGGAGAAAGAAGAAAAAGAAAGATAAAGCTGGACGGATAATAAGAAGATATTTAAAGAATAAAGGTTAATAAGGCAAGGTAAATAAAAAATGATCCATCAGTGATATAGGGAGTAACGGTTAAGTAATAAAAATAAAAATGTAAAATAATCCTAAGTAGTAGGTTAAAGCAGTAACATAATCAAAATACATAGGACTAATAATATAAAATCAGTATTAAAAGTGAAAGAAAAAGCCATATGTTAAATGAACGGGATTCATTGAATTTATTAAAGTAAATGTTGTGTTAAACAACAATGAATGTGTAATATAAGGATTACAATATACAATACTGTATAGTTAATATAAACTTGAAATAAGATTAAATAAAAAAGAATGTGACTAAGGACAGGAGTAATAAATGAGTAAATAGCATGTGAAGTGACTAATGTGACAATGATATATATGAGTGAAAGGGACAGGAGAGTAAATTGTGAACTTTAGTAAAATTAATTAAGTTATGAAGATGAATAGGAATAGTAGATTAATGAAAGGAATATGAAAATTTTAATATAAACTAGTATAAGTGTTAATGTTAATTTTCACAAATATGTTATTAATTATGTTTATCTGTTTCAAGGGAGAGAAGAACCAAAATTTTCATATATTTAAAAAGGGGGGAATTTTGCAGCGGCCAGAATGTCCGATGCAAAGAATCTGGGTAATTGTACAGAATACCAGAATCAAACCTAACCGGGTTAAATAATTGACTAAATTTATATATAAAAATTTTAAAACATTATAATAATAATAATATTAAAACTAGGGTAAATAATAGTAAAATGAAGAAAATTAGAAATAACTTTAGACTTAAAAAACATAAATTATAAGCAATAAGAAAAATTATCACATCAAAGTGGATAGCCTAAATTATGTAAACAAAAAAAAGACGGTAATTGTGTAGTATAACAAACTAGGCCTAGATGCCGGCTATTAAAATAATTGTACTTAAAAATAATCAGGAATAAAGAATGTAAATTAAGATGTGAGGAAAGTAAATTAGGCCTAGCTAGGGAAAATAGTATTTATGTAAAAGTAAAGATTAAATGTTAAAGTGTAATAGCCTAAGAAATTAGGTTATAATAGAAGAAGTCATATTTGATTTCGGAAAAATCCGCTTAGGGCATTGATTATAAATCTTGTCACTACGAAACGAAAGCGCTACAGTCGAACTTTGGATTAAGAATGTTAAAAAGTTAATTAAATTAAATGAGAAGAAATAAAGTCAAATATGTTATTAAATAAAAGGTAAAAATGCAAAGGACACATCAGAATACAGAAACGCCTTTTATAAAAAGGGAAACTAATCTTAGTTCAGAATTTCCGAACAAACAAAGTCAATTGCCATGGCAACGGCTTTCTGATTGGTCAAAAGTTGAAAAATGGATACTGGGACGTGGGAAGTTTGAAATTGGAGAAGGAGGCCAGTAGAGAAGGCTACAGGGTAGACGGGGCGCTTGGGCCCGAGCCAATAGGAAAGCCGGATTTTCTACCCCCACCCCTTTCCAAGATGGCGGCGCCCATAAGCGCGGGAACAACATTTACACCAAGCCAATAGGAAAGCCGGATTTGCTACCCCAACCCCTTTCCAAGATGGCGGCGCCCATAAGCGCGGGAACAACATTTACACCAAGCCAATAGGAAAGCCGGATTTGCTACCCCCAACCCCTTTCCAAGATGGCGGCGCCCATAAGCGCGGGAAGTTCAAATAGTCAACTGTCTGTGAGGGAATCGGCTTATCACATTGCAGGCGCTCGGTAGGCTTACGCCTGACGGACACCCAACACACGGACACCCGCTCCCGCAGGAGGGAGATGTGTGAAGAGTATGAATATCAGTACAACGAACACTATGTCTGTTTACAGATGTACCGAATAACAAGGTCGATTCTCTGTAACGCCCAATACTGTGTGTAGCAAATATACAAGTTTATTGTTATCTAGACACTTGCACTCCTAACCGCTATGTGTAGAGGTGAAATAATAATAACTCAAATATCTCTTAGCATAAGGTTAGTCTCGGAGCTCCTGCATGCTCTGTCGTGGGTATTTCCTAGCTTTATAAAGGGAAAAAACAACGAAAAAGCCTGTACCTGCTCAGACCTGCACATCCCAGCTAAATTGGATCCAACCTAACCAACACATAGTAGAAGGGGTGATCTCAACAACGTTCAGGACCATCCCCGGGGGTTGTTATGAATGAAGAAGGCTCTGAATGACCTTGATCATAGACTATGGGACGTATATGACTACGTCTAGAGGTAGTTATTGGATAACCTAGGCAGGTAAAAATGGATCAAACCTACCCACAGGTATGGGGTGATCTCAACAACGATCAGGACCATCCCCAGGGGTTGGAACGGATGAAGGCGGCTCTGAATGGCCATGATCATAGACTATGAGGTGTGTTTGACTACTTCTAGAGGTAATTAATGGAAAAAACCAAATCAGGCCTATGACGCAACCACCCCGGGACATCCTCAAAACCCTCCCCGGAGGTAGCTACCGGCGTGGGGTTATCTTAAGATATAACTGTTTAATATATGAAATATCAACGCTCGAACGACTCAGGGCCCACCCTAAAATGAACGGTATAACCCAGGGTAATGAGGGATACAAGTTGAATGTTAAATGCCGCGTAGGCCGCTCACTCGAACCCTGACGGGCCAGCGCCTTAAAAACAAAATATCTAAAAACATACCAGGTATAGCAACAGAGGTATCTAGTAGGGCCTACCTCCAAAGGTAAAAAAATAAACAGTGTAACAAAGCCTTATCGCTTGAGTGAACACGTTTGACCTACATGTGCAGGCATGCAGAGATAACGCAAATCCCTAGAACCGCAAAGACAGATAGCTACCGGTGGTCTATTTTCATATTATAAAAATAATAAGCAGTTACCTGTACAGAAAAAATAAATACCTTTGCAGATAAGAGAGCAAGAACCTGGACACATAGAAGAATCAAATACGTGTGCAGACAGAAGAAGCAAGGATCTGGACATATAGAAGAAGCAAAGACCTGGATGGATAGGAAAATAAAGGACCCGGACAGGTATACGAGGCAAAGCCTGGGCAGATAAAAAAACAAGGATTTGGACAGGTAGACGAGGTAGGGCTTGGGCAGATAGAAGAAACAACGATCTGGGCAGATAGAAGAAGCTAGGACATGGATAGGTAGACGAGGCAGGGCCTGGACAGATTGAAGAAGCAATGACCCAGAGAGATTGATGAGGTAAGGCTTGGACAGATAGAAGAAGCAAGAACCTGGACAAATAGAAGAAGCAAATACCTGGACTGGTATACGGAGTAACGTCCCGGACAGATAGAAGAAACAAATATCTGGACAGATAAAAGAACCAAGGACTTCGGCACGTAGAGGAACCAGTACTTGGACAGACGGAAGAAGCAAGGACATGAACAGATAAGAGAAGTAAGGACCTGGGCGGATAGAAGAAGCAAGTACCTGGACAGATAGAAGAAGCAGGGATATGGACAGATAGGAGAAGCCTTGCCAGATAGGAGGAAGTCCTTGACCTGGACAGATAGAAGAAGCAAATACATGGACACATAGAAGAAGCAAAGACCTGGACAGATAGAATATGCAAGTACCAGGACAAATAGAAGAAGCGAGTAGTTGGACAGATAGAAGAAGTAAGGACATAGACAGATATGAGAAGCACGGACTTGGGCAGATAGAAGAAGCAAGTACATGGATACATAGAAGAAGTAAGGATATGGACAGATAGGAGAAGCAAGGACCTGGACCGATAAAAAGAGCAAATACCTGGACAGATAGAAGAAGCAAGGACCTGTACCGATGGAAGAAGCAAGTACATGGACTGATAGAAGAAGCAAGGACCTGGACCGATAAAAGAAACAAGCACCTGGGCAGATAGAAGAAGCAGGTACTTGGACAGATAGTAGCAGTAAGCACCTGGACAGACAGAAGAACCAAGGACCTGGACAGATAGAAGAAGCAAAGACCTGGACAGTTAAAAGAAGCAATGACCTAGACTGATAGAAGAAGTAAGGACATGGACCGATAAAAGAAACAAGGACCTGGAAGAAATGACGCTACCTCATGTCCACAATATATATTAAGCGCTATTGAAAATAGACTACCGCTCATTCAATATAGTGTGTAATCTAAAGCTTTACAAAAATTGAAAAAGACCTGACATTAACATATAATATCTCGTATCCAAAATATATATATTAAACGCTAATGAAAATAAACTACCAATCATTCAATATAATCTATGATCTAGGCTTCAGATAATTCGAAAAATGAAGTGTGAAAATATTCTCTCCTATAAATAAACACCTATTGTATCATCTAGAGTTAACATAATTTATGAAAAAGACTAGTTACTTACAATGCGAGTGTTTATAGGTTGTTGTGACGTAGACGCCATCTCTCGTGAATGTATGACCTGCAGTTTAACGGATCACAATAGTTGATCAAAGTATAGCTCTCCTCCTGGGTTGATTGCAGAAAGTCTTCAAAACTAAATAACTTAAATAACGGGCTTAAACAGATATAATCTTTAAAAGATTTTATCAACGCTAGCTTTACAGATACAGGTAAGTCCAAACTGTCTATATCATGTCTGTTCTATACGCATGCGCAGACCTCAATAGCGCATAGATTAAACAAAGATAGAGGCACTGTAAAATTTATAAAAAAGAAACATGCTGAAACGTGTTAATGAATAATATTACTCTGTAATGGCCAAATTCACAGTCTGGCCGACATGTTCGATAACAGTTAAAGATTTGCCTAAAATAGAGCTCAAATCTTCCACAGTCAACGCCGTAGCGTATCGCTTTGGAAGAAAGACAGCACGTCTGTCTTCATCATCTACCTGTAAGTCTACAAGTACGGTGTTACCATACTTTGCTTCGACAAAACGCGCATTTACAATTTTATATGCCATGCCTATCTTTAGATCGTGTATAGGCATAGAATCTACAGAATTTAAAGCTGAAAACTTTGCCGACACTGATGATGACATTTTTACTACTTATTGGCAAACACACACACAGATCACTTGAAACACAGACTATGTAAAAAACACTATATCTCCACCTGTATATAATGTTTTATACATAGCTGTGGAAGAGTCCATTTGAGAGGTGAGTGGACGAGTCCAAGCAAGTTGGACTGATCCATAATTACGTCATAACTAAGACTGTTGATTACAAAAAGGCGGGCGATACCGTATGTAGAGGTAAACACATCGTATTCGATGAGAAGTTTAAATACAAGTTAACACATAATATAAAATGCACGGCCTGACTAGGGTTTAACAAACAGTATCCGATGAGTAGACTGGCTACGGTTTAACAAATAGTATCCATTGAGTAGGTTGAATACAAACTATCACATAGTATCCATTGTAAATATTGGCTAATGGTTATCAAATAGTATCTGATACATAGCTGGGCTAATGATTAACACATAGTACCAGCTGCATAGCCCGACTAGGGCTAACACATAGTATCCGAGGTATAGATTGACTAATGGTTAACACATAATATCCATTGCACGGCTTGGGTAATATATATATATATATATATAGTTAGCCTACATTTTGTGTTATGTATGTAAACCCACATATTATGCTAAGCTGGTTACCCATAGACATGGATCTATGGTAATGCAAGAGTAACCCATACCCTGACAACAGTTACCTAGCCTCACCATAGCCTACATAGGTAGACAACCGATACCTAGCCCGACCATAGGTTACATAGCTAGACAATAGATACCTAACCCTGAATCAAATACATAGCCTGACAACCGATACATAGCCTAACAACAGAGCTAGATCACAGACCAACGTTTCAACTACACAACATTATGCTATGTTTAACCAGCCAACATACACGAAGTTCAAACGAACAACATTGACACCAAGTTCAAATAGGCTATGGCTGGTGAAGGCTAGATCAACGTTGAAAAACTTACACTAATCAACCAACAAACTTACACATGGTTCAAATAGGTTATGGAGGGTGAAGACATAATTATAGCTATCAATGCATACCAAAAATAGCTATGCAGAAACCGTCAAGGCCATTACACATATTGTCCAGGTATGTTGTATCAGTTACAACATACTGACTAATACGAGTACCTCCATCAAATCTTAGGTAAAGCTACCTTGGAGTCAGGCCTTAGGTAAAGCTACCTCGGAGTCAGCCCTTAGGTAAAGCAAGACCATAGGTAAAGCTCAGGTAAGGTTGGTAAAACAGCTATCTATGCATGCCCAATCTCAATAGTTACGTTAAAAAGAGCTACCGATGCTCACCCTACCATAATAGCTACGTACAGACGGTTAATATTGTATAACCTATCACAAGACTTATGTAAAAACAGCTATGCATAACCTGTCACAATAACTGCGTAAAGGCAGCTAACAATGCCTACCCCATTAAAATAGCTACGAAAAGATAACAACCAATACATACCCTATCATAATAGCTATGTAAAGACAGCTAAAGATGCATAACCTAACTCAGTAATGACCGCTATTAAATAATGAACCATCACAACAGCCTCATAAAGACAGCTACCAACACCACAATAGCTACGTAAAAACAGTTATCGATCCATGACCCGTATTATACCATTATGTGCGTTACCCTACATCATGTATTAAGCCAATAAACGTCTAAACCTACATTCCTCCTGTATTAAGCCACGTTACCCCTACATAGGCCTACACCCTGTAGCCAATATGCACGGTACCCTACATTAGCCTACAGATTGCGTTAGGGCAACATACACGTAAACCTGTATTAGGTATATATGGGTGTTAACCTCCATAGGCCTACATATTGTGTTAGGTCGATATACCTGTAAATCTGCAGACACCCTGCATTAAGCCAATATGCATGATACGGTACATAGGCCTATAAGTCAATAAACAGTGTTGTTACGTTTCATTGCAGGTGTAGATCATACACACAGAGCTCGACAAATATATGCTTGTTTAAAACCTTACATTAATACTGTTACGACCGCAATAGCTCACTCTGGACATATCAACATAACCGCAGCAAATGACCTCAAACAAAATGTCGGTCAAGACGGCATCCGGACCATCGGCAGGTCATCTGTGAATGAAACGTAACAACACTGTTTATTGACTTATAGGCCTATGTACCGTATCATGCATATTGGCTTAATGCAGGGTGTCTGCAGATTTACAGGTATATCGACCTAACACAATATGTAGGCCTATGGAGGTTAACACCCATATATACCTAATACAGGTTTACGTGTATGTTGCCCTAACGCAATCTGTAGGCTAATGTAGGGTACCGTGCATATTGGCTACAGGGTGTAGGCCTATGTAGGGGTAACGTGGCTTAATACAGGAGGAATGTAGGTTTAGACGTTTATTGGCTTAATACATGATGTAGGGTAACGCACATAATGGTATAATACAGGTCATGGATCGATAACTGTTTTTACGTAGCTATTGTGGTGTTGGTAGCTGTCTTTATGAGGCTGTTGTGATGGTTCATTATTTAATAGCGGTCATTACTGAGTTAGGTTATGCATCTTTAGCTGTCTTTACATAGCTATTATGATAGGGTATGTATTGGTTGTTATCTTTTCGTAGCTATTTTAATGGGGTAGGCATTGTTAGCTGCCTTTACGCAGTTATTGTGACAGGTTATGCATAGCTGTTTTTACATAAGTCTTGTGATAGGTTATACAATATTAGCCGTCTGTACGTAGCTATTATGGTAGGGTGAGCATCGGTAGCTCTTTTTAACGGCTAATGTAGGGTACCGTGCATATTGGCTACAGGGTGTAGGCCTATGTAGGGGTAGCGTGGCTTAATACAGGAGGAATGTAGGTTTAGGCGTTTATTGGCTTAATACATGATGTAGGGTAACGCACATAATGGTGTAATACGGGTCATGGATCGATAACTGTTTTTACGTAGCTATTGTGGTGTTGGTAGCTGTCTTTACGAGGCTGTTGTGATGGTTCATTATTTAATAGCGGTCATTACTGAGTTAGGTTATGCATCTTTAGCTGTCTTTACATAGCTATTATGATAGGGTATGTATTGGTTGTTATCTTTTCGTAGCTATTTTAATGGGGTAGGCATTGTTAGCTGCCTTTACGCAGTTATTGTGACAGGTTATGCATAGCTGTTTTTACATAAGTCTTGTGATAGGTTATACAATATTAGCCGTTTGTACGTAGCTATTATGGTAGGGTGAGCATCGGTAGCTCTTTTTAACGTAACTATTGAGATTGGGCATGCATAGATAGTTGTTTTACCAACCTTACCTGAGCTTTACCTATGGTCTTGCTTTACCTAAGGGCTGACTCCGAGGTAGCTTTACCTAAGGCCTGACTCCAAGGTAGCTTTACCTAAGATTTGATGGAGGTACTCGTATTAGTCAGTATGTTGTAACTGATACAACATACCTGGACAATATGTGTAATGGCCTTGACGGTTTCTGCATAGCTATTTTTGGTATGCATTGATAGCTATAATTATGTCTTCACCCTCCATAACCTCTTTGAACCATGTGTAAGTTTGTTGGTTGATTAGTGTAAGTTTTTCAACGTTGATCTAGCCTTCACCAGCCATAGCCTATTTGAACTTGGTGTCAATGTTGTTCGTTTGAACTTCGTGTATGTTGGCTGGTTAAACATAGCATAATGTTGTGTAGTTGAAACGTTGGTCTGTGATCTAGCTCTGTTGTTAGGCTATGTATCGGTTGTCAGGCTATGTATTTGATTCAGGGTTAGGTATCTATTGTCTAGCTATGTAACCTATGGTCGGGCTAGGTATCGGTTGTCTACCTATGTAGGCTATGGTGAGGCTAGGTAACTGTTGTCAGGGTATGGGTTACTCTTGCATTACCATAGATCCATGTCTATGGGTAACCAGCTTAGCATAATATGTGGGTTTACATACATAACACAAAATGTAGGCTAACTATATATATATATATATATTACCCAAGCCGTGCAATGGATATTATGTGTTAACCATTAGTCAATCTATACCTCGGATACTATGTGTTAGCCCTAGTCGGGCTATGCAGCTGGTACTATGTGTTAATCATTAGCCCAGCTATGTATCAGATACTATTTGATAACCATTAGCCAATATTTACAATGGATACTATGTGATAGTTTGTATTCAACCTACTCAATGGATACTATTTGTTAAACCGTAGCCAGTCTACTCATCGGATACTGTTTGTTAAACCCTAGTCAGGCCGTGCATTTTATATTATGTGTTAACTTGTATTTAAACTTCTCATCGAATACGATGTGTTTACCTCTACATACGGTATCGCCCGCCTTGTTGTAATCAACAGTCTTAGTTATGACGTAATTATGGATCAGTCCAACTTGCTTGGACTCGTCCACTCACCTCTCAAATGGACTCTTCCACAGCTATGTATAAAACATTATATACAGGTGGAGATATAGTGTTTTTTACATAGTCTGTGTTTCAAGTGATCTGTGTGTGTGTTTGCCAATAAGTAGTAAAAATGTCATCATCAGTGTCGGCAAAGTTTTCAGCTTTAAATTCTGTAGATTCTATGCCTATACACGATCTAAAGATAGGCATGGCATATAAAATTGTAAATGCGCGTTTTGTCGAAGCAAAGTATGGTAACACCGTACTTGTAGACTTACAGGTAGATGATGAAGACAGACGTGCTGTCTTTCTTCCAAAGCGATACGCTACGGCGTTGACTGTGGAAGATTTGAGCTCTATTTTAGGCAAATCTTTAACTGTTATCGAACATGTCGGCCAGACTGTGAATTTGGCCATTACAGAGTAATATTATTCATTAACACGTTTCAGCATGTTTCTTTTTTATAAATTTTACAGTGCCTCTATCTTTGTTTAATCTATGCGCTATTGAGGTCTGCGCATGCGTATAGAACAGACATGATATAGACAGTTTGGACTTACCTGTATCTGTAAAGCTAGCGTTGATAAAATCTTTTAAAGATTATATCTGTTTAAGCCCGTTATTTAAGTTATTTAGTTTTGAAGACTTTCTGCAATCAACCCAGGAGGAGAGCTATACTTTGATCAACTATTGTGATCCGTTAAACTGCAGGTCATACATTCACGAGAGATGGCGTCTACGTCACAACAACCTATAAACACTCGCATTGTAAGTAACTAGTCTTTTTCATAAATTATGTTAACTCTAGATGATACAATAGGTGTTTATTTATAGGAGAGAATATTTTCACACTTCATTTTTCGAATTATCTGAAGCCTAGATCATAGATTATATTGAATGATTGGTAGTTTATTTTCATTAGCGTTTAATATATATATTTTGGATACGAGATATTATATGTTAATGTCAGGTCTTTTTCAATTTTTGTAAAGCTTTAGATTACACACTATATTGAATGAGCGGTAGTCTATTTTCAATAGCGCTTAATATATATTGTGGACATGAGGTAGCGTCATTTCTTCCAGGTCCTTGTTTCTTTTATCGGTCCATGTCCTTACTTCTTCTATCAGTCTAGGTCATTGCTTCTTTTATCTGTCCAGGTCTTTGCTTCTTCTATCTGTCCAGGTCCTTGGTTCTTCTGTCTGTCCAGGTGCTTACTTCTACTATCTGTCCAAGTACCTGCTTCTTCTATCTGCCCAGGTGCTTGTTTCTTTTATCGGTCCAGGTCCTTGCTTCTTCTATCAGTCCATGTACTTGCTTCTTCCATCGGTACAGGTCCTTGCTTCTTCTATCTGTCCAGGTATTTGCTCTTTTTATCGGTCCAGGCCCTTGCTTCTCCTATCTGTCCATATCCTTACTTCTTCTATGTATCCATGTACTTGCTTCTTCTATCTGCCCAAGTCCGTGCTTCTCATATCTGTCTATGTCCTTACTTCTTCTATCTGTCCAACTACTCGCTTCTTCTATTTGTCCTGGTACTTGCATATTCTATCTGTCCAGGTCTTTGCTTCTTCTATGTGTCCATGTATTTGCTTCTTCTATCTGTCCAGGTCAAGGACTTCCTCCTATCTGGCAAGGCTTCTCCTATCTGTCCATATCCCTGCTTCTTCTATCTGTCCAGGTACTTGCTTCTTCTATCCGCCCAGGTCCTTACTTCTCTTATCTGTTCATGTCCTTGCTTCTTCCGTCTGTCCAAGTACTGGTTCCTCTACGTGCCGAAGTCCTTGGTTCTTTTATCTGTCCAGATATTTGTTTCTTCTATCTGTCCGGGACGTTACTCCGTATACCAGTCCAGGTATTTGCTTCTTCTATTTGTCCAGGTTCTTGCTTCTTCTATCTGTCCAAGCCTTACCTCATCAATCTCTCTGGGTCATTGCTTCTTCAATCTGTCCAGGCCCTGCCTCGTCTACCTATCCATGTCCTAGCTTCTTCTATCTGCCCAGATCGTTGTTTCTTCTATCTGCCCAAGCCCTACCTCGTCTACCTGTCCAAATCCTTGTTTTTTTATCTGCCCAGGCTTTGCCTCGTATACCTGTCCGGGTCCTTTATTTTCCTATCCATCCAGGTCTTTGCTTCTTCTATATGTCCAGATCCTTGCTTCTTCTGTCTGCACACGTATTTGATTCTTCTATGTGTCCAGGTTCTTGCTCTCTTATCTGCAAAGGTATTTATTTTTTCTGTACAGGTAACTGCTTATTATTTTTATAATATGAAAATAGACCACCGGTAGCTATCTGTCTTTGCGGTTCTAGGGATTTGCGTTATCTCTGCATGCCTGCACATGTAGGTCAAACGTGTTCACTCAAGCGATAAGGCTTTGTTACACTGTTTATTTTTTTACCTTTGGAGGTAGGCCCTACTAGATACCTCTGTTGCTATACCTGGTATGTTTTTAGATATTTTGTTTTTAAGGCGCTGGCCCGTCAGGGTTCGAGTGAGCGGCCTACGCGGCATTTAACATTCAACTTGTATCCCTCATTACCCTGGGTTATACCGTTCATTTTAGGGTGGGCCCTGAGTCGTTCGAGCGTTGATATTTCATATATTAAACAGTTATATCTTAAGATAACCCCACGCCGGTAGCTACCTCCGGGGAGGGTTTTGAGGATGTCCCGGGGTGGTTGCGTCATAGGCCTGATTTGGTTTTTTCCATTAATTACCTCTAGAAGTAGTCAAACACACCTCATAGTCTATGATCATGGCCATTCAGAGCCGCCTTCATCCGTTCCAACCCCTGGGGATGGTCCTGATCGTTGTTGAGATCACCCCATACCTGTGGGTAGGTTTGATCCATTTTTACCTGCCTAGGTTATCCAATAACTACCTCTAGACGTAGTCATATACGTCCCATAGTCTATGATCAAGGTCATTCAGAGCCTTCTTCATTCATAACAACCCCCGGGGATGGTCCTGAACGTTGTTGAGATCACCCCTTCTACTATGTGTTGGTTAGGTTGGATCCAATTTAGCTGGGATGTGCAGGTCTGAGCAGGTACAGGCTTTTTCGTTGTTTTTTCCCTTTATAAAGCTAGGAAATACCCACGACAGAGCATGCAGGAGCTCCGAGACTAACCTTATGCTAAGAGATATTTGAGTTATTATTATTTCACCTCTACACATAGCGGTTAGGAGTGCAAGTGTCTAGATAACAATAAACTTGTATATTTGCTACACACAGTATTGGGCGTTACAGAGAATCGACCTTGTTATTCGGTACATCTGTAAACAGACATAGTGTTCGTTGTACTGATATTCATACTCTTCACACATCTCCCTCCTGCGGGAGCGGGTGTCCGTGTGTTGGGTGTCCGTCAGGCGTAAGCCTACCGAGCGCCTGCAATGTGATAAGCCGATTCCCTCACAGACAGTTGACTATTTGAACTTCCCGCGCTTATGGGCGCCGCCATCTTGGAAAGGGGTTGGGGGTAGCAAATCCGGCTTTCCTATTGGCTTGGTGTAAATGTTGTTCCCGCGCTTATGGGCGCCGCCATCTTGGAAAGGGGTTGGGGTAGCAAATCCGGCTTTCCTATTGGCTTGGTGTAAATGTTGTTCCCGCGCTTATGGGCGCCGCCATCTTGGAAAGGGGTGGGGGTAGAAAATCCGGCTTTCCTATTGGCTCGGGCCCAAGCGCCCCGTCTACCCTGTAGCCTTCTCTACTGAGGCCTCACAAAAGGACGCGATCCAAGATCAGAATGCATTAGGCTCTCAAAGCGAGCAGACGTGTTTTTGTACCATGCGATCAGGACAAGAAAAAATGTGCTAAAAACAGAGTAAAAAGTGCTACGATGTGATCAGGGGAAGGAAGATATATATGAGCAAGGGCTCATATATACCCAGAACAAAATTTCGACCACCAAAATGCAAAATTAAAGAAAATAAGAAGAATAACCGAAATTATGGAGAGACGCCTACCTACCAAGACCCTTGAAGCTGTAACAGGACCGACAGATGACAACATTAATGAAGATAAAAAGATTTCTACAGTACAAGGTTACATAATCAATTTAATTATTCTTTTTTAAATAACATTTTACTTCAAATTATATTAACTTAATTTCAAAATTAAATAAGATGGGAATAACCTAAGGGACTGATTAGTCAACTCTCTTAGGTTGCCCAAATTTAAGTAATAAAGATTCAAAATTGACTTTCCATTCCCATCGCTGTGGGAATGTATGGATTAAGTATAAAGATGTATATCTTATATGGCTTTTTCTAAGTGAATTTCTAATGAATAACTTCCAAAGAAGTTAATTGTTCAAGGCCTAGCCTAAAGGCATTACATAGTAATATTAAGTGTTTGAAAAAGAATCAGATTTTAAAATATGTTAAATTTAACTCTACTAATCAAAATTATATACAAAATTAATTATGGTAACTTTGATAATTTAAATTATATGTAAAATTAATGATAATAAGAAAATTTAAAAACAGAAGGAGATAATAATGTTTAGTTAAATGGCAAGTTGTATGAAATTTTGAAAAAATAATTAGTCAAGAAAATCCTGTGAAATTAAATAAAAACAATAATAATTAATTTGAACCTTGGAACAAATAAATAAAAATGTATATTTTCCAATTAGCTGTGTTTTCATTCTAGATAAGATAAGTTCACTAGGTATCCAGGTATAGTCTTTAAATCACAAGTGTCTCTCAAAGATTCCACTACCCGAAAAGGAGCTTGAACAGGGCTTATCGGAGGCTAATTGGTTTTATCAAAAATTCAGGGGTTGGTTCCTCTGAGAGGTTTATTCCTTGAGGCACAGGTCTATGAAATTAGGTTCGTAGTCAATGGATAAACCATTACTTTCTTACTGACTTAGCAATTGAGGAAGAGAAATAAACAACGGCAAAGGTTATATAAAAAGTAAGTCGGTAAGAAACCGTATATTTGAGGAGCACGGTTTTCCCTATGCATGGTTAGAAGCGACAATAATTCCTCTTCTAAAACAAGGAAAGGACAAAACTAATCCCAGTAGTTACAGACCCATCTCTCTTACCAGCTGCTTAGGTAAACTACTGGAGAAGATGGTCAACCGTCGTCTTGTCTGGTATCTAGAACAAACAAACTTCTTTCTAACGTTCAGTGTGGTTCCAGACAAGGACGTTCATCAGTTGACCAATTGGTTTTGTTGGAGTCAGTTATACAGAATCCCTTCATCTTACGACAAACACTGGTAGCTGTTTTCTTTGACCTTGAGAAGGCATATGACATGGCATGGAGAAGAGGAATTTTGAACGTATTGAAATCATGGGGTATACAAGGTAACATTCTTGCTTTTATACAAAATTATTTGAACAACAGGACTTTCCGTGTACGTCTAGGAGGCATATATTCTGATCGTTGCGAACTAGAGAATGGTGTACCACAGGGTGGCGTTTTGAGTGTGACGCTGTTTGCTGTTGCCATTAACAGCGTCACTTCAAACGTACAGTCACCGGTCCACTGTTCCCTGTTTGTAGACGATTTTTTTATATATATGGCTGCTAGAAGTATGGCAACAGCGGAAAGATCCTTACAATTAGTTATTAATAAATTGCAAGAATGGACCAAATCTACGGGCTTCAAGTTTTCGGCTTCGAAGACCCAGTGTATAGCATTTAGTCGTCGCAGGCAACACCAGGAACCTATTCTTTATCTTGATGGTACGCGGCTTCAAACCGCGGATAATGTGAGATTTTTTGGTATTTTATTGGATAAAAGACTTTCATGGAATCCGTATGTGCGTGATTTGAGGACCCGGTGCAGCAAGATATTGGATATGTTGAGAGTTCTAAGTGGTACAAATTGGGGAGCAGACAGAACCTGTATGCTCCGTTTCTATCGCTCCGTTGTAAGATCGCGCATAGATTACGGCTGTAAAGCCGATTTATCTGCACGACCTACGGTTCTGATACTCCTGGATTCAATACATCACGCTGGCCTTAGACTTTCTACTGGTGCTTTTAGATCAAGCCCAATCTCCAGCCTTCTAGTTGAAGCTGGAGAACCATCTCTCTCTATGCGACGTCAAATGCTACAAATTTCATACTACACTGGTCTTCGAAGTAAACCTAAACATCCGGCATTCAAAGCGATTTTTCATAACTACCTCGAGGATCGTTACAATGTGCGTCAACGTTCAACTGCTCCCTTCGGAATAAAAACGTTGCGCATTTTTAGCAATCTAAATTTAGAACATACACCTATATTCGAACGAACATTATGCTACATCCCTCCATGGATAATACAAAAGCCAAAATGTGACTTCGCATTGTCCATTTACCTAAAACACAATACTCCTGACGTTATTTATCGTCAGGAGTTTTTGCAGATTCAACAAACTCACCAACATACTGTGACTATATTCACAGACGGTTCAAAACTGGACAATGGGATAGGTTGTGCATTTTATATGGAAGGACAAACCTTCACTTACGGATTGCCCTCAGCCTGTAGCGTTTTTACTGCAGAACTTTATGCAATTTTCCAAGCTTTAAGATCAATTCCGTCTGCTAAATCTAAATATCTTATGTGTTTTGATTCCAAAAGTGCTCTCCAGGCTATTCAGGAAATGTAGACTAAGAACCCTTTAGTTGGAGACATCTTGTGCTCTATACACAGGCTCCAATTGCGGGGTGCCAAGGTGTCATTTCTCTGGGCGCCTGGTCACGGTGGAATATTCGGAAACTCTAAAGCAGATGAAGGTGCAAAATTAGCTACAGATATGTTGCCATCGACACAACGTGTGATGGCATCAGATTTTGTATGCAAAGTTAAAACTACACTATTCTTTGTTTGGAATGAAGAATGGGAAAATGTACATAGAAACAAGCTGAGGGACATCAAAAATACCGTCCGACCATGGAGGACATCTGTTCGTTCGAATCGTAGGGAGGAAGTAGTGGTAACTCGACTTCGCATCGGCCACTCTTTGTAAACGCATGGATGGTTGATGAGACATGACGATCCACCACTTTGTCCGTTTTGTAAAATTACCATCACAATCAAGCCCATTCTGCTTGATTGTGATAAGTTGGTCAATTTATATATTCGTTACAATCTTCGAGGTAGTTTAAAGGTGGTTTTAAGGGACGATGTCACGGCTATCGACCATGTCCTCGCTTTCTTACGCCACCTTAATCTATTTAACAATATTTAAATTTTGTATAATTTTAGGTTCTTTAGTTTTAGGTAGTTACAGTTAGTTTTAAACATTTATTTTATTTTATTTTGTTTCATTTTGATTAGTTTTATTTATGTAACATTTATTCTGAAATTTAACTTTAGTTAGGCGATGATAACCTTAATAGGTTTTTCGCCTGGAAAAAACATTCACCATATCGAACTATCCTACACCGGAATGACTGCTTTCCCTAAAGAGTTTCCACTATGTGATGAGTACGTATTTCCATGGGTGCTATTTTTTTAAAAATGGCAGAATAGATAATATATTTAAAGAAGCTTAGGTAAAGCTTATGCATTATAAACTATAGAGAGCATAAAGTTGATTAAGAATTTTCTTAAAAAATCAATGCTTCAGTGGAACCACTGCGTTGCATTGAACATTATCTGTCACGTATAGCCCGTTAGTTTATTGTTAAATAATATAATGTTGTATAAAGATCTTTAATGTGTAATTTTGTAAATTGTCTTTACTAATTCCAAAAAGCGAGATTTAAAAAGTAAAATTTGTATGTATATTAACTTTTCTAAAAACATTCCTTTTAACTTTTTTTTATAATTATGGAAGTGAATTGTACCAGTTCTTATAAAGACCGTAGATTTAATCAAAAACATTAGTAGAGCAATCATAAATAAGCTAGTCATACAAATAAACAATAAACCAAGAGAGTTAGGATAGGTTCGAAGATTACGGAACAGATGGTTACTGATGGAAAATAAATACCTCGATATATACTGGTTGAAGTCAACGCAGACTTCGGATGGAGACTGAAGTCAAAGACGATGCCGTGTTAAGGCAGATTCAAATAAAAAATAGTTAAGATCGAGAACGAAAGGAACAAAATGTACTAAAACCTATTAAACTTAACTTTAGTCGGAAAAGATGAATGTTAAAAAATTAGGAATAATGTAAACCGTAAAAACTACCAGACAAGAGACATTTCATTTTGTATGTATGCATATATTATTTTTCAGTTGATTTGCGTGTAACCCACAATATATTATTTCATTACGTAAACCAAAGAAGAATTTGATTATGTAATAATTAAAAAGTAATAAATTATAAATTATTTCAAGAGGAAACGTATACAGAGCATGTTTCTACTCAAACGATGTCACATCCATGACCCTCTAAACGAAGATATTATCACATACATTAATAACAATGAAACGTTCCAAAGGAACTATCAATTTAACCTATGTACGTGGTAGTCTATTATATTTAGAATGAAGAAAGAAAAATAAAAGCTCAGATAAGTATAAAAATGGAATACGTATACAAATATGTATAAATGTGTTAAAAAACGAATAAGTCTTTGCTTAAAACAACCTCACATTTTAAATAATTATCTTAGCACCTAACTAGGAATTGATTCTTAAAGCAATTCTTTATATTACTAGTTTTAATAAATAATTTTTTATTATCAGACAAAATAACAATTGGGTTACTATTCAAAATGAAATACTTCAGCAGTTACAATCAATATGCACTACATAGTTATAGACTACTTTTTGTATAGCATGTCCTGCTATCGTGTCATTAAATTGTAGTTAGGCCTTTTTCTTAATATCATTTTTTTAATCTATTTTTGTTTATTCTAATTCCGAGACTATTTACTGCTTGTTTTTCAAAGTACTGGTATTGAATTATAGCTAAGCATGCTTTTTATCGAATCCTAAATCAACAATTTGTTTGACAATGTATGTATGCAAATTGTGCCCTTCTTACGCTATTTCCTCCAAGGGCCGTGGGCGGTGACGTAATTCTAAAGAAATCATTTATATATTTTTAATTTTATTGTAACACTTACACAATATCGATGTCACACAATGTTTCGGTTGGTTGTATCCGTTGTCATTTACCTTGTCATCGCTACCACCTATTTCTGTAGTTTTCCTTTATCATGTGTAGTTCCTCGGTTGGTTGTATCCATTGTCATTTACCGTGTCATCGTCACCCCCCATTTCTGTAGTTTTCCTTTATCATGTGTAGTTCCCTTCATGTCACGATATTATAAGTACTTAACTTGACTAGTGCAATATGACGTCATTTATTTTTCTAGGAATTGCTTGTATATCTAAAACCCCAACTTTTCTGTCATTCCATTTTTTAATCTATCTTTGATTATTCTAATTCCGAGACTATTTACTGCTTGTTTTTCCAAGTACTGGTGAGCTAGTCCAATGGACAGATCATCATTCTTGCGGACTAATATCTTTCTTTTACAAACAAGAATACTTTCACTAAAATTCAGGAGTTACAATTTATCCCTCAATTCTGGTTAATCCTCAGATATTATTTTATATTCCACTTACTCTCTGGATGGTTAATCCTATCCGTTACATTAGAATACAATCCATAGATCTTGGAGGTTCATAAGGAATAAATAATAATTTTCTTACGAGAGTATAAAAATATTTGTTCTAAAGTAAATTTGTTTAACATTTAAGCGCTTAATAAAGGCACGCTGTAATTATAATATAAGTTGAAATCTCACTTATATATATATATATATATATATATATATATATATATATATATATATAATACATGTGTGTGTGTGTTTGTGTGCTGGTCGGTAAAACAGGGACAACTTACAAGCTTAGTCCAGGATGAGAAAAATGTGGATTTGCTGAGCAGTTTGAAGAGACTTTGAATTAAAAAAATTAAGTACTGTAATATAAAATTACAATACCACGAATGTGAACAGAGAAATAATAAATATGTGAACCTTCAGTTGATAAAGGAAGATGAAGGTAACTTTTGTTGAATATCTAAGACATTGGTCAGCATGGACATCTTTTGATCTTCTTAGGGATTGTGTTGTGTCTACAATAAAAATCGTTATCTGAATCTTTAAACTCATAAAATGTTAGAGATTTAAAACTAAATTTTGAATAATATAATATTTTATTAGCCTACTATGTAGATATAAAAACATACGTACGTTATATCTGAGACATTGAATTGTTCTATTTATTTGTCCTGCGAATATGGAATTTGACAACTCCAAGTAATTGCATTATTTTTATAAATATAAGAGACATGAATTTTCCATAGCTACGCAATCCGTACACGGCCTGGTAGGAGGTGTTAATTTAAAATTCTGTTACGAAGGTGTACTCGTAACAAGTTTATATACTGAAACAAGTTCTCATTTCAGAAATTAACCCTACTACCAGCCGTGGTATTGTATATAAATAAATATATATATATATATATATATATATATATATATATATATATAAAGACTTGTGATCCTAGATATGTACAGGTGACTAACTGCTACTGGATCTATGTGGAATCAGTACTTTGTATCAATTAGGATGTTATTCAGCACTGGATAAAAATAACCTTTCATGCTTGCAAAACGTTAGGATCGGCCTAAAACATTTTACAGTATGAAACAATAGGTACTATAGAAGACATCAAACATAAAGAAACATTGTGGATGGGATTGTGTATGGTTATTTCTGTTCTATATTAAACACTATATTGACCTTAAAAACCCGAGATCAAACAACCGAATGAGATTGGTGACTCTGCAACAAGTTTCAAAAATGTTTTAGTGGGCCTACCCTTAGGTTGTTTTAAATCTCGTAGAATTACTTCTAATAAACTATATACAGTAGAGTCTCGATGATTCGAAGTAGATCGAACTGGGAGCCCCTTGGATTATACGTTCCTGTGCATTAGAAAAACAGGTATTTCATAGACTCCTAGTATTATAATTAGGAATGTACAAAATCAGTTCATTGAACTATATATGGACATTTATTGAAAGTTCAACTAATTCTTTTGCATATCGTAATCATATGAACAAAATCTTGGTAGCTCGACTCATTTTTTTTACATACCGTACAGATATGAACTTTTCTTCACAACTTCATTTATTTCCTTTCCATACCTTATTGATATTAACATTTTTTGGAAGCCTGGCAATTTTTCAATCCGTATGTCTGTAAACATGTTTTGGAAAACCAATTCATCATTTTCATTTAGATAAATAAAATAAGCTCAAACAAGAATAGGCTTGAATTTAACAGAACATCGAATTATCGGGACTCGGAGTTTTGAGATTCAACTGTATTCATATGTTTTCACCTGACGAAGAAATTATCTTGGTACCATTTTGGTTTACATCAATAATGAATGTACTAAGGTCTGTATTTAGACTCTTAAATTTATAGCTCACATAAGAATATATTTACGTTAAAGATAATTAGAATTTACACCAATCAAATCTTCCAAATTAGTCCTTTGTTGCAAAACTATGCACTAGGTTTTAACTAAAGTATATTAGGCTTTAACCAGCATCTTGGAATGGAATTAAAGTCTCCAGCGACGCGAATAAATCTGATTGCGGAGGGATGATGACGTAAGTAAGCTAAATGAAAATTGGAATTGAGATAATTACAGAACATTTGGTCCAATTAAGATAAATCTTTTTATAAATTAGAAAAATATTTTACTTTCATTATAAACACTAATGCCGTACTTTTAACCAGATCCCTGACGGTCTTTGATCAAATAGTAAACTTTCAGGGAGACAACTTAGCAGATATATTCAGGGATGTATATTTACTGTAAATATTATGTAATAAGTATAATTATTCGTTTGTTTTAGCCAAATTGTTCTTGAAAATACTATTTTCAAAACTAAGTAACAGGTATCATAGAATTATCCCTAAAGACCATGAAACTATAGCGACTTTAAAGTAAATTTTATAAAAGTCTTTTAAAATAAAATGAAATATGAATTATTTGCCTTTTACATCTGTAGTCACATTGGTCTTCTATTTCGTGCCTTTTTGAGGAGCGTTTAATTAATCTATGAACTATATTGATAGATCATTGGTAAATAAGTGGAGGATCTCTAAACAAAAATATGTTTTCGACAGAAATAAATTTTTACAAGTCAATAAAAACATTTTCCTATAGATATATTTACCCAAACAGTTGTAAATCAATTTACGCTTGACTAAAAAGTCAAGCATTTCCAAAATTTATTCCATATTTGTATAACAATACTTTTAAAAATAAATTTAATATAAACATCCAGACGGAAAAGAGCGAGTCTTACCACAAACTGTATAGACTAAACCAGTAGGAGTTTATTTGTCGTGCGGGAGCTGTATTGCCGACTGAGAATCCAAGCTACTGGACGGGTGTAGGAATTTCTTTCTATCTCTGCTGATTGATAACGGAATAAAATTGTTATCAAATCCTCTAGAATTACGTGTTTACATAGTTATAAAATGGTCATGTCCTTATATACTATTTGATGTTATTTGGTGATTTTTTTTAGTTTTTACGATGTTGAGTGTGAAAAATAGTTTGAAGGGGTTAAAGGGGTTAATATCATCAGCCTTTAGTTAGGCAAAAATAATAAAAAATTAAAGATATTGTTAAAAAAAATGAATAAAACTGACAGTGAATTTGGTCAAAACTGAGAGTGGAGTTAAGCTATCGCTTTAATAAAAACCTGTAAGTTAAACAATAACATATATATTTTTAACTTAACAACGAATCGAAATATTTTGTTAATAAATACCATGTTGCTAAGTGTCATACTTCGCTACGATTGGAGATAAGGTTTGAGTGGTATTAACATTATATATCGAATCCTTTTTTCACCAATGTGTAATTTTGTGTATATCTTAAAAAGAAAACAAATTTATTTAATTGTAAATAATACTTTTTTAATTGTGCAGTATCGTTACGAAAATTAGTAAATAAAACATGTCTAAACATCTGAATCACAAAACAAAAATATTATTTCTAGGTAAAATATTATTTTTCCTAGAAAAAGTAATGTTTTTGGTATTAGTATTACACAAGAGTGTTTATTTGTATCATGTTTTAATAAATATAAGAATTATAAAGCAAATGTAGAATAAATATTCATGTATGTAATGAAAAGAAAATGCACATTGTATATTAGTAAGTTTGTAAATTTATATATATTTATACTCTTCATGAATTGAGAGCCCTTGAAAATTATTCGGAATAAAAAATCAGGGTAAAACAGAAATGTAAAAGCTATTCAAAAATTATATTATTTAATTACACCTTCCGCTAGTACTAGCACTTAACTCCGAAGGTCTTGAACATAAATAAATACTAGCACTTGCCTTAAGTAGAATTGACGTTTTTATTTAATGAGCCTTATATTTTAACAGACCTTTTAGTTGTTTTATTTTGGGGTTGGATGGGTGAGATATCGATATTTAGTAATGCGGAAATTTTAAGAAACATAAACAAACTTGTAAAAATAAGTCAACGATCGATTAACTATATTGCATCCTGAAAATAGACTAAATACCCCATTAAAAACCCACTTTAGAATTCCACAAAATACACAACATTACCATACACATCATCCAAAACTCATAACGAAAACAACACGTTTTGTGAATATAAATAACACATTGGTTATTTTGGTCATAAAGGTTTCATTAAACAATTTTAATACAAAATGATAAGAAGGCCTTTTACAACTTCTCTGTCGCATAAAAACTAACACGCAGTATATAGCAGTATATAACATGTAGTATATTGCAAACAGAAAGGTACACATAACGAACACATACAAGAACTAAAAAACACAAACAAAATTTGCCGAACACATCATAGCCACCAACTACTATAACAATAACTAAATTTACTTTTAATTCAGATACGTTTTGACATCATAACTCTTAAAACATACTAAAAAATCACCTAAGATCGCTATATTAACCGAAACCCAACCTAAATCAACCGAGAGGGAAGTAACAGGGTGAGTAATAATAATTATTCATTATTTTATATTACATACACGTGTACGTAACACAATAAAAATTCAACAACATGTTTTATACCAGGATAAAATAAAATCGATTGTTTACTAAATGACAATGAACACAGAATTAAAAACAAGCATTTTGATAAACTAGTTACACTCACTATAACTTCATCCATAAGTTACATTTTGCCTTCAAAGTAACCATAAATAACACATAACTTTAGGACGCACTTACAATAAAGCTTTTTCTCAGAAACATAACTATTCATATTAAAAATGTAAAGTCTATTTCGACACATACACGAAAATAAATAATTACAATATATAAAATAACAAACAAAAAACTATTTAGCCCTTCAATTTACTATATTTTATATTTAGAATAAAAGATGAAAAATAAAAGCTCATAAAAATATAAAATTGGAATACGTATAACAATATCTACAAATGTGTTAACAAACGATTAGGTCTTCGCTCAAAACAACCTCACATTTAAAATAATTATCATACCACTTAAGTAGGAATTGATATTTTAAAAAAAATTTATTTTACTAATTTTATTAAATATTTTTTTACTATCAGACAAAACAATATCTGGGTTACTATTCAAAACGTGAAATACTTCTACAGATACAATCAATATCCACTACAAGGTTACAGACTAGTTTTTGTATAGCATGCCCTGCTATCGTCTCTTATTAAATTCTAGTTTGACCTTTTTCTTAATTTCATTTTTTAAATCTATTTTTGTTTATTCTAATTCCGAGACTATTTACTGCTTGTTTTCCAAGTACTAGTGAGCTAGTCCAATGGACAGATTCTTGCGGACTAATATCTTTCTTTTACAATCAACAATATTTTCACTAAAATTCAGGAGTCACAATTTATCCCTCACTCCTGGTTAGTCCTCAGGTAATATTTTATATCCCATATGCTCTCTGGAATGGTTTATCCTATTCCGTCACATTAGAATTCAATCCATAAGTCTCGAAGGTTCTTAAGGAATCAAAACGTTTCCCACGAAAGTATAAAAATAGTTGTTGTAAAATAATTTTTTTTAACTTTTAAGGGTTTAATAAAGGTACGCGGGAATTATAATGTAGGAAAAACCTCGCTTCCTTTTTAAGATGTGGTCTATTTACGTTTTTGGATAAACATAACAAGTTGCGATTATAAAATCAGCTGTTACTACAAAACGAATCCCTTTCCAACATACTCTTTCTTCATGTGTTTATAGTTGAAATTTCTCCCACACTACCTCTTACACAGTTAAATTGCTGCTTGCATCGGTTCATTTGCCTTAAGCCTCCCTTTAAATATCTTTCTTCCCCTACAAGAAATGGACCTTATCTTAAAAGCAATAGAAAATATTTAATTTCTTTGTGAATTTCAAACAATAAAGTTTTGATACTCTATATTCAGTACGAAACTACTTTACTTAGAAAATAAAATCTACCTTAATGTTATGCATATTGTCAAGCTGTCGATCCTCTATAGGCAGTAATGGTACTGGTTGATCGCCATTAAACGAATAACAAAATAGATAAATGTTTACTGGAACACCTGGTCGAGATGTAATCATGACAATTTTATTTTTCAAGCATCATACTGATGTATTATGATGTGAAGTTATAATAATTTGTCAGAGGATTGTATTATAATGTTATGGAACAGAATACATAGGAAATAGTTTTACATTGGTTTTAAAAAACCTAGAAGGAAGTAAAAGATTTATGTGTTGAGATTCTTTATAAAGATCGCGTATTTTCCAATGTTAAGCACTTTGTCTCCCTCACTAAAGTAGTGAGTGTGTAAGAAGAATGGTCCAAGATTACGGCGAGATAAATTAGATGAGGTGTCAAGAGGAAGCCGTTTGTAAGCGGAGTGATAACGCCGAAGGTGCAAAGTCAATTATTCTAGTGCTATCTGCACCTTGTAGAGCTCCTTGGTCTTTGATGAATAAACTAAATTAAAACTAATTTTAAAATAACCTATTGTGATATCTTTATTTTGTAGTACGTTGAATCTAAGTTAATATATTATATGTATAACAATTACATTTAACGTATTCTAAGCTCTAATATTGTTATAAAATAAATATCGTAATTATTCGTAAAACAATTTATATATAAATATTTTTCTATGTATATATATATATATATATATATATATATATATATATATATATATATACACACACATATTCACATGTATATATATAACTAATGTTATGTCATTGTTTTTATTTATATTTATATATCTTTGAGGTAAAAAGACATCAAACGTAAAGAAACATATGTTGGAATGTGTATTGACACTATATTGACCTAACAAGCTGAGATCAAGCAATCGAATGATATTGGTGATCCTGCAACAAGTTTCAAAAATGTTTTAGTGGGCCTACCCTTAGATTGTTTTACAGAACGTAGATAGAATTACAGAACGTTTGGTCCAATTAGGATAAATCTTTTTATAAATTAAAAAAATGTTTTACTTTCATTACAAACACTAACGCCGTACCCTGACGGCCTTTGATTAAATAGTAGACTTTCTGGCAGACAACTTAGCAAATATATGTAGTGATAATATATTTATTGTAAATATTTTGTAAAAAGTATAAGGTATTTTAGTCAAATTATTCTTAAAATTATTACTTGATTATTAAGTAACAGATATCATAGAACTATCTCATAAGACCGTAAAAATATAGTGACTTTTGAAATATAGTAAATTTGAAAAAAGTCTTTTAAAATAAAATGAAATATGAATTAGTTGCCTTCTATTATTGTAGTCATATTGGTCTTCTAATTCGTGGCTTTTTGAGGGGCGAAGATATTAGTTGTATAGTTCCATGTTAAGGATATGACAATATTTGTGGATCGGGATGAACAAGGACACTCCGCCTTAATAGCATCCCAAGTGTGACTTAAACGTTTTCTGTAAAAAGGCGATGGGGGAGGATACTAAGGAATGAGGAGGAAATTGTTAGGGTTACAGACTTGATTTAACTTTACTAGTTGAGGATAATCACTGCTCACATAGACATAATCTTATATAAAAGTATACCTTCTCTAAACAGGAGCCCATATACTAGCAGTAACGAGGTTATTCATGTTATATTAAATTTTGTGTAAAGTAACAAATTGTGTGTATGTGTGTGTGTGTGTGGTGTGTGTGTGTGTTTGTGTGTGTGTGTGTGTTTGTGTGTGTGTGTGTGTCTGTGTGTGCGTGTGTGTGTGATGTAACGGGCTTAAAATGAGGGTTTGAGATGGTAATTTTAAAATTAAAAATTAGAAAATTTAATTTTTGGAAATAAACACAAATATAAATACAATACCATGAGTAGCTATTTCAAAGAATTTTAAAACGTAAACCCATTTTTAAAGGGGGGGGGGAGTTTTTTATTGATTTGAAGGTGGTAAGCACAAAGAAAAATAAAATAAAGTAAAAATTCATATAGAAAGTTCATCGAGACTTGAAAATGTATAGAAAGAAAAATTATGAAGAGTATCGATAATAAGGAAATAGCCTAAATTCAAAATTTAAAAATTACGACAAGATTTAAATTTTTCTACTAAAATTTAGAAGCTGCCAACTCCGGAAATTGTGACGTAAGGATCAGACCATATTAAAGGGTATGATCGTATGATACTACGGCACTTTCTAACAAGTCTGCTGATTGGATCAGAGACAACAGGTGAGGTGTAGGGAGCAGAGGGAGGTTGAATAAGGGGGTGTGAAGAAGAGTCTGCAAGTCTAACTATTTAATGAAACTAATCAACAACTACGGAAATCTAACAGGAAATAGTATTAGAATATACCCATGTATAGAATATAGTGTAGAATATAGTTTTAGAATATATTCGTCGAGAATGTAATAATATTTTTGGTAAATCGATTTCGATTGAAAATAGAAACCTAATGAAATCAGAACGTGTACGTTAACGCGCGCGCTTGTGTGCGTGTGTGTGTACTAGAGAGTCCCTTAAGAGAGGGAAGAGTAGATAAGGAGAGGAAGGAAATATGTAGTGATACAATGTAGAGAGGAAAAGAGAGGGGATATTGGCATTTTAGACGGAGAGCGAAAACTTTAAACATTATTCCCATTATCTAAATGCAAACGATAAAGCACTTGATGTATGTTAAAAGTAACAATGCCACTTCAATCACGTTCTAAAAGGAAAAAAACATTCACCCCAGCTCCTGGTTATGCTTTAGAAATCGCGCTTTTGTTCCACAACCAGATTTTACTACACCAAGAAAAAAATTATTGGTTATAATGTACCTTAATATCATACACAAAATTGTATGCTTTGAGGAATTAAATTGGCAATTTTAACGTTTTTCATTGCTAACTAAAATGTATCTTTTTTATTTTAATTTTAAATAACATATCCCATCTTGTAAAACATATAGTTGGGTCTTTTCCTAAACACCAATTATATAAACCACTCTTTAAACCTTTAAAAATATTTTTTATTTAATTATTTCAAAATTTATAACATTTGTATGTGAAAAACGCCTACTTCTGGTCATGCATATAGTGAGTTGTCGTATAAGGCATACGACATATTGTAGATTTCGTTCATAAACTAAAAAAAGTGATTTTAAGATTATTGCCTAACAAATATAAATTTTAAACAAGATGTAAATTTACACTAAAAAGTGTATGTTTTTCTTAAATAGGTAATGTAAAAGGGTTGATTACAGAAACATATTACCAGTAAATCCACAACAGTCTGGTGGGGAGCGAATGGTATTTGTCATCAGGCTTTTTGTAAGGCGTGTAATTAGGTCAGGGGTGACTAAAATAGGGAGGCCCTTAAAAGGATTTCAAGATAGGCGTGTGTAAGTGCAATGAACTAACTACAAACGAGATTTGCTGAATTAGGTTAGCAGCGGGTAGACTGACGAGACAAGTGCGTACTGAACCACGTTATTGCCATATAATAGAATGTTTAGTCTTGCTAGACCCTTGTTATTGAGTTATGGTCTCTATGGTCAAAGACAACCTCTCTGAAGCATAGGTAAGAGTCACAATTTAGTAAACAATAATTTTCTTCATTTAACATGGAGACTATGTTATATATTCCTGTATAGGAATCACAGATAAATAAATATTATCCCATTTATGGAATTATGGACAAAAAAGTGATGGTAGGTCTAAGATCGTGACATGTAAAGTCTTTTCTAATATGAGTGGTGTAAAAGCTTTTCGCCAGTAGGTATGGTAGACGATATCCGATAGACGTTACGCCGGTTACGTCACAGAGAAGAATAAGACTTGGGTTATTCAATGTTTATTGAAATTGCTGCCGAAATAACGAAATATTGAATCGAGAAAAAATGTCATTATGCACAGCCCTTCCTAAGTAATTCCCACTTGCGCCTTCACGTGCCAGTGTTGTCCCCTAATTAATTAGCTGCCAGAAACATGTCGCTTCATCTCACATCAGCTGTTTTATACACCTGTCACTCTTCAATATTTTATTTTGTTTCAGTAAATACTTGTGTTGCAAATTTAGCAGCTCTACAAATGTTCATCATCCTAACAATATAGTACACTGGAATGTAATAGTGTTCCGGTAACTGTTACGCCAGAGCGGCTTTCATGGCTCGGTAATGTTGAGAACGGCGCTTTTCGGAGAAACGATTTCCTCAACTCCCACCGTGTCCATTATACTTACAAGGATTGATGATGGCTTTATTTCTTTTAATACTCAAATAGTTGAATTTTTTGAAAGAATATTTAACAAAAATTATTTTAATTTGTAAATTTCATGTTTTATATGCAATTTAATTTCTCAATTTATTTTTATATTAGGGTTCTTTGTCACAATTTGTATGCAAAACTTTAATCATATCTCATAAAACGTTATATTTATTTGAAGTAGGTATAATTTATCACTATTTATATTACCCGACTGTACGTATAGGCACACAATTCACACTTTACTTAGTAATCAGGTGTATTGTTGTCCCCAATAATTTACTAGTAATGTTAGATTTATGTTCTGAATGTGTAAAAACAGTCTCCGATACATCCGTAGATTTAATATTGACAAACTTTCTGGGGATGGAACTATTTAAATTATTACAAATATTAACCCATTTCCTTTTGCCAAAGTAATAACATTCCTCTAGAATAAAACCATATAATACTCGTCTAAATACTGTCAGAAATAATAATCATTATAAGCAATAAGCATTACACCAGTTACAAAATAAGTTAGCAAAATATATAATGAATTCCAAACAGAGATGCAGAATACAGTTTCCAGAGTGTGTAATCGGATTTTCTTATTATATCCAGAGACGTCAAAACCGAAGTTTCAACAGCTTGTATCGTATTCAAACATATTTTTCAGTCGCACAATAAAGGTGTTTGTTCAGTATTTAACTTTAAATTTCATTAGTTTACATAAGATACAGTACCTGTGTGTCGCTCGAAGTTAATTTTTTATGTATGAGTAAAAGAGACCATAAATGCTCGGATTAAAAATAGCGGGATCCAGAAATAAATTTAAGGGGAACAGAAAATCTTGTACAATGCGTTTAGCTAAAAGCCAGAAATGTATATATTGCTGCCACTCAATAATTATAGCCACTATGTTTAAATTCTAACAAACAAGTTTACCCTAGACAATCAAAATCAAATTAGGAACTCATTCAGACACTTGTTTTCGTTAGTCACATAATTAATGAGTGCAAAATCTCAATTGTTTGAAAAACTTTTTTTCATATATATGAACACAATTTTCACATCCGATTCGTATCTATATATTATTGATGATTGTTTTAATGATGTATTTATTTGTATTAGTAACTTGGGAGGTTAAATATTTTTTTTTTTTGTTATTGTATGTATTATGTTTTATTTGTGTGTGTGTGTGTGTGTGTGTGTGTGTGTGTGTGTGTCGAAATAACTTTACATTTTTAATATGAAAAATTATGATTCTGAAAAAAAGCTTTATTGTAAGTGCGTCCTAAAGTTATGTGTTATTTATATCTACTTTGAAGGCAAACTGTAACTTATGGATGGAGTTTTAGTGATTGTTACTATTTATAGTTTATCAAAATAGTTATTTTTAATTCTTTGTTCATTGTCGTTTAGCAAACAATCGATTTTATTTTATTCAGGTATAAAACTTGATCTTGGATTTGTAAAGTGGTACGTACACATGTACGTAAAATAAAATAATGAATAATTATACAGTTGGACCTCGCTTGCCAGTAAGTAGTAGCACTTATTTTGTTAACTAATGTGGACGAAAGTATGAAAATATGTGTCGCACCTCACCCCGTAATTTCCCTATCGGTTCATTTAAGTTGGGTTTGGGATAATATTGCGATCTTAGGTGATTTTTTAGTATGTTTTAAAAGTTATGATGTCAAAACGTGTATCTAAAAAGTAAATTTAGTGTTGGGTGCATTGTGTATCTTAATTTGTTTGTATACTTTAACCTGTTCGGTAGTGTAGCGCGATTTAATTTTGTTATTTTTGTTTGTTTGATGTAAAATTTGTTGGTTTGATGTTACGTTATTGTTATAGTAGTTGGTGGGTATGAAGTGTTCAACTTTTGTTTGGTTTTATAGTTCTTGTATGTGTTCTTTATGTGTACCTTCCTGTCTCATATATAGGCCTACTGCGTGTTATATACTGCTATATACTGCGTGTTAGTTTTTATACGACAGAGAAGTTGTAAAAGGGTTTGTTTATAATTTTTTGTTGAAATTGTTTATTGCAACCTTTATGACCAAAATAACCAATTTAGTATTTATATTCACGAAACTTATTGTTAGAGTTGTGAGTTTTGGATGATGTGTATGGTAATATTGTGTATTTTGTGAAGTTCTAATGTGGGTTTTTGTATTGGGTTATTGAGTCTATTTTCAGGCTGTAATATAGTTTATCGATCATTGACGTGTTTTCACAAGTTTGTTTATGTTTCTTAAAACTTCCGCCTTACTAAATATCAATATCTCAACCCTTTCACCCCCAAAATAAAACAACTAAAAGGTCCGTTAAGATATAAGGTGCAGTGAAAACATTTCCTGAAACAGCTGTTCTCATTAAATAAAAACGTCGATTCTACTTAAGGCAAGTGATCGTATTTATTTCCGTTTAAGACCTTCGGTGTTAACTGCTAGTACTAGCGGAAGATGGAATTAAATCATATAAATTTTGAATAGCTTTTACAATTCTGTTTTTACCCTTATTTATTTCCGAATAATTGGCAAGGATTTTTAATTCATGAGGAGTTTTTACATTCAATGGGCGAGAATATTTTTACATTCGTTTATTATACGAGAATTTAATTTATGAATATTTAATACATTGTGTGTTTATCGATGTTTCTAACCTTATCAATCCAGTGCAAAATGCCAATTAGCAGATTTCTCTAATTTTATAAAACAAATAGAAAGATAACCGTACTTACAGTTTCCCTTTACAAGTTTTAAAACATTGAGCCTACAGTTACTAAAAACGTAAAAGTGTTTGTCACATTAAATAATCAAAACACATAAAAGCATTTCTTATAAACTCCGCGTCATCTAATGCAAATTTAATTGGTCGTTCACTTGCTGATCTGCGCTTTATGTGCGATTGTTGTCTGATCAGCATTTCCTTTACGTTCTAAATTCATATGTAACCTTAACCACTTCAGGGAAACGCTGCTTAGGTTATGCAGCAATATTCTAGCAAATACATGTAGCTGCAATGGAATAACTACAGCAGATGTTAACTTTCTACACACTATAAAGATTTATAAATTTACATACCAAATAATATTCAATGCGTATTTTCTTTCCATTACATACAAAAATATTTGCTCTATATTTGCTTTATATTTCTTATCTTTATTAAAATACAATACAAATAAACATTCTAGTTTAACACTAACACCATAAACTGTATTTTTTTAAAAATAATAAAATACTTTATCAAATAATATTTTCATTTTGTGATTCTGATGTTTAGACATGTTTTATTTACTAATTTTCCAACGATACTGTACACAAAATTACACATTGGTCAAAAAAGGATTAGATATAAAATTTTAATACCACTCAAATCTTACCTCCAATCGTTGTGACGTATAAAACGTCACAACATGGTATTTATTAACACAAATTATTTTCGACTCGTCATGTTAAAAATATATGTTATTGTTTAACTTATATGTTTTTATTAAAGCGAGAGCCTAACTCACTATAAATATATATAAATTTACATATATAATAATATTCAATGCATATTTTCTTTCCATTTCATACATAAATATTCGTTCTGCATTTGCTTTATATTTCTTATCTCTATTAAAAAATAATACAAATAAAAACTCTAGTGTAATGCTAAGACCAAAAACATTACTTTTTTAAAAATATAAAATGTTTTATCAAACAATATTATTTTTATTTTGTGATTCTGATGTTTAGAAATGTTTTATTTACTAATATTTCCAAAGATGCTGCACAATTAAATAATGTATTAATTATAGTTAAATACATTAGTTTTATTTTTAGGAAAAGAAATATTTGACCTAGTAATAATATTTTTATTTTGTTATTCTGATGTTTAGACATGTTTTATTTACTAATTTTCATAACATTACTGCACAATTAAAAAAGTATTATTTACAATTAAATAAATTAGTTTTGTTTTTAAGATGTACACAAAATTACACATTGGTGAAAAAAGGATTCGATATATAATGTTAATACCACTCAAACCTTATCTCCAATCGTTGCGAGGTATGACACTTAGCAACATGGTATTTATTAACAAAATATTTCGACTCGTTGTCAAGTTAAAAATATATGTTATTGTTTAACTTATATGTTTTTTATTAAAGCGATAGCTTAACTCCACTCTCAGTTTTGACCAAATTCACTGTCAGTTTTATTCATTTTTTTTAACAATATGTTTAATTTCTTATTTTTGCCTAACTAAAGGCTGTTGATATTAACCCCTTTAACATTTTCAAACTATTTTTCACACTCAACATCGTAAAAACTAAAAAAAATAACCAAATAGTATATAAGGACATGACCATTTTATAACTATGTAAACACGTAATTCTAGAGGATTTGATAACAATTTTATTCCGTTATCAATCAGCAGAGATACAAAAAATTCCTACACCCGTCCAGTAGCTTGGATTCTCAGCCGGCAATACAGCTCCCGCACGACAAATAAACTCCTACTGGTTTAGTCTATACAGTTTGTGATAAGACTCGCTCTTTCCGTCTGGATGTTTATATTAAATTTATTCTTAAAAGTGTTGTTATAGAAATATGAAATAAATTTTGGAAATGCTTGACTTTTTAGTCAAGCGTAAATTGATTTACAACTGTTTGGGTAAATTATATCTATAGGAAAGAGTTTTTATTGACTTGTTATTGGTTAAGGGAGAAAATTCATTACTATCTAAAACATTTTTTTGTTTAGAGAACTTCACGTATCTATTAATATTATCGATATTTGATCTTTTAACATGGTAACATATCTGGACCAATAAACTCCAGAGCAAAAGGCAGAGATTTTACCAAACTGATAATGTGGTAATAAAATCAGTCACAAGATACATCTGGATTATAAAATTTCAATATAATTAATATTCTTATTTTAAAAGATTATTATTTTTTAGATCTTTATAATTTTGTTACTTAGATATTCATGTTTATCTAGGCACTGGAATAAAGTTTATTAAAACGGAAAATACTGTTGTTAAGAGTAAAAAATTATTTGGACTATTTAGAGCACCAATTTGGTAACTTGGTGTTGCCATTATCAAGCCTGAGAACTGTTTTTTCTATAGCAAGAACTCTGTCTATCTATAGAAATCCATATCCTTAAATATAACTACCTCCTCTTACACTCCGGGTAACTCAACTGAAGTTGTTAGTGAAGTGTAGGACTGTACATTTGGTTCTTAAAGGGTTTTGTTTTTATAGTCAAACAATTACAGGTTTATAAAGGCAACAAACAAGTTGTAGAAACATTGTTTTAATTAAAATAATATATTTTGTCTCTTTTACCAACCGCATTTTCATTCATAACAAGTGATATAAACTAACTTATTTTAAAATAAGCTCTTGCTTAGATCAAAAATGAAAACGTTTTCTTTAGCTAATTTTTGATAAATAGTTAATACGATACTAACCATATAAATAATAATGCATAATCTATGCTTTAAAACAGCTGATCAACTACACAACTTGTAACATAAAATCAGCGGTTTTATGAAATCATATATTATCACTTATTTTAAGTAAAATGGGTATTATATTCCATATCTTCACCCTTTTGTGAAACTTTTGTCTCTATATAAAACTAAAATTAATAAATTAAATTTAATTATTGAAATCGTATTTGAAAGACCTGTATTACTATCTATTGTCATCTACTACAAGTTTTAAAAAAATGAACTTGTGGGGATGAATAAGAAGTATTTTATCAATTATTGAAATTTTGAAGCTATTGAACAAGATATGTATTTAGAGAGTAGGAATTCACAGAAGGATTTTTAAAAAAATTAGTCAATACTCTGTCATTATTCTTGATTGTATAAGCGTTTTGGAATAATATTTGATTAGCACAATAAGACATGATTAATAATTTATGTTAGTTTTATCGATAAAAATCTGATATTCTATTGAAGGATAAATTGGTTAATTATATAAATAGTTCGTTACTTATTTAGCAATTCCTAATTCATAAGTTCCATGTACGTGGTAAAAATAATCTCAACCATAGATTTCTAAAACGTGATTTTATATTTTTTTCACATACGTTTTCCCAATGACATGAGTTTAAATAATTTTTTACACTCTCCCTTAAAAACAAAACTTTGCACAAAACCTTTCAATAGAATCACATTAGAAACATGGAACTTTCTTTGCCAGTCGCATATGAAGAACAGATTTAACAATACATCTTATGAATAGCAACACTTTAACTAAAACTAAGTATTTTGAGCTTAGCTTGTAAGGTTAGGCTAGTAATTAATATAAAACGTACACTATCACACAAATATCAATCTATTCACTCCTACACTTTATAAAGACAAAGCCATTATCACGGGCATATACTTATTACAAAACTTCAAAGGAGGAGTTATTGAATTACCTATAATTACCACAAATATTTTTGAGTTTGTGTACATTCTTCACTAGTTACTATCCAATGTTTTATTTACTTATAATTTTATTGTAAATATGTTTACAATGGCGAACATAGGAGTTAACCAATTTGGATTAAGTTTTCTGTTTCAGCCAATCACTTTATCTAATTCGTTGTAACAAAGTGAATAATGTTTGGCAGTCATTCAGCATGTTGCCTAAATATTATTTTTATTTCAACTAAAGTATAATCGGCCTGATTTAAAAGTAAAGTTTTGTTTCCTAAAAGGTCATTGGACAGCTTTTTACAAAACATTTGTAATCAATGAAAGGCAACTATCTGCTATGAATAAAGTCTAGATTGGTCTGTTCTGATCCAGCTTTGATCGAAGACAGGAAGCCAGAATAAAAATTTATATATCTTTGTGTTAGTTGGTTTATTTGAAACCTTACTATAATGCACTGTTAAAAAGTTAATAACAAGTAAAAAGATGTTAGTAAAATTTAAAAAAGGTTTTATATTTATAGCTATAAAAATATAAATACAAGAGTAAAGCCAAGTAATGTTCGATTTTGTACATAAGTCAGGTTTAAGTAATTGCCAAGGTATGTTTTCAATTTATTATTTTCAGCGGCAGAAACGAATAAGTAAATATACGGAAGTAACCAGTATGCATCTTGACCAAATGTTGTTTATTATTTGTAAAGATCTAAACGTCACTTTCCAGAGGATGTAATCATGTTTTTTAAACATTTAAAGTAACATTGTCAACAAAATTTAATTGTAATTTATTTGGATTTATTAAAATATATGTTTATTGAAAATTCAAATCAGGGCTCTAATGTAACCTATCTGTCTTCAGAGTGATTTGATTAAACAGTGAGTCAAATTGTTAGATACAATTGTTTATGTAAACATTTGACCCGGTCTTTTTAAAGTGGAAATAATAAATTGTTTGGGAACAAAGGATTGTATAATTAAATAACGCATTACAAAAAGCTGTTATGTTACAACGTACAAAGGGCTAATTAGGGCAAAAGAATGTTCTTGTATACTGTTATTTTTACTATATTGGGACAATCCATGATTCCTCTTCTTCCTAAGGCCATTCCTGTCAGGAGTATCGATACAAGAAATAATCTTCGCTCTAGCTGACGGATGCTCTACTCCTTCAGGCAATGACTGTACATAGGTCACGCCATATGTTCTTTATTCCTACTTTATTCCACCTTCTTATTATACATTTCCTTACAAAAAGATGTAAGTTTTGAAAGGGTGACTAACCAGGTGACCTCACGGTGTTTCTTATGTACTTGTAACATTCACAATAATTTTCTACCCGTGGAGATCATTTGTGATACTGGTTTACTCTTCAAAAGTATTTTTTTCGATACAATAATCCTCTTTATTATTAAATAATTATAATATTATAATAGCGAAACATCATAAATGGTCCACTTGCATCCGTATTTCCCTCCCTTTCATCACTATATGTTTTCACTCTTTTTTATATTCAAGACTATATTTGTTCAATCTTATTTTTATATCAGATGTCTGATACATGTAATGACTCTTTCATTACATAAATGGTAATATTTTATTTTACCAATTAGTAAAATATATCAATTAAATGAAACGATTTGTTCTTGTATAATCATGTATATCTGTATGGAAAACACTATTCTATCAAGTTTCACTGTGGTTACGTATAAACTTCAGTAACCTAGCCATATTTCTTTGTATACACCTAATCTCAACGTAAAACCTTTAAACAAAATTGTTCCATAAACTTCGTTTTATTTATGTTCGGATCGAATGATTCAAAGTTTCGTTTACAGTACAAGCAGTTCCATCTTATGAATAGCAACACTTTAACTAAAACTAAGTATTTTGAGCTTAGCTTGTAAGGTTAGGCTAGTAATGAATATAAATCGTAAACTATCACATAAATATCAATCTATTCACTCCTACACTTTTTAAAGACAAAGCCATTATCACGGACATATACTTATTACAAAACCTCAAAGGAGGAGTTATTGAATTACCTATAATTACCACAAATATTTGTGAGTTTGTGTACTTTCTTTACTAGTTACTATCCAATGTTTTATTTACTTATACTTTTATTGTAAATATGTTTACAATGGCGAACATAGGAGTTAGCCAATTTGGATTAAGTTTTCTGTTTCAGCCAATCACTTTGTCTAATTCTTTGTAACAAAGTGAATAATTTTTGGCAGTCATTCAGCATGTTGCCTCAATATTAGTTTTATTTCAACTAAAGTATAATCGGCCTGATTTAAAAGTAAAGTTTTGTTTCCTAAAAGGTCATTGGACAGCTTTTTAAAAAACATTTGTATTCAATGAAAGGCAACTATCTGTTATGAATAAAGTCTAGGTTGGTCTGTTCTGATCCAGCTTTGATCGAAGACAGGAAGCCAGAATACAAATTTATATATCTTTGTGTTAGTTAGTTTATTTGAAACTTTACAATAATGCACTGTTAAAAAGTTAATAACAAGTAAAAAGATGTTAGTAAAATTTAAAAAAGGTTTTGTATATATAGTTAGCAAAATATAAATACAAGAGTAAAGCTAAGTAATGTTTCGATTTTGTACATAAGTCAGGTTTAAGTAATTGCCAAGGTATGTTTTCAATTTATTATTTTTAGCGGCAGAAACGAATAAGTAAATATACGGAAGTAACCAGTATGCATCTTGATCAAATGTTGTTTATTATTTGTAAAGATCTAAACGTCACTTTCTAGAAGGTGTAATAATTTTTTAACATTTAAAGTAACATTGTAAAAAAATGTTAATTGTAATTTATTTGAATTGGTTAAAATATATCTTTATTGAAAATTCAAATCAGGGCTCTAATGTAACCTATCTGTCTTCAGAGTGATTTGATTAAACCGTGAGTCTGCATTGGTCAAATTGTTAGATACAATTGTTTATGTAAACATTTGACCCGGTCAGTCTTTTTAAAGTGGAAATAATAATTTGTATGGGAATTATAAAAATCTGTTTTTACAACGTACAAAGGGCTAATTAGGGCAAAAACAATGTTATTGTATACTGTAATTTTTACTATATTGGGACAATCCATGATTCCGCTTCTTCCTAAGGCCTCTTCTGTCAGGAGTATCGTTACAAGAAATAATCTTAGCTCTAGCTGACAGATGCTCTACTCCTTCAGGCAAGGGACTGTACCTAGGTCACGTCATAATATCCCCATACTGTCTGCAGTATGTCCTTTAGTCCTACTTAATTCCTCCTTTTTTTATACATTTAGTCACAAGAAGATGTAGCGCATGAATGTGTGATTATCCAGGTACGCCACTCTGTGCATGTGACGTTGCACTGTGACTGACGTCACGGTGTTTCTTAAGTACTTGTGACGTTCACAATAATTTTCTACCCGCGGAAGGTCATTTGTGATACTGGTTTACTCTTCAAAAATATTTTTTCGATAAAGTAATCCTCTTTATTATTAAATTATAATAATATTATAATAGCGAAACATCATAAATGGTCCACTTGCATCCGAATTTCCCTCCCTTTCATCACTATATGTTTTCACTCTTTTTTATATTCAAGACTATATTTGTTTAATCTTATTTTTATATCAGATGTCTGATACATGCAATGACTCTTTCATTACATAAATGGTAATATTTTATTTTACCAATTAGTAAAATATATCAATTAAATGAAACGATTTGTTCTTGTATAATCATGTATATCTGTATGGAAAACACTACTCTATCAAGTTTCAGTGTTGTTACATATAAACTTCAGTAGCCTATCCAAATTTTTTTGTATACACTTAATATTAACGTAAAACCTTTAAACAAAATTGTTCCACAGACTTCGTCCTATTTATATACGGATCGAATGATTCAAAGTTTCGTTTAGAGTTCAAGCGGTTACGATCAAGAACAACATAATCCTTTCTAGAAGAGTAAAATAATGAAGTGATTTCTAAACGCAATACAAACCACTGAATATTTGGATCTCTCATTTGTCAGTAATGTTTTATTCATTGTAACATGAACGTTGTAGCTACATGTGTGACAAGGTCGTGCTTTGTTGAGCTTGTTTAATCAGGCGAATACAAATGGAAATATAGTTTCTAGTAGATGGGAGTACTTCGGTACCATTATATGTTGCAATGCTTCTGACATAACTTAAAATAGAATTCTAGTTCTAGAAATATAAATTATTTATGCCGCACTCCTTCTTTGCCTTCAGAACTTAAAATGAAAATCTTTGTGTATAATATAATCTACCTATTAATAGTCAGCTTTGATTCTCATCCAACTATCCATACTTAGCGAAAACATAGAATCAGGTAGTGTGAATGGAAAATTATTTAAAAAAACAATGGAAATATTGGTTTAGAATATAATTTCCCTATTAATACACAACTTGGATTCTCACCCAACTGTCCAGACCTATGGAAAACAGAGAAATAAAAAGTATCAATGGAATAATATAATTATTTTAAATTCCAACATCGACGAAAGAGTTGTACGTTTTAGATAATACGGGTGTAAATACAATATAGAATCGACTGCATTTAATTTAACTCCTCCTTTAACGCTCCACATTTTAGATATCGTGTTTGTATATACGTAGGCTATACACATACTTTATTGTTGTACACAATTGAATGTTAGTATAAAGTTGTGATGATGCATACTTTTGTAAACGTAAAGAAATTCTTAAAGTTAAACATTTAGATTATTACAAACATTAAAAAAAATATTTAAAAAATCAAGTCAATTCCTACTGAGGCCAACAAAGAAAAATTAATTCTGGTTACTTTTTATTTTATAATTACAATTTATATTATTGTATATGTACGTATGAAAGAATTAAGTTGAAAAATAGAAAGCGAATTTCCTTGTAATATACCACTGTCCTCTCCATACAGTTTATGGTTCTGGCCTAATAATGTGGTTTGTAATTAATTACTCGCTTTTTTTCGTTTCTAGTTAATGAAGCTTTTGGAGATCTACAATTTCTCACTCTACCATATCTGTAATGCTTCAATAATACAAGGAATGTTTCTTATATAATTTTAAAGAGTAGTAGTATTGCTTTAAGTAGTAGTTGTCTAGCTGTGGAAAAGTTGGCTCAGTGTTAAAGTGCTGGATTTCAAACATGTAGTCATTCAGTTCGAATGCGACCAAGGCATCAACTTTTTTACTTTTTAAATTTAATTAATGAATAAATATTTGACAAACTGTATTAACATCAATTGTTATCCACTACGGGTTATTCAAAAATGTATTTAAAATTTATTAAATAAATGAAAACGTATTTTATCAACGTTTTGTAATTTGTACAAGATTCTTAATATATTCTTAATAAATATTCTTGTATTTGAATAACCTATATTGTTTTAAATAATATATATATATATATATATAAGTTGATTGTGAGCTAACAGAATAATTTGAAAAAGAAAACAATTTTTTAATTCAATTGAGAATATTTCCTAAATAAAGAATAACTATCTCTAAGAACAATTACTTTTTTTATTATAATTCCGTACAATCCAAGTCCGTAATGCTATTGATGATAACTGCTTGTATACTGAAATGGGCATAAGCTCTTTGAAAATTAATTGTTATTACAAATCCGTGGAGAGAGACTCATGAAATTAGGTCAGAAATGCCACAGACCAAGTCGGTTTAGTATAAAGAAAATATATTGTTTGTGTACATTTAGTAATTTTGCAAGAAACTTTGGAAAACGACCTTTACGTTTAGCGTGGTTAGCTTAGCGTGACCATTGTTTTATAAACTCATTTTTGAAATAACTTTATAGAATAGTAAGGCGATTCTAATTTCGAAAAAAGATTAATGGTTTAATACCGTAACTATACAGTAATTAAACCACGACTTAGTACTGTAATTAAGGGTGGATAAACAATGTGTTGTACAAACTTTTAAATATAATAGGCAGTTCTGGAAAATGATAACGACGGAAAATGAAATAAAATTTAATGTTTTTAAATATCATTTATCACGCATAGAATAATATATTTCACAGACATAAAGAGCTTCATAGCTGATGAATAATTTAAAAACGGCGACAGGAACAAACTTTTCAAAGTATTATAAATGAGGTCGATCAAACAAATTCCATATATTATTGACCTCATTATAACCGGCCCTAGTCGAGTGTAAGTCTTGTTGTGGGTATCAGACATAAACAGAAAACTAACTTAACCACAGTTGATTTTTCTATGCGCGTAGAAAATATAATATTTCTAAATAACGAACTCTTCATGAAAACTAGGGCTTAGCAATGGACTTTAGTTATTGAGCTAACTTTCAGTTCTATTAGTTTCTCCTATTTTAGTCAGCAACAATGTTTGTTCCCTTTAGTGAGAGAATGGTGTAAAACTATCCAATATTGTTTTCGAATGTATAAAGGAGAATAGATTAGTACTATTCATGAATTTGGAAAAGGATATAAAAATATGATGTAATTGCAGTGAAAATAGGTAGTTTTAGAATTAGCATAAAGTGCCTTCCTGATATTTAATACATTGTCTTTGTAAGATGTAGAGGAGGATATAGATCTATCTATTTGTAACCGCCTATTTGTTAGTTTTTCATCCTGCTTATCACAAATACTTTCGTTTTGTTACATTATGAATAACCAGAAGATATCCATAGAATATTAGTTTCATATATGACTACTAGACCTAATCCGTCCAGAAGAGTTGGCTTCGCTAGAGTTTGTAGAGCGGTAACGCTGAAACTGTTTATAACTTCAGCCACACATCATATTCGTAACCAAGGCAACACATCGGTTACGATAAACAATCATCAGTACCACATTGATTTCGATACTTTCTAGTGAAACTGTTGGAAGAGGCAAATATGAAATTATCAATATTAACAAAGGAGAAAACGTAAAGTAAATATTCTTTTTGGACAATTTTACCTCAACAAGATATAACCACACATTCTGTTTATATGGTATTATTTTGCGGTATTTGGTTAACCTGCTCATAAAGGGCTCAAAGAGTGTTCTAAGGGGCAAAGCCTTAATAGTCTGAGAGAAAGACTAGGTCGGGACACAATATTTTTGGAATTTTCTACGGCTGGGGGCTGTGTTCCGACAAAGGGTATAATGTCAAGAGCGGAAGATTTTGTCTCAAAAATAACAGGAGGGTTTACATTTTCATACTTGTCGCTAAAATAATTTAAGGTTCTTTGTTTTATATAAACTTTTAACCAAGGTTTTAAAATAATTACTATAAAACGGTTAAAATCGTTTTCATAAAGGTATAAATGAACTCTTATTATGAAAGTCTGTATCGTTAAAATAACTTGTGATTTAAACGTTACATAGCTTGTTTTAAACAACCAATGTTTTAAAGCAAATTTAACAGCACAAGTGAAAATTATTTCATAAAAGTAGTGTTTATACGTATAGGAAATTGTAAACTGTTAAGATAAATCAAAATTAGCTGATGATTTTTGATTTTTCTCATAGTTATTATATGCTTGTTTTTTATAAATTTCCTTTGTTGCCATGTTGCTAGTAATTATAAAAATACATATTTCTCGGTTTGTGATAGTAACTACTTTTTTTGCTCTAATTTTTCTTACCCTATCGAACTATCATACACCGGAATCACTGCGTTTCTTATCGAGTGTCCACACAGTCGGTTCTCTATAGGCTCCAATTATTTATTCACTATTACTTTAGTCCGTGACACCTGAATAAATACATTTTCCTTTTGATTCTATTTCCACATGGACAAAAACTCTGTAAATTAACGAGCAAGCAACAATAGAGTTAAAACCAGAGCCTTGTTTTACCTGGTGACTGTGTCAGAGGCCCTTGATAACGACAATTTATTATAGTAACAGAAAACGTCGCAGACATCCACAAATAAAATAAATAATTAATTATATAATTATCTAATTATAAACTTAAATTTATTCACCTTTCATAAAATCAAGTGTTTTACTTACTTTCGTTAAACTTTTAGTAGAGAATAAGCTTAGTGAGCTTAATGAGCTTTTAGTAAAGAATATGGACTTAATATTCTTACTAAACTATGTGGTATATGCTATTCTAAGAAAATGCATTTATTTTAGTAAATAGTTTATGCCATTTGAATTGCCTATTATTTTGAAAGTACCGTATGCGCCAAAATAAAGAGTACTGAAACAGTTTTAATATTTTATTTTATTTCGTTTTATCTTATTTACATAGTTTTTTCTACAGTATTTAACACCATGCCAACAAAAACTAACGTAAAAAAAATCACGTCAACATAAATGTGCAGCAACAATCGAAAGTCGGCATAGCTGATCGAGAAGGCAACTACAGCTGATTCAGATTCAGTACTGTTTACTTTGGCGCATACGTTATTTGGCAGTATTATATTTCCTTTATTTCTTGTTTCATATGTTTCACTGAGATTCTATGTCTATGTTCTGTAAGAGTTTTATTTAACTAAGAATTAGTTTCTTGTTTTAAGTTCTTTCAATAGTATTATACCCTATACACTGCTTACAGCTATTTAATATTGATTTGTAAATACATCAGAAATACATCACATAGACGCTCAACATTCAGAGAATTCAGTACAATGAGTCAGAGATATAATTAGGCGGAATGTCTGGAAACTACAGTTGATGAAGCAGTGACTGTGGCATTCCTTACTAGAGTCTGTTAAGAGTAAGAACGTACAGCATCATGTAAAATTTTTATTTACGAAGCTAAGATAACAGTCCCATTAAGGACTTGGGTTCCAACAAATGGGCTTCTGATGAAAAACTATTATAATTCCAACGTAGTTGTGGTGCATTAATACCCATTAACAGAGGATTCAACTTTTTGCAAGACCTGCGACACATTAATATATACATATAAGATTTGTGTATACCTTCAAAAGATCATTCTAAATAACTAATCTTACTTGGACACGATTTCCCTGATCCAAGACCAAAACCTCATAAAACCGTGTCTGGGAAACTTGCAGAAATCATAAAGCCAATACCCAACCACTACAGCCATCCACCGCAACATAAAATACCTTCCTGCAACGCATGAAATTGCAAAACGAGTGTAATCCATTGAAAATTATCTAACGACTGAAATGTAATTAAATTTATTTAATCAATCTATTCTAAATTTGTTTTTATTCTATTTAGTTTTAGACATATGGATACTTACTTATAAGTTTTAAAATATATTTTGAAGGATAATATTTTAAAATATATAAAACATCCTCATTATAAAAAAATAATTAATTATTGCTAAAATTTTAAAGGTTTGGTAAAAAATAAGCATTTAAAGAATTTATCGCTTTTTTAAATTAAAATTTTGCACTTGAACTAGAACAAAGACCAGAATACTGCAAACTTTATTTTTTTTAGTTAACAGCTCAGTGACTGGTCCGAAGGTATTTCCTCTTGACAATATATTCGATGATGTATTTTTCCATTTTCACTATAAAAATATAAATTTTTTTTCAAACATGAGGTAAATGTTTATTTAAAAAAAATATCAATTAACGTAATTGAAACCACGAGCTTTTATATTTGTCTTAAATTGGAACTAATAATGATTTTCTTTCATTTGTTGATAAACGTAATAAATTCATTTATCGAAAATGATTTTGTTATACAAGAATGATGTGTATTTATACGACGAAATGTGAATATATATGGAGATGTAAACCGTATTTCCATAGTTGGATATACCCGCTTTTACCCTATTTCAGAATTTGGAAAAATATATCCTAATGTATAAGCTATACAACATACATAATAATATGCCTTGTATAAAAGTTTCTACTGTATACGTCTTTATTGTTTTATTATAATTGTTATATTTCAATACTTTTTATTTATTGTTTTTGTGGTTTATACTTGAACATTTGTTATGTTTTGTATTTTTTGTTTTATTTTAATTTTTTTTCTTTTATTTAAAATATTTTGCTTTAGTTACTACTGTTGATTTACGATGATAATCAAGATTGGTTTTTCGTCAGGAAGAAAACAAAATATAAACGCTAATAATAGTAGAACTATATATTATAAACATATATTGCTATAAATTTCAAAAACATACGAGGTGTTTTTTAGAATAAATTCTGTTTCATATTACTCTTGAGGTTTTCTTTGTTACCACCCAATATTATCGCTTACGACATTATGTTATCGCCGTTGCATCTTTTACTCTATAAGTAATACACCACCCAAAATTATTTCAAAAGGCAAAAACACCCCTCGTGTATGCTGAGTGTTTCACAGAAAAATAGGTATTAAGAAAGTTATAATGTCATTCTGAATTACATGAATTCAATTCTCTAGGTGACACAATTGGTTTCAAATGCTTTGGCGCACTGCGGAACTATTTAAATAGTAATTTTTCTCTGGAACCTAATCTCTTATTCGAAAAGACGAGGATAAATTAAACTGTAGTTAATTTTCTCCTTAATATAACCCAACCCAATGATCTGTTTGTAAAACATTTTGAGTTGGGTTATGCACAACATAGTTTGGTGCTTATTTTCCTTTACCCAAGGTTCATCTCGTAATCGTAAAAAGTAATGGAGCTCAAGATGATGCGAACAAATGATTCGTTAAACAGAGGAATAAGGCAATTTTACATAAATTCGTAAAATAAACGCTGCTGTTAAATTGCCCGAAAATCTAAAAGTGATTTACATTTTTGTGAAATAAACCTATTTGTTCGTTGTGTCAAACTTTGTATACATTACTTGGAATTGATTTTTTAAATTTTAATCTGCTATTGATGACCTTTTTATTAGAACTATAAGTAATTAGAAGAAATAATTTTATATTCTTTGTATGTAATTTACATTACTTTATGGCTGGGGTAAAACACCCACAGGAATCATTGTTTCAATCATGATGGGCATTACATTTTACAAAACAAAAGGACTAACACGAGCAATAAACAAAATGATGTACATTATTAACACAACAAAATACAACAGCTCACAAAAACAACAATTCCGATGTCACCACCACTTCAAAATATTAAAGCAATAATTTACAAATGAAGATGTTAAATACAGGCAAGATATTTTAAATATGAATCATTATATTATGAATATAAGGTATAATTTAAATTGTTGACTTTTAAATAAGTTCCAAATCTCCTTTACACGAGTGTGCAAACAACAATCTCTTTTAAAAGTGTGCCCTCGCTATTAAATCAACGTTCAAGTTTAAACACAATCTTTTCTATAAAAATTACTTTATATCGCTCAGAGGTATTGTCTTAATGATATTGCCTTGAAGGTATTATCAAAACTTATTTTTATTGGTAAAAAAATATCTATAAATATCAAATTATCTTTCTATGTAATTCTTTTTAAGACAGTGCCATATATACAGAATCACAAAATGTAATGTATTAAAGTGCTAGAGTCATAGCAAGCACCCATCTGTCAGGACAGGTTTCGCTCTTAACATAACGATCCATGCAATTGGAAGATTTATGGGTTTGGCATGAGTTGGTATTTAATTTGTGGGATTGGTCAATCTTGGGAAACATTTTCAGCTGTAAACATAGGTATACAACAGCGTAAGTCTTTAATGAACAGTGTTGGTTTACTGATGGAATATGAAGCAGACATTATTTAGGCAAGACATACTTTAGGAGAATTAATTTGTTCCTGCACAATAATATTTAAATTATGACCAAATAATTGCTAATTTGGCAGTATTAATTTAATGCATGACCCAAGATAAATGGAAGAAATACAAGGTTAGAGATGCCTTACTTTGGGTCAGTTTGACCCTAGTTATTCATTTTTACAGGTTGATTCTACCCGAAAGCTAAAACCGAATACATAAATTCTTTGACGGTACTTGGAATCAAACCCAGACCCACTTGACCACGCACCCACTCCAAAATCAATTAAACATTATCTCTAAAGTAAAACTATAGCTATAATATAACGATAGATTATGTAAATAGTAAATCCAGTAGATCTACAAGTAACTAATCCACTTAAAAAGGTCTCTGTATGTGTACAGATATACAACATAGGTATGGAGAGGGAAGTGTTCGCAATTATTTACTTTATTATTAGCCTCCAGATCCTCTCCTCCCATGGGAACTAATGCTGTTTAGCTGTTTTAATATTTTGCTTTTGGTTGTTTTTACAGTTTTACTGTTGGCAAAACCGCTATAACGATGGCGTTATTCGTATTTCCTAATACTCAATGCAATAAACGTATTCAATGTTTGACACTTTTTATCTTACTCTTTATCCAAAACTACTATCGTATAGAACAAAAATGTAGTAACAACGCACTACTACTAACTTTGCAAAGCTAATAAAGTATAGAAAATATTAGGACACTAATATGTATAGATATGCGTATACGAGGCGTATTTTTAAAGTCATATAGTACTATTTGAAACAAAATATGTGCATGTAAGTGTTGACTACAAATTGAAAATCCATAAAAATAAGAGTATACTGTGAAAGGGTAATGAAATTTCAAACACACAATGGCTGTTACGTTACAGCTGCTTTTGGGAATATTGCTGTTTTGTTTGGGTCTTCAAACAAACGTTTTAAAACACTGTAGTTGTTCGTTCAGGAAACATATTCAGCAAACTGGTGAACAGTGGTAAGTAAACAAGAACCGCTTTCATAAAAACAAAGCTTAGTCATGTTCGTTTTATAGCGTGTAGTACTTTGTGATTGCAGATGGAATTATTTATCGGGTTTATATGTATTGGAAAAGGAAAAGGTATTGTATAAAATACCAGCACCCAATAATTGTTTTATAATATATAATAGTTATTTCATTGAAACAGTAAAATGGATCCTGTTAATATTTTACATTAAAAATAATAAAAACGTGTAAGGAACACTCTTCTGACGTAAAAATAGTAGTGCAATCATCAAAACATATTTTGTATTACAGCTGATGTGTTTCATATTCCTATATATTACATGTAGATCCTCGATTATCCGTGGTAATGTTAACCTCATGGTAATCGAAAACACAGATAACGCAGAGTATAATAAAATCCAGATGACATCATATGGTAAACCGGTGTAATAAATGTAAACTTGGTCAAGTTGTGAAAAGAGGCATTTAGTATTTTATGAAAACATTACATATAATACACATTCCAGTTGCAGAAAAGTTATTCCCCGAAGACGTCGATGAATGTTTTCTGTTTACTGGACTCTTGTTTGTCTCCTTTTCTATGTTGTCTATGGCTGTTGCTCTACTTGATGACTTTATCTATTGGTATCCATCTTTTTGTGTGTATGTGTGAGTGTGTGTGTGTGTGTATGTTGTATGTGTAGGTGTGGCGGTGGTGGTGTTGATGTGGTGTGGTGTGTGTGTGTGTGTGTGTGTGTGTGTGTGTGTGTTTGTGTGGTGCTGGTGATGTTCGTGTGTGTGTGTGTGTGTGTGAGTGTGTATTTGCTCGTGTACGAGTGTATTTATTGTATTGACATATTTTTTTAGGAAACCCGTCTTTATTATATTTGTTGAATATAAAATTACCTTATCTTTTATAATGATGTAAACTATTAACTAGAGACTACTAGACCTATTAATGGTAACTTTAAGTAGAAATGACTCTCTTAAGGAAAAGATAGAAGCTTCCCATTATAACATAATTATTAGCTAACTTGGAGTTTTGTGTAACTGTTTACGGTGAAAGGTTTTGCTAAATATACAACACCCTGAAAGTGCGCATTATAAGTACCGATGTTTTATACACAGTGCGTGTTTAAAACACATTCTTATTTAATAGTTTCACAATACCACATCTCCGCATACTGAAACGTAATAGAGTATATATAATATATTAAGAAGTAAGTTATCGTCCCTGAAACTGATATAAGCGGGCATTTTTTATCTTTGTTGTTGATCCTGAATTATTATTTTTTTCTATTTTAATAGAAGCAGTCTATCGAGGTCACTTATAAATTCATTGTCAATATCTAAATTGACATTTCCGTCTTAAGTTAGGCAAGGAAACGTTTGAGTATATAATTTAAACTTATATAAGTGGAATTACATATGCATGAGACAATTTAAAAATATGCCTCTTATTTGAAGAGAAACGGAAAACAAAATATAATGAAACTTTTAGAATATTAATATACTCCGTATTATTTAAAAAATCAATATAACCATGTAGAATAAGGTAATAATAAATCTAGAAGAATTTGTCTTTCGTATATTTATTTTGGATGTAGGTCATTTATTTTACCCATTAGATTATTTTCAAAATTGTTATAAGAGAAATATATTTTTAGTTGCCTGTAACGTTCCACAAACCTTGTTACTTTAAAATATTGTGAGCATGTGTTTACATTTCATTACAACGGTTCTGCTTTTAAGCCACACATTATTCTGTATCGTGCAGGAATAAGTGTCTTTACTCTACTCTTTGTTCTGCGGTGAAAAACTAATGGGAGAAAAACTTTTAAAAAATGTGGTAAGATATGCATATAGTTATTTCGTCGATTTGGTTTAAAGCAAATGATAACATATGATTTCATAAATAGCTGATTTAATGTTATAGGTCATGTGGTAGAACAGCTGTTTTCATTTATAGGTTATTTTACTTTATTATATTATAATAATTATAATAAGGAGTTATTAATAATTTTTTGTTTGTCGCTTTAGGTAGAAATTGACTTTAAACAAATTTTGTTTATATTTCTTGTTTTGTTATAACAAAATAACATTTTTGTAGTTATTCTTTAAAACGGGAAATACTTTTGAAGTTACAATGGATATAAATCTCTTACTTTGTTGAAGACTATTTATTCTAGAATAGGCCTATGCTTTGATATCCCTCGTATTAAATTATAGTTGAGCATAGTTCTAACTAATCTTAATACAACAATTATTTAACTGTGTATATATTCAAACTTACAGTGTTTTGACTATATTAAAATAAAGACATAATGATCCTCTTCCGGATAAAAGTCTAAGTCATTGAAAAGTCTAAATTCGCCTAAAATATCATCCCTTAACCACTGAAGACTATAGTTATGGAGTACAATTGCTAGATCGGTGCACAATAGTTTTGCCAAGTTATAGGAGTCGTATGATGAGTGAGAAACATATGCTGTATATCGGCTCTTATCAGTAAATACTCCAGAGGGTAGGCAAACACCTACGCTGGTCTTAACATTAGTTTTAATGCACCGCCTTTAAGCAATAGTTTCCTACAGGGGTTTTTATTTCACATTTACCAAATGTTTATCAATAAACATTGACGTCATTTCAACTTAATCCCATTCTCTAAACAAACTGCTATTTTTAGCATAGACGTGAAAAACTCCCTCAGGGATTGCGTAATCTATTTTTATTTAAAGGTGAATAATTGGCTTAGAAAATTTAATCCCCAAAGTAAGAGATTATAAATTTTACACAGAAAAACGTTGCACCTGGCGCGGCCATTGACAAGATATCTAAGCGTGGGATGTTTAATTAGGAAACTTTTAAAAGAAGCGGATAAGCTTTCTCTAAAAATATATTTTATTTACATCTTGCAATTATAATGTAACTAAGGAAAAAATAATGATGGGTAGTACAAATACTCATTAAAAGGAGCATAGAATGGTAAAATCTTTAGTTAGTGTAGTTTTGTATTTACATTTTTAAAAGGAGCATCGAATGGTAAAACCTGTACTTAATTTAGTTATGTGTTTACATTTTTAATTGGTTTTATAGACTATATATGAGTGAGGTTTAAAAAAAGTATTTTATGCTACAATTATAAAGCAACGTTTACTGAACGATTTCCCGTTAGGTGATAAAGTACCGGAAGCGAGCAGCGGAAATGGCAAAGTGTTGGGGATAAATCTTTATTCTGTTCACGGAACACCACCCCCGCTTCTTCAGTCTCAGGTTACATATCGCTACATATTCGTTAGACAGTTTAGGGCACGTGCATGGCATTGTTATTTGTTTGTAACGTATTGCTAACATGATCTCAGCACTAGGTTCTATTTGCGCCAGTTGTATGCATTTGTTCATTGCATTCAGCTTGTCTAAATTTATACCATACAAAATTCATTTGAATTTCTTTAGAAATACTCTCAAAATCACATCGCTCTAAGTATGGTCGTAACTTTAAAGCCCTATTACATTAATTGTTAAATAAGGAACGTAATATCTGAAGAGGTTAGATCCTACGTGTGCAAAATCATTTTTTAAGAAATTAAGATAAGACCAGAAATAGGTGAGGCAATACAACGTTATCTTGATAGAGCGATCCATTTGCAGTTTTTAATAGATAGCATTCAAACTTCATTGGCCAAATATGTTGTCAGCGTATAGAACATGTGGAATGGAAAATTATGTTTTCATACCAAAACTACGTCTGTGTTTTTTTTTTTTTTTTTTTTTTTTTTTTTTTATTGCTGGATACCCATATAAAATGACAAATGTTAAGTCAGACAAATCTTAAGCGCAAATGCGGGTATGAGATTATGATGACCCTCGCTACAAGATCCATTATATCATCAGCTGTTTATATATTAGGAAATGTTTTCCAATCAGGTGTAAGCCCCCAAAACCAGACAAGCCCCCTCTCCCTGTTACAGCCATCATCTATGGAGTTGCTTCCGTCTCCCGGTCAGTATTTTTACCGCGCGTGAAGGAATCGGGATGGATTGTTCTTGTACCAAGCTGTTAAGCTCTTTTGTATGGAAAATCAGGAGATAATGAAATAACACAGTACGTTAAATAACGCGGTAAGAGCGAGATGATAAACGTGGTAAGAAAAAGTTCCTGGAGAGATCCTCCGGTAAATACTGCATGTTCACGCTCGAGCCCTAAGGGCTAGGTTATCCTTATGCTAAGGAACAAGGAGCGGTATTACATTACAAATACATTGTTACTGGGGTTATGGTAGAGATGTCATACAATTCTTCTGCTCCCTACTCGAAACTTAGATGGCATGCAAAACAAATTAGTACTTTATTTGGGGCTAAATTGTTTCCTTCGGGATGTACACTGCGTCACCTAAAAACAAACTGTAATGTAAATTAATAATACTATGTACATTTTAGTTGCATTTTATGATTAGAGCTAGACTATCAGTAGGTACAGCGGCTGTCTGTGTGTGAGTTTGTATCTACAAAGTGAGGAAATGATTAAGGATGTTATATGTGAGTGGGCCTGTTTGTAGACCTTTGTTAAAATACAACATGGTCTTATTTGAAAAAAGGGATTTTCAAGTCAGTGTACAGCAGTAGTAATCTTAAGCATCTAGGTGCCTACATTATTACTGGCAAAACCTTGTTTTCCAATAACTTGAGTCTTCGAGTGCGTGAATAGCTCCCGACGGGTTAGCGTACTTTCGTATGCTGTGGAAAATTGATATTATATCAATGGGGCCACCCGTAGTAAAGGCAACTTTGTAAGATGCAGTCGTGTTAATCTATTGTTGCTTCTTTTATTGGTAAATGAGGGTCCTAATTCAAGTCCCAGATCAAGTTTCTGTAGTGCTACCTAGGATAACTTCAATTACACCTCTGTGCCAGTAAAATGTACGTTGCTACACCCATTTCTGGTATGAACTTGATCTACTAAAAAGTTAAGTGTTACCAACTCTACCTTTAACCACTTCATTTCATTATATATATAAGGAGAATAATTAGATAGGTCTCTAATCTCATAATATTCAAGTTCAATCAACTTTCAATGCCCCAGCCGCAAACCTGTTAATGTATTTCAAAGTTTTGTAATGGTTCAATAAGTTCCTATGACATTCAGCTGTTTTTAGAACCAAGAGATAAGACCTCTTCTTAGTCCCACCTAATTTAATACAACTTCTCATCCCTCTTACAAAGGGTTGCAATCCCTCCTTATGAGTCCCATACAGATATGTTGGTTTAAGAAACGCATCATTGCTTATCTTATGTCTTTATCCTCATTCAGGACGTTTCTACCATTACATCAATTTTAATGATGTTTACAATTATTCCCTTCTTTTCGTAAATGATAAAGAATATTTTAAAGATTGTTTATCATTTCGTAGTATCGAGTGTCCTTATTTTAAATTATTAAAGAACTTATCCCAGCTTTTAAATCACTTTTATTATATAAAAGAAACACTACCCGGTACACTTTATATTTTATTCCCTTTGCGTTTGGACTCAACATTATGCATACCGGGCTTTTGAAATTGTAACTTTTAACAATAAGTTTTCCAAGTGCTAGATAAATAATATTAAAATAAAAATGTTACTCACGTTTAGTCATAGTACAGATACATGTTTTCCGTCTATCCACCACATAATCGTTAAAATTATTTTCAAAGCAATATATTTTCCGTCAGTTAAAACTATCTCCCCTGTGGGTTAACTTGTTACAATATATTCAAAGCCTGATAATAATTACAATCACCTAAAGGAAAATAGGGTTTTGCTTTAAAGCCCACCGCAATGCACAACGACCGTTACGTCACACACAGCTGTTCTTGGCGCAGCAAAATCCTAAGCAAATAAAATAGTTAACCTTATCGACACGCGATCGTAATTACTTTAAAGTAAATTGCAGTGAACTGAGAAATAGGTTATTATATTTATATATAGAAGGTTTACTTTACATTTGAATGAGTGTAGTGTGTGTGTGTGTGTGTGTGTGTGTGTGAGTGTTTTGTGTGTGTGTGTGTGTGTGTGTGTGTGTGTGTGTGTGTGTGTGTGTGTGTGTGTGTGTGTGTGTGTGTGTATGAGTGTTGTGTGTGTGTGTGTGTGTGTGTATGTGTGTGAGTGTTTTTGTGTGTGTGTGTGTTGTATGTGTGTGTGTGTGTGTCTGTGTGTGTATGTGCGTGTGTTTGTGTGTGTGTGTGTGTGTGTGTGTGTGTGTATGTGTGAACTTTATCTTTTTATTAATATTATTGTACGTTATGAACACTCTAACTCAATTCCTGTTTCAATATCAAAAACATAAGGGTTCCAAAAGCCTATCTTCCGTCACACCGAAACCGAAACTTTTAGCGCTGCCTGTACAAAAGCGTTACTTGTGATCTTACACTAACCTAATGAGACTGAAAATGTATTTTGTAACATTATTACGGAGACTACAAGACTAATGATGTATTATATTTACTCCAATAGCTTGTCTTATACCTTAGTATAATCTCTATAAAACAATGGCATCCTGCATTTGTATAAAATTACATTAATCACAACATTTAGTGTACTAATATAATAATGAATTTATAATAAGTAGCAATATGTAAATCCAGCATTGTCGTAGTAATTTCACTTACACGTTTATAGATGTGATCTGATTCACAGATACTAGAATAAACAAGCTTTCTACTTCTAGTGACTGTAGTCTAATCTACCTGAAGTAGTGCGGGGTATTTGTTGAGCTATATCACACTGGATTATCCCTTCTTTAATGAACGGTCGACTTATAGGGGAGCAAAATGTCTTGTGAAGGTTTCCAGCCGCGTCAAAACATTTCCATTTACTTCGAGTATTTTCCTTTTTTCCTTAGTTTATTCCTTTTAATATTTTAAGTCTTAAATATAATATCTAAATGTAGATATATGTTTTATATAAAATTATTTATGCGAAAGAAAATGTAATAACATAGGATAAACAGACAAGTATACATTTAACAAAAAAAACTAATTGGTAAACTTTACCACATTATTACTATCCGTATAAGATAAAGTTAAACCAGATGATCAATCAGGAAAGAAGATTGAGGTAGTAGAAGTAACTCATTAGCTTCTCATTAATGCGGAAGATTACAAGTAGATGATATAGTTTCGAAACGCGTCAAGCAAACACACTACCGTAAAAGTAGGAATATTATAGTATATTCACTGTGAAAAATCTCTTCGCGCAGGTTCCTGGGAGGGTATTCGATTTGAAGTGGGAACCAAGTGGAAGTTTCAACAAAATCTAGCCTGACTGCTTACTTTCGGCTGATCTGGAGACAAGTTCAGGGGTACAAACATTAAAACGTTTAATGTAATATAAACAAAGCTATGTATTAACAATTTAACTAGCTTTTAGTTTCAATGGTATAACTAAAGGTTTTAGAACGGTCCGCCAGCAAAGACCTTTGAGATTAACTGTCATTTATTGGAGCATGCGCCAGGGGAATGCGCGGAAGGTTAATAGTTGCTGTGTAACCATAGTTATTAACTACTTTCACCATGAGATGTCCGAGCGAGAGCATTAGTTTAAAAATGCGTTAAATTTAAAGGAGAGGGGTTATGGAAAATATAATCCATAGAAGTTTGGAAGCAATGTTTTGTTAATCCATTTTTTTATGTAAGGTGTTTAAAGTGAGTTCCTCAACTAATATTTTTATTTTTGCTTTAAATAATTTAATTAATAACATCTGACAATGAGACATCCAAAAAAACTAAACAGGAGCATGGCGAAAAAAACGCGCAGAAACCATAATTACTTATTCCAGCTAAGTGGTAAAATAATTTGGTACAATCTTTCCCTTCAAAATTGAATTCATAAAAATAAAGTTTAATTTTGTTAAAGGTTTTGGTCGGTTTACTAATGAAAACTCCAAATTTTGTGTTACTATCTGGATATTATGTATAGGTGATTAAGCCACGTGGTGTGAAAAAACTTCTATTCATAATGAAATAACCCTACCAGTAAATATCTCATATCTATACCACAAATTCATTAATTTTACAATTGTTCAAATTGGGTAACTTCATAATCGAAGAGATTAAATATTTTAAAACGAGTGTAATTAGTATATAATTTCTCTTTTGTTCAATTTTTGTTTATATTTCGAACAAATTTGTGTTTTGATTTTTCATAAAGCGTGTCTTTCTTGAAACGTCCACTTATTAATGCAATTAGAATACACATCAAATTGCAAGTTAACTACAAATTGTGTAACACATAAATGCAATACTCAACATCTATCATCATAATTACTAGTGTTATAAGTGTTTTGCAATAATTTATATAAAACTCAATATTTACGTATAACGTTTGTAATATAATAAAAGTTTTCCTCTTAAGGATGTGGAAAATATTTCAGTGCAATTTCGTCTACGTATTTACAAATAAAGATCCTTAACAACCACTATATATATATATATATATATATATATATATATATATATATATATATATATATATATATATACATAACTAACATTTTGAACATACGCAATGGATGAAGCACGTAAACTCCGTTTAATTTTATTACAATTGTAGATTTCGTTTTATAAATAATAAAAAAAATAATATTTTATGTAGGCATACAATGTAAAAATAATGGCTATAAGTACTGCGGTTCATGTATATTGGTTAAAAACCAATACATGTCAAATGTCAAATCAAAACCTTGATTTATATATTTTAACGAGAAAGTGGGAGATGTTTCTTTGTGAATGTATCTGAAAGGTTCAAAGGAGCGTTAACCTTTCTGTGACGTTAATGTCAATTGAGAAAGTTAACTTTGCGGGACACTGTTGCCAAGTTGTAGAAGATAAATGATGTCTGGCAACGCGTGTAACAATCACTATGCAAACTATGATCAATTTATCAGCGTATTTTATCAGTGTATGAGCGTATGTGTGTGTCTAAATACACAAACACACACACACACACACACACACACACACATATATATATATATATATATATATATATATATATATATATATATATATATATATATATAAGACGGGTCGATGTTTATATGGATTTCAAAAGTTAATAGTACCGGGCGTTTTTTATAGAATTTAGAAAGACTGGTTACAACCAGTTTCAAGAATTCATTTTTAATTTTAAAGAGCTAAGATGTTTAAAAATTCATATTTAACCTCACTTTACTACTAACGACATTTTATTAAATCATCTTTCTTAAAAAGGTACAACTATCGCTACTTCACATAATAACTCGGTGTAATATAGCTACCTATTATGCGGTTAGTATAAGATAAATGTTTATTTTTGATAAAGAATTACAAAGTTCATGGCCTCCAGAAACATAGCATCCATGTTGTGTAATCAAATACGGAACCAGTAAAATGTTTATTAAAACCAAAACAAAATAACTACATTAACCTATATTCCTAAATCTAAAATTCTAACATCATATAAATGCGGATCTACAGAAGTAATACTAGAATAAAACAAAAGAAAATATATCCAAAATTAAATTAAAATTACCCTCAAATAAAACTAAAGAGCATAAAATAGACTAACATTAAAATTAAAACTTTATTTATTTATAAAAAATATTTACTAAACTTTATTACATATATTTCGGTGACGTAAAGGTTTAATGATACGACCAATAATCCATCCTCCCTCAACACCCCTCGAAGGTCATAATGCTGACAAAGATCGGTAAACCTACCACATTCTAATAGAACCAGCTTGACTGTGATGGTACCTCCACAAAACTGAAATGGTGGTTTATCCTCGTGATTTGTCAAGCACCTATATAAGAGTAAACGATGCGAAGATGAGTAACTGACTACGACTGCCGTTCTATTTCAAGCGCTGAGTATTGAATTCCTTACTTTGCATACAGAATCAAATGGCAAGATACGTTGTGACGATGATACCATACTAGTTTCCCCCCTACATATGCTATCCGAGTTTTCTACAGCAACCAGGCGCCCAGTAAAATTATTCGCCGACACGCCTGATTGGAGCCGTTATAATAAAATAACTTTACGACTGTCAGTACCTACAAGTTTACCTATTAGGAGAAAATAGATTACCTCTGAAAACAGAAAACAGAATTTTTGTTTGCGTTCTTCAGAAAATCTTTCATTGACACGTCAGCGATGAAGCAAATATCTACCCTATTGAAATTCTTGATAGGTGTCAGAATGATTGATAACCGTCTGCGATTAATTTCCAGAACAGAAGTGATGGCATGACGCAATCACGCTACCTTGACGTGAATATATTGTGCATATACGTCGTAGGCTTAGACACTAAGCTTTTACAAACAGGACCGTTGTGAGGTTCGTATCAATTAACTTGAGTTATATTGATAAATTCTTAAGTTGGGGAGAATCATTACAAAATAAACTAAATTAAAGAAATCGATTTAATAAGTAATTTCGGTTTTTATTGAGACTTCAAAGTTATAATTTTAACATATAATAGAAATATTATAATTAGATTTTAGTGTTTCTTAGCAGATTATTTTTAAGATAATCTTTCACCTAAAAATGAATTTATAAATATCACAATATAACAAACACACCCCCACACCAACTCTTATATATATATATATATATATATATATATATATATATATATATATATATATATATATTGTGATATGTTTTCTTGTAATATAGTTAATAAATTTCAAGTTAAATATTTCAAAAACAAGAATACATATATTTTTCAAAGCTTTTCGCCGATAAAATAGTAGGTACCAGCATCTTATATATATATATATATATATATATATATATATATATATATATATATATATATATAAGTTACTTGTTTTATCAAGCACCAACGGTTTTTAAAAATGATTTTATTTTTTCAAACATTTTCCTAAATTTACAATAACTTAAAAGTTGAAATTATTACAAAATTATGCTTAACAAATAACAACTGATGTGCATTTAGTTGGAGTGGATACAACTGTTCTCTTCTAAAGTTCGTTACACTCTGACTTAACTATGGCTCGTAGGTGCACAATTCACCTAACCTGCATCAGCAAAATTAAACATAGGTCATCTTAAATGAATCCACAATACTTGTTATATAACTTATATATATATATATATATATATATATATATATATATATATATATATATATATATATATACGTGTTCCAAATATGACTTGTGTGTGTAAGTTCCACGGTGTTTAGTTTCTTTGGTATATAAGCGACCAGAATAATCAACACAACAATGCAAGACAGCTGGATTTAATTTTTATGGGGTAAATCACTCATTAACTGGTATCTATTCTTAGGTTTGCCTCAAAAGCACTTTATGAACTGATGTGCAATCTTTCTTTCCACGTCTCGACCATTTCTGTTCTACGATGAATTTGGCAAAATAATAGAATGCTTTTCATTAGAATTTAAATAAGAGTATTTTAGTCTACTGCACACCCTGATTATACATCCTTATCGGGAAAGGGAGCGAGAGAAGAGATCTTACCTTGTCTTACTTTCAGGTTGCTATGCAATTGATGTAATTCTTTTTTGAAGGATATGTCTTACAAACATGAGGTATAGTTGCTGAATAAGACTTAAAAAATGATTTTAGCAAAGTAAATGAAGCTGATATCTCAGGTTCTCCTATCTCTGTTTATAAATTTCAGATAAAACGACAATATTCAAATGTTGAATATCTTTGATTTATTGCTTCTAAATCGTTGTTTTTCTTGTCTTTTTGTGTTAATGTTGATACAGTTATCCTTGTGAACCTTCTTTCAGGAAGTGTGTTTCCAATTGGGAACTATGTTTGTTTGAGCAGGCCAAGAGTTAATGTCCTGACCAAGCCAAATAGGCCGTTCCATCAGATAGACGATTTGCTTAGTCCTTGCTTCCCCGGTTAATAGATCAGCAAGATTTTATTTAGTGTTTACATGCTTTGCTGTAATTTTTTGCATTATAGAATACCGGTTTCCTATAAAGGTGTTCCAATTAGCGGGTTCAGCGTTTATCCAAGATAAGACTACTGTGGAATCTATCCAAAATGGTTTATTTGTAATGTGGTCTTCCTTGTGTAGCGACAATTAAACACGCTCCACCACTTTAGCTAAGAGCACTGCTGCACAGAGCTCAAGCAGATGTAAAGTTATTGTCTTCGAATGTGCTACTCTGAAGCAAAGCGAATATTCAAATCTTTACACGCTCTGAATTTTTTTACTTCGTATCTGTTAATATTAATTTCTGTTTCTAAATATTCGATTCTTCACACAATATAAATATATTGTTATGTTCTTGAATATTGGAACTTCACTCTGCTCGTCTATACTCATATATTGTGTTTTATAAATGTTATTGATAAGTCTGTATGTTGCATTACTGTATAACATTACATTTTCTCATACATTATAGTATTTTATTTTACCAAAAATTAAAGTCATGTGTATTTTTTATTCTAAACCAGCAGTAAGGCATAACCCATTTAATAGCAAGTAAAATAAATATAGTAGAATTTTATTTTATGGAAGAAGAAAATATTCTGCTAATAACGCAATAACGTCGACTTCTTAAAAATTATTCAGCGCAATATTCTACAACAGAGGAGGAACGTTTCAAGGCAAGATATTAAGAGGTATTCATTTGCAGTCATCTTATTATATTGAGTATTTGAGCTGCCTTGCGAGTTGGGTGATTAAATAAATACATAAAAGGGCTCTGAAAATATAAGAGACGATAATATAAGAAGCTTTATTGAATTTCAATAACTTGTTTTTATATTCACTCGTTTCATTAGTCTTTTTATTAATTTGGAATTGAGACTTTAAAATCCTAATTTTTAATTAATAAAAAGTTTTAAACCAGCTCATTGATGACTACGTAGTCACTGATAGCTTTTCTCTAGATAGTAGCCTTTCTGATGATGGTGAGATAAGCAATTGAAATTTAAGTATTTATAATTGTGTATTGGGATAGAGTTATTGGTGAACTAATTTTCAACATTATCTAATAATTATTTTTTTCACGAATTTTCATGTAACATTTTCGTGTATTGATTGTATACATGAAAAGGTAAAACTTTTTAAATATATTTCCAAAAATACAATAAAACTCTAATATACCTAATGAAAACATGATATATCTTAAACATTAGAATTATTTAATAGGGATTACTTATTAAAATTTATACACAAATTCGAATAAATAGTTTCCATCCATTTGTGCACTCGATGGGAGAAATTCACTTCTGCTTCAGAGAAATATCGGACCTGGTGAAACAAACGCCACTCACTGGATTTCTTTTTAAAATTATGTTTATCACGGAAGCGATAATGCTTGGAGACTATGACTGTAACACATTGACGTCAGTAAACATAGCTGGTGCCCTTAGGGGTTGTCTAGTCCCTAATGTGGTAGGAACAATTAGTGGTTAACCATGCATGTATCTGACCGACATGTATGTCGCCATGCATTCCTCATGCGACTGAGGAATGGATTATACTGCATTTCATGGTACAGTATTAGTTAGAATAGTGAGTAAAATGTCCGCAGTCATGTTGGTGAGATAAATGTTTGCAACACGAACAACATTGGGTGCCTTACCACACGTCATTTTTTATTTAGAGCTGAAAAATTATGTTTTTATTTATTCACAGAGTTATGATTGTTGTCAATATAAAGAGCATTATTTACACATGTATAAAGTTTTAGTAAGAATTGACTTTAAATTGTTATAAATCTAAAATGTTACAATTAGCCTAAACTTAGTATAAAAATGTATTAAGGAATGTATACTATTTTTAAATTTTCCCTTATCTTTAAATTAATATTGTTGTAAAAGTATAATAAAAGAAACACACTGAAAAATAATTAATAAACAATATTTTAGCCTTATTCGATTCTGATAATAGTTAAAACTTCTTACATTTCCATAACAAAAAAGGTTAGCTATTAAACATTTATTATACATAAAGAACACATAGTTGGGGTAAAACTTAAAATACATTTTACTGAAAGTTTTTAACCATTTGGTAATTTTTATGTTAGATTATCACATTTTTGATACTTAAGGATTTTTAATAAAATGAAGGCAATATATTATTGGAAAATGTAATTCCGTATTATAATAAGATTAGTGTAGTGACCTTTACTAAAGCTTCTAAAAACTTGGTAAATTTAAGTAACATTAAAGAGCCGAAAAACCTTCAAGCAAAAGATTGAATGATAAATAAACAAAACAAGCCAAACTTATTTACCACTTTCTGTATATTTTAATCCATTTCAATTCTTTACATTTAATGTCCATTGCTAATAATAATATACATATCGCTTGTTACATCATAAGGTTTTTTACAGATAAGTTGTAAAAAACTTATCTCCAGGTAAGAGTCACTAAACTTAAAGTATGTCTTTTTTTCGTATTGTAAAGTGAACAACACACATTTTATGCTCGTGGTGAATATAAATTGAGTGGAATAGATCGTTAAAAATGCTTGTCATGATGGTGGTATATAAACACTATACACGTTATAATAGCGGCATAGTAACACTATACAAGCTGTAATAGGGACGTAGTACTAAAATAGCGGCATAATAACACTAGACACACTAAAATAGTGGATGTAAACACTATACACGCTATAATAGTTTGCATATAAACACTACACAAGCTATAATAGTAACATAGATACACTATACAAACTGTTATAGGGACATAGTAGTAACACCATACAAACTGTTATAGGGACATAGTAGTAACACTATACAAACTGTTATAGGGACATAGTAGTAACACTATACAAACTGTTATAGGGACATAGTAGTAACACTATACAAACTATAATAGGAACTTAGTACTAAAATAGTGGCATATGAACACTACACGCACTAAAAAAGTGGCATGTAAACACTATACACGCTATAATGGTTTGCATATGAAGACTAGACAGCTATAATAGTAGCACAGTAACACTATACAAGCTGTAATAGGGACATAGTAGTAACACTATACAAGCTATAAAAGGGACTTAGTACTAAAATAGCGGCATATGAACACTACACGCACTAAAATAGTGCGATGTAAACATTATAGAAGCTATATCAGTGGTATATAAACACCATTCATACTACTGATAGTGGTATACGAAAAGTCTATATTAACTCTTATAGTGGCATATATACTCTCTGATATTGGCGTATAGACGCTACACACGCTATTATAGTGGCATATGAACACTATATTCGCTAATATATTGGCTATCGTAGTGCCACAAAACACTATGCACGTTCTGCTCGTGACATACATGACAATGGTGTATAATATAATGATGGCCTATTACAGTGGAATATAAAATCTATATACACTATGATAGTGTCATTCAAACCCTATACACATTTTTAAAACGGGATACATACATAGTGCACTGTAAGATAATGGAATCTAAACTGTATACACACTCAAATAAGTGTATCTGAACACTACACACACTATAGATAGTGTCATTTTAACACTATGCAAGAATGATGGGTACAAATAAAATTTAATAATACATCAAGTAGAGAATGTGGTCCCTACAATACGTACGACTTATGACAGTGCTAGGAAACATCAAGGCACTGAATGTATTAACCTATTGTGCGACGTAATGTTTGGACTAAAAGATACATTTCGTTTTATTTTTCTCCGATTGTTCTATAGTAAAACAATAAAACTACTTTTAAGATAAAGTACACTATAATATAAATTGTTAAAATTTTTAGTAATATTAAAAACATAACTATAATAACAATCTGATATTGAAAGTTATAAATGGTTTAATGATTTCCATCAAAAGTAATAAGGGTTTCCGTTTTAAGAGCTAAGGGTTGTGGAATTACGAAATTATTCACTAGAAACTCTTTTTGCATTTGTCTAAACAATCTATTAATATGACGTCGCTATAATTTCTTTACATCGAGTTACTTTTAAGGATAAATCGAAAAGATGGCACAATATTTGCAAAACGAAGAAAGAGGCGTTTTTTAGATTTCATTGTTATAACCTTGCTTCAGTCTTTACAGGATTTAACTTAATAAATAAGGGTATCGTCCAGAGGCACTGGAATCTGGGTTGTTGATTCAATTTTCCGGTTAATAAATAAGAACAAGCCTGCGTCTGACGTAATTCCACCCTCTGTCTTCCAATTAACTGATTGAAGTCACACAGATGTTTTCCACATTAAATAAATTATAAACCATATCCTGTAGTATATTTACCTCTTAACAAAATCTAAAAATATATCAATTTTTACCTCTGTGGACCGATATTAATTATCCACTGGGAGAAATCTCTAGTTAACAAGTATTTAAATTCCAGGTAATAAATTGTTATCAGTTACGATTTAGTGTACCTCGGGACTGAAGGAGCAGGCCTCCCTGCCGTACATAGTTCCCGACCGATTCCATCCCCATAGAGTACTGTGAGGAACCCTCTGCCCCCATGAATCCAACCTCAACCTCTTGCGCCAGCAGGATAGGGTAGGATTTGGACCCGAGATCCGTGGTACCAGAATGTTAGAGCTCAAAGAACTTAATATAAGGTCTGAACTGGTTACCGACATAATTCTCCAACCATTGACTACAGTTTCTCCGGGTCTTCCAATCCTGTATATCCTTTCCCATACCAGGTTTCCTGTATTTCTTGTATAAATTGCCATTCTGATTAATTCTGTCTACGTAGTGCACTCGGATATTGTGTACACTCGATTGACCTTACTCTAGAGACAGTAATCAGAATGGAACTTATCCATAACCAGGAAAGATTATAGCCAGGAGTGATCAGTCTGCTTAGAAGCCCTAGAGAGGCAGGGCATAGGAGTGTACAAGTGCCAAATATAAGACTTTATTAAAAAAAAATTTACTAATGTTTTGAATTTGAGACAATTTAATATACTTTCAAAGAATAGAATAAAATATAATTCCTATATTCCACCAATATAAATTGTTTATACATTTTAGTAAATACATAATAAAATAAAATTTTATTGCAATGTATAAGAAATATGTTTCAAAGTGTTGGTTTACGCAGGAGTAAAACCTTTGAAAATAAATATTTTTACAAGGTTGAACATCAGTATGTTGCTCACACTAGTTGTCTGCTATTCGTAGCATTGTAGTATTTAATCTTGTCGACAGGTTTCAGAAAACCTTGTCCACTCAGAGAGTTCTAGTCCAGTTACACATTTTTGCATAATTATACTTTATCCACTAAGAGAGTTCTAACTCACTTAGAGAGTTCTAGCCCATTCACATATTTTTGCATAGTTCTACTTTACCCACTCAAAGAGTTCTAACCGACTCAGACATATTTGTATAGTTCTACATTGTCCACTCAGAGAGTTCTAGCCCATTCACATATTTTTGCATAGTTCTACGTTATCCAGTCAAAACGTTCTAACCGACTCAGACATATTAGCTTGGTTCTACATTATCTACTCAGATAGGTCTAGCCCTGTCACATATTTTTGCATAGTTCTACACCATCCAGTCAGATAATCCTAGCCCAATCACACATTTTTGCAAGTTCTAACCCACTCAAAAAGTTCTAACCGACTCAGACATATTGGCGTAGTTCTACATTGTCTACTCAGATAGTTTTAGACCAGTTACACATTTGGGCATAGTTCTACACCGTCCACTTGGATAATACTAGCCCAGTCACACATTTTTGCAAGCTCTAACCAACTCAGAGAGTTCTAACTGATTCAGACATATTTGCGTGGTTCTACATTGCCTACTCAGATAGTTTTAGCCCAGTTACACATTTTTGCATAGTTCTACACCGTCCACTCGGATAATTCTAGCCCAGTCACACATTTTTGCATAGTTCTACACCGTCCACTCGGATAATTCTAGCCCAGTCACAAGTTTTTTTGGTAGTTTTGCTTTATCCATTCAGAGAGTATTAACTGATGAAGGTTGTTCGAAACTCGTCGACAAAATTTAGAAAGCTAAAAATGGCATAAACATTTAATACTCAACATAGTTACAGAAAGGTTTTTATTTTTCCAATCGAAAACGCATTTTAAGTATGTAAATATAATACAGTGAGTTTAAGAGATTTGTAAATGAGTTTAACTCATTCTTCTTAAACATTTATTATAATAAATAAATAATCTTACGTTTTGAGACAATCTATCTTGTTTTGGAACGAGTTGGATGCAGTCACACAACGTTCTAATAGCGGTACCAGGTGCGAATTCCCTCAGTACATTTATAACCCTCGGCAGGGGATTTATTTTTTGTAAACAAATCACAAACGTTGGATAAAATATGAGGAGGCTTAGGCAACGCACGACGCAACACAATTAATTATCTCTGTTCCAACTTTGTAAAGTTTAGCTACAGAACTCTCTACTTCAGCTGTAAATTACAGCTATGTATTGATCAGAGAAATATTGTTGAGACGTAATGTTTCACATTGTAAAGTAATTAATTTGCAATACTTGAAATAGTTACCATCACTTTATTTTTCTCGTGAATGTACATTTCCACATACGACAGACACCAGCTGTTACTTTTTTAAAATTGTTTTGTCTTTTTACCCGGAAAATTTATCTAGCCCATCATATTTTAAAACGTCAAATATTTCGGACAATATGACCAGCTATTATTTCCATTTCCTGGTTTGAAATGCATCAGAATAGAATAAGAAAATCAGATTTTCCTTATTTTCTCTAAATATTTTCTATACATGTATGCTTTAGTAACTTATATTCATCTGTACCTATTTTAAAGAAGTAATGGTGTAACGTGATAGTGTTACGAATGTTACAACAGCATGCATAACACTAAGTATATAACTTACGTTACATTTACATTCTAAAAGAAATTCGTATAAGATTGTGTAGGAAAATATATAGCTTATAACCAGTTCCAAATAAAAAAAAAACATAATAACAGTTTTACTGTACAAGATAAAGCTGTAACTACATTTGTTGTAGTAAGCTTTTATCCTATTTTATTCAATTTTATGACTAAGTTATGAATTTGGAATTCCAGTGTTCAACCATAAATTACTATTTGAAAAGGAATCAGAAAAAACGATAAATAAAACAAATTCACTACTTTGGTTAAACTGGTGCATTTTTATTGTCGTTTCAAACATTGAAAAACACACATTATGTTAATTTTATTCGGGAATATTTTTTATCAGAAAATATATTTAACAAACAATAAGTTTTAAAGAAATCTACAGAACATTTATTGCAATGATCGTAACTTAGAACACAATTATAAGATAATCAACTTTACCTGCGCGTAAAAATATAACAACTGCACCAAAATAAAATTAATGAACTAAAAGGAATGCAAACTCTTTTCGGCTGACTTATTCAGATTCGTGTTTAAAAATACGTTTACTAAATTGATCAAGAAAAATAAAACGATGTTGGGATATTATATATAGCGATATAGTTTCAAACATCTGATAATTTAGACATATAACTATAAGACCTCCTGGAAAAGTAGTTTCTCGTCTAATATTAGCAAACAAAGGTCATGCTTTAGTCATTGATCAGAACTGGTACATATGCTCCCAATTGGTTAGACTCAACCTAGCTCCAAACCTTGTTATAAGAGTAACCGTTTTACCCAGTCCCAGCTGACTTCTGCAACAATTACTTGTGGAATGAAGGTTTTTTCTTCCGATCTCATCACTCTGACAACTGTGCAATCGTCTAGAGAGAACAAATGGAAATTACTTTTAACAGAACAACTTTTATCCCACAAAACGTGTTGTGTAGATATTTTAAATTTTTATTAGGAAAGAAGAAAACATCTTCTAGAATTATTTATATACTACTACAAATAATATCACATCCAGTCATTTAATTTATCTTAAACGATGAGATAAAATAAATAGTTTGGCAGTTGGTTTCTTGAAATGTAACTTACTCTGGTACTGCGTATAAAACATTATACATAATAGTGAATCGGCAGTACGTGACGTCATCACTTAGGGATTCTAACGAATAAGCGTAACAATACTCCGCTCTCTTCAACTATGTACATTTAATCTTAAGAGCATGTAAAGAAATGGTGAAGATATACGAAACTCTATGTGTTATCGTAACCCCATTGGATTCGTCTTTACTTCGAGGTTACTTGGATGATATGTTTTAATAATTTACATATTCAATTGTTTTTATACTTCGAAATATCATATGTTTGATTGAATCTTGTACGTATAGATAAAAACATACACAAAACTCACAAATTAATCATTTATTTACTCATTCGCATTTCAATGACCAAGTCATCATCATCAGTGAGTCTTACTGCTACAAACTCTAACTTACAACTAACCTACAACAGTTGTAAGTTAGAGTTTGTAGTAGTAACACTCACTGATGATGATAACTTGGTCATTGAAACGCGTATGAGCAAATAAATGATTAGTTTGTAAGTTTTGTGTATGTTTTTATTTGTTTCTAACATAACCTCACAAGCTAAGCTCAAAGAATATTTGCTTGTACGTATAGTTTCAAAAACGTCTGTTTCTTATTTTTTGTAGGCTATCTCACTTTCTGTATTGAATTTTACCATTAGTTAAATTGTATTGATAAGTTAGAGGTTAGAATGAATTAACGGTTATTAAAAATGTAAATTTTAAATAAAAAATTAACTATGATGTTAAAATGTTTAAGTGACTCTGTTAACAATAATTTCAGTTTTTATTAATATTCTACAATATTCATTTCTAAAAAAAAGCTTAACAACCACATACATTTTTTTACTTTGCATTATTTTCCAACCAAATTTTCTAAATTGTTCTTATTATTAAATTATTTTGTTTTAAGCCAAACAAAACTTTACTTTGTAGAATCAAAATGGTTCTAGCGTTGATCTCCGAATAACATTCTGCGATTGAGAGCCAAGATGACAAATTAAGCCATGAACTTGTTATACATAGAGATCAATGATAAATATCGTTTCTTGTATCCAAGCTAAAATAATCGCATTGTAATAAACATTCCCTGTTGAAAAGCTGTGTCTTACACAAAGACTTCCCATTTCCGAAAGGCTTATTGGCAGATTGCGCTTATGACTAATTATTCTAATTTCCGTTCAATACCTAAACATGTATAGTTTATTTCAGGAGAGTTTATTTCAGCCCCGAAGCAGGGCTACGTTAGGTAAGAGACCTTACTTTTGAGTTAGGTCAGAACCCAGATGGTCTCTTCAAGCAAGAATGGAAGATCTCATATGCCGATTATACACCCGGTTGTCAAGTCTTGAATAAACATAACTGCTGACAGTTTAGTTCCCTCTGTTCATTTAGTAAAAACTCTTAAGAGAAAAATCACTTACGTATGTAGAAAGCCTTAAAGGAAGAAAGGCCCAGGAATATTTCTAGCCTGATAAATATAGAGAACAAACGTTTGGAGCCTTTTCGAACTCCACGAAATCATATGTTCCAGAGAGGAAGAGGCCGCCAAACGGATATGCAATAAACTAAATGCACACCCTGCCGACACGAGAAACCAGAAGGGGCTTTGCATTATTAAAACTCGGATTAGATATATTAGATGTGCCAGTAATACATGTTTCCAGAAACTCCTGCATATATTGGTCTTACACAATTTGTTATATAATAAATACAGGAACTGTTTGCGCTCCAGTCATTTAGGAAGCAAACAAATACAATGAATTCATAGTTCACAAAAGCGTCTTGCAGGATCTGGCTTATGATTTGATAAAATCAGCAAGCTAATATCGACCTCTAACACTGGAACACATACCAAAAGATTAAAGCGGAGAGGTCAGCTTTTGTCAAACATCGAGGAAAAATATCAACCAGCTCCACTTACAACAAAGATCTTGGGTCGTTGTTTTCTTTGTGGAAGAGCACGAAAGAAAACAAGCTGGTGGATGTGCTGAATTAAACAAGTTTGTGTGAAATTCGTTTTGATTGAATTATAATGCCAACTTTTCTTATCAAGTGAGCTATTCTTAGCAATTATTTTCATTGTTAATTTACATGCTTATGTTCCTTGACATTAAATATATAAAATAAAATTTATTAAATTGTTAAACCAAAGCGAATAGACTTCAGAAACACTTTATTATTATATTTAGTTAAAAAAGAAAAAAAATATAATTTTAAACACATTAGTTCTCCGATCAATGGATTATATTAGGTTGCGCAATCAACGGAGTTTTAAACTAGTTCATTGTTGTAAAACAGATTTCATGGCTTTATTTCTATTGTTATTCAATTTTCGATTGCTTACTAGTCCGACGATTCAATGAAGTTACACTGGCAAGTCCTAGATAGACCAACAATGAGACGTTACTTCTAATAACCACGTTTAATGAACGTATATTGTAACTGTGGCAACACTGATTTAAATTCGTATTATCTTCTTCTTCACTTGTATTATCCTTTGCAAACTATAGCTGTTCTTATATTACGAATACTCGCGGTAGACCTTAATAGTGGAGTAGGTGACAAACCGCACAATTAACGCAAGTTATGCAAACGTTTATTCACCTATCGGGTCTTGTTCGTGACGTTTTCCTCTGAATGAGCAGCTGAAGCATTCTGTATTTATTGTGCATTATACAATGGCCAAAGGATACCAACTATCTGCTCTTGTACATTATTTGTATCTAACTCTGTGTAGTTAGTTGTGGACATAGGTATTTTATTTAGTCTGTGTAGTAAATGTTTGAATGCTGCGTGTTTATATTGTATTGGGCGGTTTGATGAATTGTGTATCAGTGTGTCTGTCATGGTTGGCTTGCAGTTAATGTTGAATACGCGGTACACAGAGGAACTAAACACAATCAAATATTTAACCCACAAAAATGGATATGACAATTATTTAATAGACAAACTACACAGATAAATACTCAACAAGAACAGTAACAACAACACAAAAAACAAAAAAACGATCACAAACAAATTCATCACCCTCACATACATAAACATATTCACAAATGAAACAGTACACCAATTAAAAAAACACGGGATACAATGTAGCTTACAGACAACAAATAAAAGCCAAACGGCTATCAGATACAGCATTAATAATAATTCAAACACATACAATAACCCAGGAGTATACAAACTGAAATGCAACAACTGCAATAAGTTCTATATTGGACAAACAGGCAGATCTTTTGCCGAAAGATGTAAAGAACACAAAAGCGCACTGCACACTACTATTGAAACCACCTTCGCAAATCACCTCATGGACACTAAACACTCATGCAAAAGTATGGAAAATAACATGAGCATCCTCCACACATCCAACAAAGTATAAAATATATAGACATAGCAACACACATAAAAATGACATCCTAAATGAACAAACACGGCACACATACTCTTCGATCACATCGCGTCTAACTTACAAAAAAATGGTACCGAGAAAGTACAACTGCAGGACCTAGTGGAAAAAATACGAGGCTGAAGAAGTCGTAAGACGAAAATGTTTCCTCCAAGTGTAAGTTAACAATTTAACAACCTTTAGTTAACAAAAAGTCTGGTTGCAAGTAATAGCAAAAGTGTAATAAGTATAATTAATATTCTCAAATTTAGACACAAAAAACCAACGATATGAATATGGATCAACGCGAAAAGGTTTCTCAACAAGTTTATTCACATCTATTTATATATCTGCCTTTTTTGAACCTTCTCAGACACTGATTTACGACGCATTTGCAAATCCTACCTTTGATGAATAACAAACGGAGGAATGACGTCATGTGATTTGTACAGTCATCGCAACTACCAAGTAGACGTCGATATCGGAACTTTTTTATCTAGAGCTACGCCAATCGTTAGGAAACTAGACAATGTTTAAAAGAGGCGATGTCCTCGCCTAGGGCAGAACTAATATTCAACACAATACTTAGGATGTTTAACTTGTAAGAATTAGAGAGCTGAAGTATATAAAAATCGTTTTACATTTCGTTCTTTATTATCTCCTATTATACGTAAAACATTGTCAGAAACTTGTTATTCATCGATTAATTTTAAGGTTGTCAATTATGATAATATTTATCAATTGTCAATTATGATCAATGATATTATTTATCGATTTCATTCCTATTTTTTGTTAAAGATGATAAATGGATTATAAATAGTAATAAATATCTTCCATATTGTTTCAAAAACTAGGAAACATATTACACTGATCAGTGAAACTCAATTTAGGTTTGTCAGCTGAGACAGTAAATCCTTGTAATTAACTTTAAACTAAAATTTTCTCCTGAAACTCAATGATACTGAATCCATAAACACTTTACGCAACAACATGTGCTTGATGTAAACTTAAGAAAAAATCACAGCCTTTCTCGCTTAGTGTAAAAAGTGGTCTGGGAGTTAATACAAATTTCTACTAAGCAAGACAAGTTCCTTCAAAACTTTTTCCTCAACTAACCTTTGCAAACTGGGTCAGTGCTTTGTCTGCCATACACAATGTCAGGACCCTAAGCTTATCTGGTTAGACTGAGGTCTTATGAAATAAAGAATTCTCTGAAATCTTGAACGTTTTAAAATAATGCCTTAGAGACATTTTTAAAAAACCAAGAGATAGGGAGAGTTTCAGGAAATAAATGTCGCAAACAATTGAAAATATATTTTTCATTTAAAGTAATAATGGTTCAAAACTATTTGAATCAATTTTGCACTCCCCCTCTCCCTCTCCTCTACCTCCCTCCCTTCCTCTACTATATATATATATATATATAAATGAAATGTAGAAAATTATATAAAACTCATTGATCGGTGGCATAAAAAAACTCATCTATCTTTCATGAATAAAGCGTAAGTATCTATAGTAAAGTTTGCGGGTAGCAAGTGGATAGCATTTTTAACCGCATGGAAAGAGCAGATTGGTGGAGGCGTCCACCAAATGTGAGTTAACAATTTTTCGTTATTCTAAAGAGAAAATATATCATTATTTTAGTTTACCTAAAGATGATGTAACAGAAAGAAAATTCCTTATGAGGTTAGCAAAGTATAGGTCGATCTCAGATACTCAGCATTAAAAAACCTTTATTTTTTTCTTTATCTCTTCCAGTTGGTGAGGTTTTAATAGGATTTAAAAGCAGTCTAAAAATTAAAAAATAGTCTACCTTATACTAAAGAAAGGACGTTGTTTATACTTTAGTATATCCAGAAAATAATAATTTTTTCATAAAAATTGAACGTGATGTTAGGAATCATAATACAGAAAATCGTAGTTTTCCTTCGAAGATAAGAAGTGTCATCTTTCGGCTTCCATTAGTTTTATCAGCTTTTACGTATTTGTTTGTTTTAACACGTTCCAAGGTGGATATTCAGAATGAACAGAGAAATAGTAGAAGTGAAATTGTATTTGTATGAAATTGTATGCTGAGTTTTCACGTCGATTTAATGGAGAAATGAAACTTACGTGGGGTTGGAGATGGCTTTAAGAAACAGTGAAAACTTTAGTTAATAATACAATTACAAAAATAATACAATTACAAAAAACAAAAATTAACACTAAATCAGATATAAACTGTATAGTCTCAATGTTTCTTCTTTAGTTATACTGATATAAACTCACACAATGCATTTAATGAATAATTTCAAACAGTTTTACCCACTAAGAAAGCACATACCATAAACACTACGTACAACATTCACTTCACTATTACGCACGCTGTTATACTTCCTAAACAAATATCATTTACAATACATATTCTATATATACACGTTATCTTAGGTATTTTTGATCGGTTAAAATAGTATCTTATTGGGAGTGCTGAACCGACCAGAGCTTGACTAACTCTGGTCCGAGATGCTGTTGTGAGCTTGCTCTGCCGAAGACGTTAGGGCAGTTTCTGATCTGCTAGCCGCTTCGCGTCTTGGTTAGGGAGTGTCCGCGGTATACAGGTATAGGAGTCTGTGCATTGTATTTCGGGCACTCTACTGATGATCACCCAGTCGAGCTAAGGAGGAAAACTAGAGGTTCCAGATTTCTGGGGGGTTGGAAGTGTTCTTATGTCATCCATGGGTGTACCTGTTTCTGTAACCTCGCACGTTCCGCCTGACACGATGACTGGCTTTATAAAAATTTGTGGAGTCTTAAAAATCGCCAAATTCCACCAATTCTAAAGATTCAAGTTTCGACTGGCAAGTTTGAGTAGGAATAAGAAGATAATTCACCTTTGAAGATGTAAGTAGGGCGTTGACCGACGTTGCCGTTTCCAAAATGTCTATTAATATCAAGTGCCGAAGAAGGAAGGGATTTGTTCCTTTCCTTATAGTGAGGCAATTACCGCTTCATCTATTACAGTTGAATATACCGCTTATATAACAGTTGAAATATTGGACAATGCTTGTTGTATCCTGTAAAGAGAGACAAATGCGTTCTCTTTTAAAAATGATCTCCTTGTTTGATGCGACCATGGCATTTGTGGCTCCCGATAGGTCTTTGAGCTTAATGATCCTAAAGAAGGCCATAAGGTCTTCTTATTGGAAGCAGGGTGTATGTAGTGAATGTGGTGATGAAAACCACGATGAAAAGGAGTGCGTTAATTCTCCTGTATGAACTGCAAAGTCATCCTGTATGAACTGAAACGAACTGACCTTATAAATTGAAGTTTTAGTAGAACAAGTAACACGCCTGCTATCACTAGTCACGTGTGGCCCTTCCTTGAATTTGGGACAAACTGTAATGACGTATCGAAATTTGCTATTTTTAACAAGCTCTTTTACTGTAAAATATACATTAGGCGGTATATCTATGTATATATATACACGGGACTCAAGATTCGTTCTTCAATTATTGTTGGGTTCAACTCGTCACTGCTAGATGAGATTCTACCGAAACGTCGGAACTGCGATTTTATGCACTGAAAAATGAACGAATGAACTCAGGATATTAACTATTCATCATATATATATATATATATATATATATATATATATATATAGGCCCTATGTGTGTGTGTGTTTGTGTAGATATAACATGATATTTATAACAATATGAAGGAAAATGTGTTTATATCAAATATATTTTCTTTAAAAAATATAAAATTCTATCAAAGTTTCGCAAATAAACTAAAGTGTAATACTTATTGCTTGAAGCACTATTGGTGGTTTTGTCCACAGCCTGCAGACATATTCCTATCATATTCTTGTTTGCATTCCAAATTCCTTCCAAGATACGCCATTATTAAAATATTTAAGATATAAATTCATATTGTTTTAAATGTAGGAAAGAAATAAATTTAAATAATTATTTTATTCAAAGGGTTAAATATTAAGGCTTTAATAAAAAATTGAAATAAATTGAAATATTTTTTTTTCAAAGGGTGGAATATTAGGACTTTGATAAAAAATTACCTCTGTGTCTGGGTTTGATGCATCTGGCCAACCCCCCGATGATCAGAAACAGTTATCAGTTAAAAACCATATTAGTAATTAGGAGAAACGTATGAAAAGAACAAAACAACCAAATGGATATTAGAAACAACAGAAACATATTTTTGGAGAAACTCCATAGGAAAATAGAAAATATAGAATATGTATAGTGACAATTAAAATGGAGTGTAGGAACGTCATTTAAACCATAGTAGACTTCATTAACGTCAACAAATTGAAATGATATGGATTTATCCAGAGAAAAGGTGAAGCTCAAATTTGTCTGTAAGAAGATTATCCAGGAAACGTTGGAGGGAAAGGAGAGACACAGAAGAATATAGGATTAGAACATCTCTGAAAAGTCAAAAATATATAGAAAATGGGATTTTGAGAACGTAAAATGCTTTACATCGTCATATATATATATGAGAGAAAGAGAGAGAGAGATGCGCACGCACACACACACACACAAACACACACACAGTCACTGTTTGGTAACAATAGTTTCGGAGGACCAATAATTATTATAATTATATAAACTAATAGTTTGTACTTACGTGCACCGTGGAATACACACTTATCACACTCGCGTATTAAATAAGCGATTTCTGGCCAGAAAACGTGTTCGTATTCCACGCACTGGTCACATTCGGTATAAACATTAATATAATAGTTACATTCACGTATTCTAGTACCTAAGGTACGGAGATTGAAAAGTATAATAGTATACTAGAACGTAGGGGTATCTGTCTACACTCCCGAAAGGTCTAACTTGCTCTGCTGGTTCAAACTGCAGAACAAACCTTATCACGGGTGAGCTTTGTCTGACTTTGGCGGCGGGTATAAAATAAAAGAAGGGAGTCTATATTAATTTTAAATACGTAACATACCGGGGGCTTTGAATCCTTCTAGGATTCAAAGAGAACTAACACAAATATAATATCTTGAGAGTTTATAAAAATAAAAAGTTCATAAAGGAAAATAAAAATATCTCGTTTACAAAAATTGAGCGCACTATGGCGCAAGTTCATTATGAGCGTAGAGGTAGAGGGAAAACCTTGTGAGCAGGTCCTGTCAAGGTTCCCTGCTTTGTCTTCAAATGAACCAATCTTACTACGCCATCCTTTCCTGGAGAAACACTACTTATCCTAGCCAGAGCCCATACGAAAGGTGGTGCAGGTTGATACACTAACACGAGGTCGCCGACGCGTAGGTTGACAGTTGGCACGTTCCACTTCCCCCGTTGCTGAAGAGTATGAATATATTCTAGATGCCATCTCTTCCAAATACGCTGGTGAAAGGCCTTAATTAGCTGCCAGTGCTTGAGTCGGTTGGCAGGAACGTTGAAAAGATCATCTTCTGGAATTGAAACCAATGAAGATTCTATTAAGAAGTGACCCGGGGTGAGTGCATTGAGGTCTGAGGCGTCGTTTGACAGAGGTGTGAGAGGTCTCGAATTCAATATAGACTCTACTTGAGTTGTGAGAGTGGAAAATTCACATAGAATTAAAATATGTTCACCGATGACACGTCGGAGGTGATGTTTTGCACTCTTGATTGCTGCTTCCCAAAGACCACCTTGATGAGGAGCTGCAGGCGGGTTGAAATGAAAATTGATATTGTGTTGTGATGAGAATTCAGCAAGAGGGGTTCGACCTGAAGAGATGGTGAGATTTTGTAAAGCATTATTCGCTCCAACGAAATTCGTTCCACAGTCAGAATAAATATTTGTGCAAAGACCGCGTCTAGACACAAATCGGGTGAGAGCGGCAATAAACCCATCTGTCGACAGGTCCGATACTACTTCAATGTGTACAGCCTTTGTCACAAGGCAAACAAAGATACATATATATGCTTTGGTCAAGCGAATCAAGCGCAAATTGTGCATTTTGATGTTAAAAGGACCTCCGTAGTCAATTCCGGTGTTGAGAAACGGACGAGAAGGAGTTAATCTTGCTTTTGGTAAATCACCCATGAGCGGAGATTTATTGTGAGGCTTGTGTCGGAAACATACAACACATTGAAAAATGCGAGAGCGTATTACACTTCGGGCCGAGAGTATCCACACATCCTGTGCAAGAAGTGATTGAGTCAATTGAGCGCCCGAGTGTAAGTATTTTCGATGATAAAAATCAATAAGAAGGTTGACGACATGATGTCGTTTGGGCAAAATCACAGGATGTTGCACATCCGTAGGAAGTTTTAAAGCGTTGAGACGTCCTCCCACTCGTAGGATATCATCCTTGTCGAGAAAAGAAGAGAGTCGGCGGAGTTGTGACGAGGCAGGTGTAGTTGGATCCTTCTTCATGGCAACGATGTAGTCTCTGAACGCTGATTCTTGAACCATCTTGAAAATTGCCAGTCTTGACGCTCTCATTTCCAGAGTGTTGAGAGGACCATCGAGCTTTCTTGAATGACGAGCGTTATGAGTAAATCGCAAAATATAAGCCATCACACGCTGGAGTCGGCTAAAGTGAGAAAACTGAGTGAGGAGCTCCCATTCATGAGGAGCCGTTGATATGAGAAATAGAGGTGAAATGGGTTTCTCTTCTCCTGTGTCAGTAGGTTTTGTAGGCATAAAATGAGATACAGGCCAGTTATCATTAGATTTTTGTAGCCAAAACGGCCGTACCACCATAATGAGTGCTGTGGTAAATCTTTAGGAAGTAACCCACGCGACGCGCAATCAGCAGGATTATCTTCACTCGCTACGTGTCTCCAGTAATGAGAAGGCACTAATTCTTGTATCTGGGCTACCCGGTTGGCGACAAACGTCTTCAATCGATGAAGAGGTGTTTGTAACCATGTCAGTGTTACTGTCGAATCACACCATAGAAATACAGAAGAAAATTCCACCTTTTTTTCAAAAAGCGAGTTAACATATCCCACTAGTTGGGCGAGTAAATGAGCTGCACTTATCTCTAATCGAGGTACCGTGAGCCTTTTCAGAGGGGCTACCCGAGTCTTTGATATTACTTGCCGAATTAACACAAAGTCGTCGCTAAGTTGGCATCTCAAGTAAACGACGGCGGCATAACCGTTCTCAGAAGCATCTGAGAACCGTGTAACTCAAAGTTTCTCGAGTGTGTTATTCGTAATGCACGAGGAATTACAATTTCTCGTAGAGTATTAGTCGAATCTGTAAAGGTTTACCATAATTTCAATGGGTCAGATGGAAGTGGTTCATCCCAGTTCAATCCTTTCATCCAGAGTAGTTGCATAAAATGTTTGGCCCACATAAGAATGGGTGAGAGAAAGCCACAAGGGTCGTGAATCTGGGCAATGATACCGAGAATTTGACGTTTAGTCCTGGAATTGTGAGGAAAATTCAAATTATAGGTAAACGTATCGGTAGAGGGTGACCAGTGAAGACCTAATATAGTGAAATGTGGTTGTTTACTGCCTTGAAGGAATACAGGGGTCTCTAAATGAGCATCAGGAAGATCTTGCAGCAGTTGACTGGAGTTAGATGTCCATTTGCGTAGTTCAAAGCCTCCGCGAGCCAGATGAGTTGCTTACGGAGGCTCAAAGCCTTTTCTTCAGAGTCAGCTCCAGAGATGATGTCATCTACGAACGTCTGCGTGCGTAGAATATTTGCAGCTTCGGGATAGGAGTCACCTTCGTGTGCAGCGAGCTGATGTAAGGTTCTAATGGCAAGATACGGTGAACAATTCACTCCGTAAGTCACTGTCGTGAGCTTGTAGATTAAAGAGGGCTGATCTGGACTTTCACGCCATAAGATCATCTGATAGCACTGGTCATCAGGGTGCATTTTTACCTATCTATACATTTGACGAATGTCACAAGAAAAAACAACGTTATGAATCCGAAAATTTAGTAATAAATCACAAATATTCGTTTGCATCTTTTTGCCTGTTAATAAAATATTATTAAGAGAAATACCATTAGAGGTTTCAGAACTAGCATCAAATACAGTACGTAAACGAGTTGTGCTGCTAGACTCCTTTAAAACACCATGGTGAGGAAGGAAGTAATGAGGTACAGTTAGATCAGTATTATGAGCGTATATCATGTGACCAGAGGCTAAGTAATCAGCCATAAAATCAGTATATAGGGATTTAAATTGAGGTTGAGCACTAAATTTCTTCTCTAGAGAGTGCAGTCTATTTTCTGCATTTAAACGAGATTGACCCAGAGGAGGATGTTCAGTCTTGAATGGTAGTCGGACGCAATATCGGCCAGATTGGTCCCGAGTATGAGTGATCTTCACATAATGTATCTTCTTGAGAAAGCCTAGACACAGCAGGGGGTTCTTCCTGTTGCCAAAACCTTTGTAGTCAGTAGTGAAGGTCAATGTCGTTGACAACTAGAAGTGTAGTTGATAATTGAGAGCTGGAGTTACTATGAAGTTCACTGCCAGATAGACATGGTGCGTTACCCATTACTAAAAAGCCAAAGTGTGTGCCTATTAGCCTGGGTAAACCAGGTCCGAGGTTATAAGCTTCTTAAGTAAGTATGAGTGGAAATAAAGCACCACCAAGAAGAACGTCTATGCCTCCTGGCAAGTGAAACGTAGGGTCTGCCAAAACATAAGGACGAACCTTGGAAAGAACTTCAGAGTCTACTTGTGTGTGTGCTTGGTAGGTTAACACATATATTTTCCAATATTAAAAATCTTTCATTAATTGAAATAACCTTGCCCCCAAGAGTTTCAACAGCAACTGAGGTGAGACCTTTTGAGCGTAAGGGTACCTGAGACAATTCTACCACACTATGAGTGGTCTTAGTACGAGGAGCACACAATAATTGAGCAGCACGCTCGGTGAGAAAACAAGATTGACTGCCAGAGTCAACAAGAGCACGAAATACATGAGTAATACCGTTAGACGAGGTAAGCTTAACAAGTAGAGTGCCTAAGAGAACAGTATTAGAGATTTGAGACGTATTCTGCTTTTCTTGACAGGTCATAGTGATTGGAGAAGGGGTTATTTCCTGTTGAAGTGTCGGAGAGTCTTGACGCAAAGTTTGAGGTGTGGTCCGTTGCAGCGTAGAGTAATTTTCAAAATGTAATAATGTATGATGATTTTTATGGCATTTGTAGCAACTAAACTTTGACCTACAGTCGTTAAGATGGTGAGTACCTAAGCATGAGGTACAACGCCCCTTTACCTTTACAATTTTGAGACGGGATTTGGCGTCCTGACTCTTGAAGTCCGGACACGAATATACCTTATGGTCAATTTTATTGCATATAAAGCATGGATGAGGTTTAACTTTAATGGAGGAGCCTTCTCCATAATTGTAGGACATCAGTGATACTTTTTGTTTAAAGTATTTATTTTGGGAACCAGAGGGGGTGCGTGATCCAGACGAGAAGGGTTTCGAGGTGAAAGGAGAATGAAGATTGGCATCTTCAACTTCATTACATTCTCTACTTAAAAACTTAATAATTTCCGCTGCATCAGGTATTGTAGTGGAGTCAACTCTCTCTTGAGTAACACTTGATGAACGGAAGTTTTCAAAACGGTTCCTAAGGTCACTATCCATTTTTCGTAAAAGCATAGCAGATAACAAAGGATTTTTACTAGTGATATCGATGTCAAGACCTTTAAGAGCTTGTATATTTTCTGAGTATAAATTTACAAAATTTCTCATTTGTTTAGGCGTGTTGTTTACAGAGTGCAAATCTAAAATTTGATTAAGGTGTAAAGTAACTAACCGCCTCGGCGAGTGATATCTTTCTTTTAATAAGTCATAGGCCACTTTATAGTTAGCGTCAGAAATAGGGAGAGATTTAATTAAATTTAGCGGTTCTCCTGAGATAACGCTCAATAAATATTGAAGTTTAGAAACTGCTGGTAACGATGCATTTTCATGAATGCTAGCGTTAAATATATTAATGAATGACATCCATTCGAGAAATTCACCATCGAAATGCTTGAGTTCAAGCTTAGGCAGTCGTATATGTAACTGAGGAGTAACTATTTCACATTTAGGCCTTGTTGATGACATCTTACTTTCTATCGAATATACGGTAGAATGAACATAATCGACTAACTCGTTGATGCTGTTAAGAGGAGCGTAGTTGGGTTGAAAATTCGGGTTAGCCTGTATTTCTAGTTCATGATAAATGTCTAAAATATCAGAAAATTCTTCACGAAGCCTATTTATAGATTTAGCGCGCACCAACAATTTTTGCAGGATTGACTTATCAGATGTTTTTTTTTGTTAGATCAAAAATCTCTTGTATTTAACTAAATATATTGTCTTTCTTTGATTTAATAACTGCCAAAGATTTTGCCATGATTAATGATGGTTTTATAGTAGAAGATGAGATACCTGCTTTAATTTTTAAATTACAAAATGTATTAAAGAGATTAGGCCTATGAGCGTATATGTTTAACGGAGAGATAAATAAGCCTATGTAAACAACAAATCGACGTAGGCCTAATGAGATAACCTTCTATAAACAACTGAAATCACTTTTCATAAACTTTTACAATTAATTTAAACCAACATATTAATCCACACCAAAGCCAAACAAAGATAAGAGAGGATCAGCTGTTTCATATACTGCGATATGAAACTAGTTTTCCAGTGTTTGCATGCACAGACAAAGTTTGAAAAAACTTGTAGAAATTGTAGAATGAACACATATAATTAATTGTATTTTATTTTATTTTTGTATATAGGTCTTAAGGCTTAAGATCCGGCCCGGCTGGACCAAATTTGTTTGGTAACAATAGTTTCGGAGGACCAATAATTATTATAATTATATAAACTAATAGTTTGTACTTACGTGCACCGTGGAATACACACTTATCACACTCGCGTATTAAATAAGCGATTTCTGGCCAGAAAACTTGTTCGTATTCCACGCACTGGTCACATTCGGTATAAACATTAATAAAATAGTTACATTCACGTATTCTAGTACCTAAGGTACGGAGATTGAAAAGTATAATAGTATACTAGAACGTAGGGGTATCTGTCTACACTCCCGAAAGTTCTAACTTGCTCTGCTGGTTCAAACTGCAGAACAAACCTTATCACGGGTGAGCTTTGTCTGACTTTGGCGGCGGGTTTAAAATAAAAGAAGTGAGTCTATATTAATTTTAAATACGTAACAGTCACACTTGAAAATTTTCAACATGGTAATATTATAAGAACTGGAATTATTTTACTTGTAAAACGCCTAATATCTCCGTGTTTTCACTACATTTAATACGATGTTCTATACATACAAGCTATGCGCACAACATATAAATAAAGCTATTATGTATTTGTACCTGGATCTCCAGAGTTTTTTTCATGGGGTTTTACAACTAACATTTATTAATGTTAACACTTATTACTTTCATAGAGCACGTACAAATTATTTCACAAAACTACTCTTTAAAATTTCAATTCGATTGGTACCATAGCTGTGGTCATACGATGAAAAAACCTTTATATATATTCCTATAAAACTTTATAGTATATATATATATATATATATATATATATATATATATATATATATATATATATATATGGAGAACGCATTTTAAAATAGATTACAGATTGTAACATATGAAGAAAACTGTTTAGGAAGTGCACTTGAATCCTCTCATATTTAAAGTATCCTTCCAAAGTCATAGAATAATTTAATGCATACAAAAATGCTTATTTTAAATACTAACCTTACGTATATATATATATATATATATATATATACGTAAGGTTAGTATTTAAAATAAGCATTTTTGTATGCATTAAATTATTCTATGACTTTGGAAGGATACTTTAAATATGAGAGGATTCAAGTGCACTTCCTAAACAATTGTTTAATATTCCTGCTGATGTGGTACTGTTAGCCAACTAAAAGCTTTGAATTGTAAATTCAATTATAATTCTTGTATTTGTATTTTGACTTAGTTCTTTATTAATACACAAGAATACATATTGCGATATATATATATATATATATATATATATATATATATATATAAAACTTTAGATATATAATTAATACATATCTAAGTTATTTAACATAAAAATGTGTAATTAAATAGACAACGACAATTAAATTTTGAAACTAAAATACTATATTATACTATGAAACAGACTATTGTACATTTATAAACAAGGAATGACATTTCTTTCAGAGTTACACAAACACGCAATACATAGAGCGTGTATGCGGCCTGTTAAGGTACTACCCCAGTTTCTTAATTAGGAACACGACGGCTTTATTACATATGCTAATAAATGTGTGAAATAATTTGTTCACTGTTACACCACTAGTTGCGTTGTCAGTGTTAGGTAGACTCTGGTATACGACCCGAAAGTGAACCTCAGCAGGCAAAAACGTTGACATCATAGACATTATGATGGTACTGAGATGTAGTAACTATGACATTCCTTAATTTATTATATAACGTAATACATAAAAATAAAAATGTAAGAATAATTTTCTTAAATATACTCGTATTTTAAATACTGTGGAAAATTATCAACGTTGACTGTCCAATTTAATCATTTGCTTTTATTAGTTCACACTCTATATATATATATGTTTATATACTTCGGTCAAATTTCTAATATTACATAAAATCCTTTTTTTCATCCACTTAAGTTCAAATATATTTGTTTAAACTTGTAGTGGATGACAATTAATGGTATTACGTTTTTTTCAAATATTAATTCATTATTTAAAATTAAATTATTTATTTTGGTGTAATATGGGAGAAAACATTTTGTCAAAAGGGGCAAGGATGCAATATAATTTGTTCCTCAAATCTGGCTTAAAATAAGTGATAACATATGATTTCATAAAACATCTGATTTTATGTTACAGATTATGTTGTAGAACAGATATTTCAAGGAATAGGTGATGTTATTTTATTTATAATAACTGTAATTTTTTAATAAAAAGTAATTAAAATAAATATTTATTTTTGGTGACCCAAGTAGGAATTGACTTTAAAAATAGGTTTTTGTGTTACTTGTGTTTATTTTATTTCAAGTTGTTGGATGGAAAGTTTTGTGTAGTCTTAGGACAAACAGTCAGTATGTATTTTATCACCTATGTGTAAAGTAGGAAAGGTTTTGTAAATAAGTAGGGTTAAGGTAGGGACATAAGACCCTTTATTATAGGAAATAGGAGATTATGACCGGTTTGGTGTCGCTGCCCTGAATAAGATATACTCTTTATCACAGACGAGAAGAAGTTTGATCAATTCATTAATATGTTCCTTGAATATATTTTACTTTTGAATTTCTTCGATTTCAGAAAAATGTTCGAACATATTTCCTAATAAAATGTTTTCCCAACATTGTATTCATAAATAAAGTTATAAATTTAGAGAGATTTTGTTTTATTTTAAAACGTTTTGTGAATTAATGTGTAAAGTTTGTCTTAATTACAATATTTATTTGGAAATGACAATAGATTTTACTTAGCCATATAAATATTTTAAATATACTTTATATTGTCTGTTTCATAGTTGAATAGATTATTGTATTGTTTTATTGTTAAAGTATATAAACAATTACAAATGGATCTAGTTAAACAATTATAGTATAAGAGTTTAAGCATAATATTAAGAAAGCCACTTAAATGGTTTAATATAATGCGACCGCAAGTAATTGCACTTAACAGGAAAGCAGAGATGTTAAAGGCCTTAACTGTTTTCATAACTTCACGGCTTATGCAAATGTTAAATTTGCAAGTTTATCTTTAGTCAAATTCGTTTTAATTAATTGTTACTTGCTCGGTTGTTAATTAACCCGCTGATCCCTCGTCAACTGACGAAACGAAAGACCGTGGGGTGAATTTTAACCTCAACATGTTATCCTACCCAAATTCTTTGGAAATAAGTCACATATTGCCCGTTTCATTGCCATCTCTTGATCAGATCGTCTCGTTGGGACCCCAGCAGTAATTTAAATAAGGTATGAAATTCCTTTGGACAAGTCAAGCTGTTACTACTTTACAATACAGGAGGTAAAAGAAATTATGTCTGCAACAAATATGTTAAATATCATTGTACATGTAGTCTACATTTTTGAAATCGCAGGGTTACCATATACGTTTTGAGAGTTATAAGAATCACTTTATGTCCACTTTAGATTAGCGCTTTCGAAACACAATTGTTGAGGATTTTATAAAATTCTCACAGATTAGGGAATTGGGCAATTCCCACAGTTTAGTTTTTCACAAACGATTTTGTACCCAATCGAAAGAGTATTTCTTTATCCAAGCACAGATAATTTGAGTTGTTCAATTACATCTATTAGTTCATACTCTTTATATATACTGGCTATATATATATATATATATATATATATATATATATATATATATATATATATAATACGTTTTCTTGTTTAATAATTTAAAACAACATAGGTTATTCAAATACAAGAATATTTATTAATTTATATCCAAAGCTTTTCGTTGGCAAACAGTACCAACATCATCAGGAATGAAAATTACAATAATCATTAATAATAATTATAGTAATTTTCATTCCTGATGATGTTGTTACTGTTTGCCAACGAAAAGCTTTGGAAATAAATTAATAAATATACTTGTATTTAAATAGCCTATGTTGTTTAAAAAAAAAAAGAAAATATATATATATATATATATATATATATATATATATATATATATATATTGTAGCGTGTTATATAAATTAATTCTAAGGGAATAATATGTATATAACTCTGTATATAACTCATAACTCTATATATGTATCTAGAGTGTGTGTGAGAGAGAGAGAGAGCGAGATAGGCTTACTAAAATAAAATACATTTTATTCATCCACTCAAGTTCAAATAGGTTTTTTTAAATTTCTTGGTGACAATTGATGTTTTTCAAATAATAATTCAATAGTTGGATATAATGGATCAATTTTAGTTTTAAATGAGAGAAAAACCTTTCACAGTAGAAGCAAGGAATTCAATATAGTTATTTCGTTCCATTTGGAATAATATAAGTGATAATACATAATTTCACAAAACAGCCTAATTTATGTTACATGTTGTGTGTAGAACAGCCGTTCTAAAGCAAATTGTATGATTCTCTATTCATTATTTTAATTTTGTTTATTTAATAAAAAGTAATTAAAACCAAATTTTTCTTTGTTCATGTAAGGAGAAATTAACTTGAAAAGGTTTTTTTTCATATTACTTGTTTCATACGCTTGAACACCATAATCTTTTACCCAACGCTTGAAACCCATTACTAGTTACAGGATAAATTACTATTTGTCGTTTATTTCTATTTTGACGTGCCAAAATATTTTATATTTGTGTTCATATTTCGATTCTGCACTAATAGCATCTCTTACATCTTCTTCATGTTCACTTTCTGCACTTTTACAGTGTCTGTAAAGTGATCGTTCACATGAACTTCAAACTTTTATTTGCGGGATGAAATCCCACCCAAAGTTTCTCTGCAAATGGTTTGAGCTGTTTATATTAAAAGTAACATAAAGGCAATCAAAATAACCCATAAAATCTAATCTTTATACTAAACAGTTTTAGTATTTATCATTCTTTATTAATTTTTCGTTCTTTATTATTACTCATTTATTAATACGTTTTAATTTATGGTTATGTTAATTTTTGTCATATTATTGTTATATTTTGCTACTATTTACTTATTGTTTATTGTTATATATTTGTTTGTTCTTGTTATATATTTATTTGTTATTGTTATAGTTTTTTGTAATTGTATTTTACTTCTTTTTTTTCTCTTAGCCACTAACGTTGGTTGCTCATTGACCAAAATTGGACCAAACAAATTTACATCAAACGGCACGTATACAAACTTCTGACACCAAAGTCGGCGTAGGGTAAGATCTTTTGAAATGTAACAGAGATCAGTTTAGGTAAAGAGTGTTCACAGACTGATATCCGTAAGCTGTAGCAGCTATATCCTTGGACAGTGAACGCGTATATTTGAAACTACGACAAAAGTGGGGAATCTATTCGTATTATTAGTTACATTTTCTTGACATCCAAAAGATACAAGTTACACCTAGCGGGTAAATTGTTGTATGATCCAATTAATGTAAAAAAGTAAAAAATGTTACTAAATTATAAAAGGGAAAGTAAGATGTACGATACCGAAAATAACATTTATTTCATTTTCTTAAAAAATAAGGTTATAAGAATAAAATTTAATTCTGTGTAATACATTACTGAAAGTTCAAAATTATACTCTCTCTCTCTTTCTCTATCTCCCTGTTTCTCCCTTTCTCTCTCTGTTTTAAATCTTAATATATTGGTGTCTTTCTTGAATGTATCCAACTATCCTGAATGTATATAGAAATATTAATTACATTGAATACATTATAAAATGTAACTAATTTTCAGATCCAGCATTCAACGGTATAAATTGAAATGTAAGAATTATTAAAATAAATGCAACTAGCTATAAAGAGATGGCGGTAATCCTGCTATGACGTACAGCTGATACTTGAATTAAGTGAAAATATTACATAACACAACAATTAATTTGTATGTGTGTTTAGTTTAGTTAGTATAACAGATGTTTTACTATCTGAGTTATAAAATGTATTTACTGTACATTACCAAAATAAAAATGCTATTGATTGATAAACATTTTAAATTTAATAGTTCATACGTAGCACTCCTACAACATAAATCCTACTGAACCATTTTTAGACTATATAATAAAAATTATTATAAATTGTTGGGTCGTTAAGTATTATTAAAGTTTTAATAAGTAATAAGTAAGCATTATAAATGTAAAGGTTATATAATTAGTCTACATTGTTTCTTTTTTTTCAAAACGAAACTTAACCGGAAGTTCAGGAGGAATGTGAGGTGGTGTTCATCACTAGACATTCCTGCGCGCGCCAGCATTCGAGGTTATCGGGAATGTTCGGAAATACTTTGAGCTTTTCGACCATCACATCATGGTTTTAATCTAGATCATTAGAATGGAGTAAACTACCAATAACATTCTATAGTCGCTGCAGTTTTTTTTATTAGAAAATAATACAATTAGTATCGCTAAATGTTTCGTTTCTTCAGAATATATGTATATATATAAACTTTTTAAAATAGAATATAACCAAATTTGGATTTTAAAATAGGAAGAAATAATATTACACTGAGTTGGTTTACAATGAAGACTAGTATAGTACAGCCCAGCTGGCGTGTAGGATTGGAAATATTGAATTTTAAACTAACTTTATTTTCAAGAGTTCCAAAATATGATTATAATATTATTTCGTAATTTGCTCATTACTATTATACGCATGATTAATCATTTTGTAGTAGAAAACTTTTAAACTAGAATGGAATCTTTAACGTGTTTGTATCTTTAAAACATTCTTGTGTTAAAAATACAGTTTTTTAAATGAGTTTCTAAAACATTATTGTACTGATTCTCACTTTTAATTGAAATATTCGAGAATTCGAAAGCTGAAAATTCATCAGTAACGTCGTCACAAGTTTAATCTTTTTCAGATACAAATTACTAAAGTAATTATTTATGCACAAGCTCAGTTTATTTCTAAAGTTCCAAATAACACAAATATGAAACATGTTAAACCTGTTGCCACGTCCACAACACTACAAGCGTTATCCTTTGTAGAGTGTAATTACTTTAACATTAGCATCGTTCTGTAGTGAGTCTAGCCCAAAACAGGAGTCTTTAGATGTTGCGTTTGATGTATCACCGCCGGTAAAAGGGTTAATTTACGAAACTGTCCTCGAAGAAGAATTTAGAATTCCCCTTTCAAACAGAATTTTTAATAATAACAGTTTCCGGCCCTTAGATGGTGAACATAGCAACGAAAATTATGTAAATAATTATAATAATACAACCACCTGGAGTTATCAGCGTGGCTTTTAGCTGTTGACTCTGTTAGCATACTGCGAGGTCTTTTAAAACAATTGTCAATATTTTGCCGCAACTATTCGTGTATAGGCCTATATTGGATATTATTTTACAATGATGCTTTAGATAGCTGGCAAGAAAATTACAATGATTTATATCTAATACTTAAGTACTTCAGAGTAGTTTGACAATGGTTTATTTCTTAAACAAGTAAATTTTAAAATAAATTAGATAATTGATCAGTTTGCTCTAAATAAATTATTATGTAGGTTGTCTTCACAGCAGATGCTCTGTACGAACATTTGATGGAGGTTTTGGAAATAAAATTTATTGCGATTTAATTTGTTTTTTTTTTACATCTGATATAAAACAATAACAAGCTACACTAACCCAAACACTAAGATTTTAAAGTTGTGGTTGATAGATTGCCAGCTCTAGTTTATATTGAAACAATTAAGATTATCAAAGTAATAAATGAATTTACAAATTATCTAACACTACAAATATTTATACCTGATTTCTGATTGGTGTCGTGTCTTAATAGATTAAATTTGTTTACTATACTAGGCCTACTTTAAATAAGGGCCTGATCAGCATACTGAAGTCTTTGGCGCTATCAGGAATCCAACCCAGGACTTTTAGGTTTGTGCCCACTCTATCACTGAGTCGTTTACTAACATAATTAATAAAAATAATCAAATGTAAGAATTTTTATATCTAAATTCATTAAAAAAAAACAATAGTGAAGAAGCTACTTTGAGCATTTTAGATGACATTGGTAATACTAATTTACATTAAAAAATGTTTAAATATAATCACACATGGAACATTTTCAACAATTATTGAAAATAAGTCATATGTGCTTGAGTACGGCTTTCTTCCATTCTTAACTTTTTAATATTCTCCTCTGTTGACGCGTTTTGGAGTAACTCCATTTTCAAAACTTCAATCGTACTGTTCGCCTAGATATTGAGTTCGTCTTTATATGCCGTTAGTCACCACTTCGCTTCCTATTGGTGCACTCCTGCTCTTGCTACTTGCATGGAACTACTTAATAATTTTAAACTTCTTAATATAACGTTGGACTGTGTATTTATTAGCTCGTTTATTACATTTTCTTTTTTTAACTTTCCTTTATATATTTATAAATTTTCTAAAATATTTAAACATTGTAACACACTTTAGATGGTGTTACATATTAAAAAAGGAAATTTCAGAAAACGAACGAGAATGTATTCAAAAATGTAACAATAATAGAACTAGTTCAAAAAATTGTGATTTGTTAGAAATAAATCAAATCTCTGGTTGGTAGTGGCATCTGTAGGAAGAGTTTGAAAGAAATAAGTAATATGCGCATAATCGATGCGCGGTAACTAGGACGCCTGCTTGCGACCGATAGTTAACTCTCTTGAAATCGGGATGTAGAAGGCAACGGTCGTCTCCAAGAGCGAGGAAATGTTTTGTTTTAAATTTTTAATGTAACAGTCATATTTTTTTATTTCTTGTAATCAGAATATAGAAGACAGCGCATATTGCCAATGACGAATATGGAACGCTGAGTTACTGAAGCCTTTTTCAAAACCATGACCGAGGGAATCTTGTAAGGTTTTTCCAATAGAAAGATGCGAAGCTACACCTTCTTAAAACAGCTAAGTGAACAAATTCAAACTTTGGTGAACTATCACAAAATTTAAATGCTTAAACAGTTTAATACAAAATTAATAAACTTTAAATTTTTCAATACGTACATAAATGTAATTTATGCATTATTTGGTGCATTTGTTTTCAGTTTATATTGTAAGAATTAAAGCTACCTAAAATAATTAACAGTTACAACATCTTCCTATATTAACACAATCTAAAATTTGTATTGTATTTTTCATTTCTTGTGTATGGTTCTCTTCAAATAAATGCGTAGCATAGCTCGAATCATTTTTCTCATACCTAAACGGCCTTATATGCTCTTTATATAAGGTTTCAAATTTTTGTCCTGTTTATCCTATTTATGTTGCTTTGCAATTACATTGCATTTTATAAACTCTGTTTTTACTAAACTTATTTAAGCTTTCTACATTACATTTTAGTTTATTCTTTTAAATCTGGTTAAATTCCATTCCATCTACTATATTGTATTTTTTTTAAAATGTTTTAATTTACAAACCTCTTTTCTTATATATGTAAATTTAGCCCATTTATTTCTCACTATTTTCTTTGTAAGACTTTTTATTTTGTTTCTTCTTGCCCTAATTTTCTTAATTAACTTTCTTATTACTTTTTTGTTGTATTAATTATTCTCAGCAATTTAAAATATATTATTCAGTTTTTCTTTATACCCTTTTTACTTTAGCGGTATATCTAATAATTTGGAAAAAATACCTAAATTACTCTCATTTATGTTCTAGTGGGTGGTTCGATTTTGCGTTAATAACATTATCAGTGTATATATCTCTTCTTCGGAAAATTCCAAATTCTATTTTTTTTCTCTTCTTCATTTTAGTTTTAAATCTAGGAAATGTAAACTAGCATTATTCTCTTTTCCATCGTGAATTTAAAATTATTATGCATATAGTTGATTTCTTTCAATATAGTATCTCCTATCTTTCCTTCAGTGCCTTTAACTATTACTAACGAATCATACACATACCTCATATATTCGAAATAATCGAATTTCTCTAATATTTTTGTTATTATTCTTTCCTCTAATTCCTGTATAAAAAAGCAAATAATTACACAGTCGAACTTTATATTTAAAAGTTTAAAATTATTAAGTAGTTGGTTGCAATAAGCAAGAGTAGGCATGCACTACAACGAACCTCCCCATTTTGCGCGCCCTAACCTGCACAACGCTTAAACACCTGCCTCTAATTTAATTTGCTCATGCAACGACACGCCGACCTGACTAGCTGTTCTTAAATACCCCCTACTGTTAATTAATAGTGTGAGTGCTATATAGTCATATATGTCAGTATTTTGTCAGCTGAAAAAATACATATTAGCAATAACAATCATCACATACATTATATCTTACCATGTGCTATTATTAACAGATGTACCAGGTTGGGCCGTGCAAAATATGATCCTACCTAATTTTACCTTTTTAAAGGCCCCTGTGTTACACTTAAGCAGCTTCTGCCAGTGGTACTTGTCAGTGGACTTTGATTTGATTTAAAAACTAACTATCTTTTGATATAGTTCAACTATTTAAAATAATTTACTTTTAGGAATACTCTCCTGTTGTAACATTAGGCTTTTATTTTATTGAATTTATTGTTTTTATGAATTTAAATACTCTTGATATTTAGCTTTGCAACATTTAATTAAATAGTTGGAAAAACGTTAAGTTTTTACTTATTTATTAACACAGGATATTTTGAAATAAATTAAGAAGATTTTGTATATTAATTTTAATGATAAAAGAAAATAATGAAATTTAACATAATTTTACAAATATTGAATTCTCCTGCTTTTATCAATATGCAAACAATATTTAGCCTTACATATTTAATTGAACTAAATGTTTTTACATATATTTAATTTATATGATGAAGTTAATATTTATTTCTTCAACAAATAAATTAGGATTTTATTTTGAATTCCACAGTATATGTTATTTTGATTCTTTCCATAAATTTATATCTGGAATTAATTTAGCTTGAGTGTTAACATATCCTTCTGTGATATTAGTAATAAGTTAATCATTTCAAAATCATTTACTACCAATACATGAAATTATTTATAATATTTATTATTCTAATTTTTTTAAACTTTTGTAATAGTTACTTTCTCTTTTGATCTCATTGAAAATGATCAAGTTTATAGTCGAAACCACTATAATAAATTCAATTAATTATTCTTTCGTTGTTTCCTTTCTGATTAAACTAGTCTAGAGACTAAATGAAATTTGGTCTTGGAATTAAATTTGAAGAATTTACATGTAAAATTGTTTCCATTTGGAAAACTTACTTAATTCATTTAATTTTAACTATTTCACATAATTCAATATAGCATATTAGAAAAAGTTTTACTTTTTTAACAAGTTTTATTATTACTATTTAATACTAGCTTTTTTAATACTATTTAACAAGTTTACTAAGAGTGAAGCCATTGTTTATTTCGTTATTAATAAAAATTTTAATTAGTGATTTTTGAAAGGTTTATTTAAATTTTAACTGATAAATTTGACTTTGAAAAATGGCGTGCCAAAGTTGTCACTTCCTATCATTCCCAGTTCCTGTTCCTTGGATCTTGCTAAAGCGAATGTCTTCTCTCTTCTCCCTGGATTCTCGGACAGCAAAACCTTGGTAAGTCGTAGTGATTGTGTTACATTTCTTCGAAAAGGAAGTACCGATTGCTGAATCCTCCCGTCGACTGTCTTGCCTAGCTGAAAACCGGCATAGTTTTCTTTGGCACCTCTTAAAATTTTATTTTTTCGGATTTCCCGACAAAACCGTGCGTTACCGTTTATAATGGCTTCATCGTAGCTTCCCCCTCCAACCGCTTGGTTATACGACTTTATCGGTTTGTTTTCATATTGCAATCTGTCTCTCGGTTGCATGAATCATCTTGCCGTGCGGCTCTTTATCGTTCTTTTAATTTCTAAATGTCCAATTTATTTAGTTTTGCTCTAGTTTTTGTTTTAATAAAATTTTATGGTTTATTATTTCACTATTGATTTTTTTTTACACTTTACTCGTTATTTAGAAATGCCAATAGTGGCTGTAGGTGGTCTCGTTCACTTGGTAGCGATTTTCAGTTATTTTCTTGGACTTGATTCTCAGCACTACACTCCCGGTTGGTGAAGTATATTCGTTAATTACATTTTTTTTATTACTGACTATAAAATATTGGCTTTTTCACTCTGTAATTATATGCTTTGCCTAAATTTTAATATAAAGTTTTAACATTTACTATTTACAATTTACTTTTTGAAATTCAAATTGATAAAACTTATAATTTCTGTATATTGTAAGGGTAAACTGCCCGTTGCAGCACCAATAGGAAGCGTAGTCTGGAAGTGGTGGGGCCGTGGCTAACGGTATATAAAAACGAACTCAAAATTTGGGCGAACAGTACTATTTACGTTTTGAAAATGAAGCTACTCCAAAACACATCTACCAAGAAGAATATTGATCGTTAGGAATGGAAGACAACTGTACTCAAACATATAGTCATATTCCTAACACTAATGAAGATGAGTATATTAATATTTTTAAAATAAATCAACATATGGCCTGTATGCATACCTGGAACATTTCAACTACTAGTTGGACGATTTTCAGAAAACACCAATTTCAGGAAACATTTGATACAAAAAAAATATTTTGGTATTCATAGGAATTGTTAACAATTTCATGAAGTCCAATTGTTAAAACCTTCTCATTCGAACAATAAAAACTTCCCCATTAAAAAGCCAAGTTGCTATCTGATTCAATCAATAAACATTTCAGACCTCACCAACTGTCAGCATTTTGCCTTCACATAAAACTTTATTAAACGCTGACATTAATTCAACACTCAAGTGGAGTATCAAGGATGAAAGGTTATAAACGTAATAAAATTAATAACTTTTACGGATACACAATTATTAAAGTCTTAAAATTAATGAAATTCATTTGCCTAAAGATGACTGGCTCATTTCATTCGTAACATTGCCACAATAAATGTTCTCATATTTCTACAACAGATTATTAAACATTTATAATCCCTTGCTAGAAATCTTTAGAAAACTCTTACGTTCATTTCTCTAACAAAGTTTGTATCATCATTTACCTCATCAATGAGTTTATTAGTAACCTTTTAATGGTGATAACTCTGTTAGCGAAACTACAGAAAGGTTGTATCAATATTTATAGCAAATGATATATAACTGTTTATTAATGATAACTACGCTACTGGATCAGATACAAACATGTTATTTAACATATGAAAAGTAATAATATTCAATAAATATGTACATATAAGCAAATTAAGATTATTTGTTAGACAGGTAAAAATGCAAAGACGTACTCAGCATCTTTTCACAAGACGGCTACACACTGTGGAACGTGACTGATTTTTACAGTAAATCAGATTGTAGCGATGACGATAACCGATTGATTGGAGGAATCCAGATAATTCGTCTTGAGGTGTGAGGACGGGAGGGTTATGTATTGCAACCTGAATGTCCGGAAGTAGATATTGTCTTAAGTGAGACATATTAAGTGCCCTAACACAGGTAAAGTGCACTCAATTGAGTTTGGAAATAATAATGACTTTAAATACTCTGAAATTATAAAATTATTTAAAATTATTTAAAATTAAATATTCTGTAATAATAATTCGTAAAACTTTAAGTGCAGTATTTTAGATGTTGATTTTGTTAGCTTTCAATCTTGAAAGAATTAGTCTTTCAACCCATATTTTTCGGCATAAGAAAACAAACTGGAAATAAATTATGGATCCTTAGCGGCACCTCTCTCTTCTGTCACAACTACGAATGCAGAAGACCTTTATTGCACATTTAACAAAATCACAACAATTATTGACCGCCACCGTTCCCTTCTACATTCAACTATACGTGAATAGACTACGTGTCGTATAAAATGATTATTATATTTGAGTTATATTGCTTAAACGGCTATTCTTACTAAAAGCACCTTCAAGAAGAACTATTTCTGTTTTTTTTTAATAATTACTAAGCAACAGAGATAAATATATACCTCAAATATTTGTAAAACCTTTAAAACTTCAACCTTTTAAACTTGGTCTAAAGTGAACATATTTTGTAACTACTTATAACCGAGTACTCGAACGTATGTATTGCGTCGCTTGGAAAGTTAAAACACAATTAAAAACTTGTCACAGAAGAGGAATGCAAATTGCTTTAATTAACTGTAAATAGCAAAGCTAAATGCAATGTGAGTGCTGTGCATACAAATTCGTCGCTGTCGGGGACATTTCTATTTCGATTAAAGTGTTTGGAAATAGGTTAAAATGTTTACAAATTCTCTTAAAACCAATGTTATCACGGTACGCAGTGACTACAGGAAGGGGTACATTTTACGGGAAAACAGTGCTTTACATGGGGCTAGTAATGTACACATCAGGATGTGTTTGAAATTATAAATAAAGTTTAAGCCTGTGTTGTAGTTCAAGGTACTTTCTTTATGACGAAAGCGAACAAATACGGTAAACGTTATTACACTAACTCGCTTCGATGATCGTGACGTCATCATTAGGGATGAGAACTACAGATCAAAATGAGTCAATTAAATTTATGCCAAGTGTCTTCCTTTTACTACTTAAAGTTATTCATGATCAATAAAATATCCTTTAATACAGAACTGTATCCCCACTTTTCATATTTTCATAGTATATAGAAATTATTATGAATCAAAGTTACTAATATTTATCACTTGTATTTAAGTATAAACATAATTACGTTAATACAAATAAGCCAGAAGCTGAGAATTGTATTTAATAAAATTAAACTCAATTAGTACTAAAGCATTGGGTTTTTATTTAATACGATAAATTACTTTAGTTGGCTGAACAAAGTGAATCTTGCTTTTATGCTTTCCCTAAAACTATTTGTCATTAGCGCTTATAACCTTTCACGGTTATTATATAGCCTAATTCTTTAAAGTACATTTCCTTTAGGAGGTGGAGTAGATTCAATTTCAAATATTACTTTTATTCAGACACGTTCTCCCAAAATAGAATTGCAATCCTTTCATAATGTAATCCGAACTTACTATATTGAGCACCTCCATAATTACACTTCTTAAATATGACCATAAAACCTACATAAATATTTGCCATTAGTTACACTACATACAAAACACTGTAACGGTTTATAAAATGAAACTAGCAGAGTAGCGCAAATTGTGTAACGGTTGGATTTTGTACACATTGGATTTTATTTAGTTATAACTCTTAAAACATTTAATATTCACTTCTAGCTTACAGTTGAGGCGTAATGAAACGTCTGTCTGTAACGCAACAGAAGCTATAACTCCGTTACAATTAAAATAGTTTAAATTACCAAGTTAAACAATTAAAATTAGCAGAATATTCTTGAATTAATTCTTAAGGTTTATTTATTTGAAATGCAAGGAATTGTGCGCTGGCAAAATAATGACTTTTAAATTCAATTAAAGCAAATCATAAACTTTATTTTAAAATAGACAGATGAAATAAATTAAAATCATGACACATAAATTTCTTTAACACTCAGTTACAGATTATGAAACCCTTTTTTTTTTACATTACTTATAAATTTTTAAGGATAGCAATCCTTCAATTAATAAAATTTATCAATGGCTGAAAATGAACATATATTCGAGTTTACTTGCTTTTCTTGTATAATCAAGTTTAATAATTTAATGTGAACATATTAGCACCAAAAGGTGCGTAATTATAATTATGCTTATTAATTAAAAAGTTCAATGTTCATAATTTAGAAATTCTGCTTCGAAATGTTTTAAATTTTGAAATTAAGTTTTAAAAGTTTTAAAATCGCCCACTTAGCTGTGTTAACTTGTCGCAACTTCCCTTCCATCTCGGGGTAAATCTCGGTAAAGCCTGCTCTCATCTTCGTGAATAAACGTCGGGAAAACCATGAATAAGTCTGCAACCCATCTTGTATCTGGTATTGTAAGCCGCCTTCTATGCCATGATTTAAAAAAAAGAAATACTTTATATTAATTAAAATTAAAGGAAACTAAATACATCTTCTTGCCATTTGGAGACGTCCTTCCCTGGTTACATCCTGGCCTAATGAGACAGATAAATTGAAAGCAAGCAGCCTTCCTACTTACCGTGCATCCACGGGGCGCATGCATAGCTAGGTTACTTATTATTTTAAATTTTTCTCGATAGATGTCACTATCAGCCAGAGATCTCATTAAAAATATTTATCATACATAACAATTTTTTTTTACATAGTTATACATTATTACAATTTGGAATTTATTCTCGTTTATTTTCTGAAATTGCAAATTTAATATGTAACACCGTCTAAAGTGTGTTACATATTTTTCCCCCCTTTTGAAAAAAAAAAATTGTGTGTTTTCACATTCCCTTTTAATTATTTTTATTAAATGTAACGATTTACGAACAACTCTTAAGTTAACATCAAATTATTTTCTTTGGGAAAACATATCATAAACCTATTTGATTCTATTATTAGAACAAACTTAACTCGACATGAAACATAACATAAACAATATTAATTCTGGCATTTAATCCTTTCCAAACAAAAAATAATAAAATTTTTAAATAAACCTATATTTATCTTCCTTTTATATTCATAAAAGATTTTATATTGAAACACACTCTTTATACCATTACATAATGTTCTATATTTGTTTAATTACTTTTATCTTTAATTTACTTTGTTAAAAAAAAAATGTGTCTTTTAATTTCAATTTAAATCTCATAACTTGTTACATTATTTATTAATCCTTTAATTTACATGATTAAGTTTTAAAATAATTACATACACTTATCAGTTGCTTTGAAATTTTAACTTCTTTATAAACTTTTCCTTTCTCAAACTTTATGATTATATATTTACATCTCTTCAAATTTTTAAAACTCATTACTATATCTCTTATACATTTTTACTCACAATTAAATTTTTCTTCAAATTATTTCTCATTAAAATTCTTCAAATTATTCATTAATTAAATTTTCTTCAAAATTGTCTCTTTTTGTGTCAACAAACCTAACCTACTGGCTGTATTTATCGCAGTCCACTACCTGGGATCTGCAAAACTGCTTACTCCCTGTAAGCCACAAATTGCCACATTTAAACGACGCTATATATATATTTTCAAAAATTCTCTCTCTCTATTTACCACTAAGAATGTACCATTGCCTAATAACCTCTCTTTGTTATTCTTACAATATTCGTACATCTTAAAACCATTGGATTTCAAATCCCATACTTTGAATCCAAATACTTTTTTCTTAAATCAAATCCCATACTTTGATTTAAAAACCATACAGCCAGTTGTTGACTTAAAAAGGACTTTATTCAATTCATTATTCTTAAATTTTCTTTCAAACATTACTATGACAATTTGATATTAAAATTCGTTTAAGCTCTTGCATTAATAAAATAAGAATTAAATCAAACAGAAATTAGTATTGTACTTTCACATGCAATTTTTGGTCAAGTGTTTTAGTCTCTTCGTGTAGTATTATGTATTTTGAGATTTTGTCGGTGTCTACCTCGTGTATAAGTAAGATTGCATGTCATTTGGGCCCTTTGACACACAATATGCAAAGTGTCGTCATGAGTTTCTAAAATTGCATATCAAGGCACTTACCACTTCCTTGTTGATCAATTACCATTTTAAAAATGAAAAAAGGCTTTAAATTTCTTCCAACAATAACTTTTCTAAATTTTAACTATTTTTGAAGTTATAAATTTGCTTGTAAACCTTACACAACTTATACATATATTTAATTTTATTAAACTTGTTTTAAATCCATTTACAAAAATTTCTTTTTATTATTATAATTCATCAGTACTATTATTTTTGTTAAATTGTTTATCAGACAGTATTACATTTACTTTCAAATTATTTTAATATTAAATCATTTTGATTCTGCAATTCATACTAGTTTAATAACCTCTTTTATCGTCTGATAAATTGATTTACTACAGGGGTTCAGAAAACAAACGGAACGTTGATGGCATAGCAAAGCAAGCAAACTCGATACATTTTATGTAAACATTGTGCTTCAGGCACAAACATTCTAAACCTGTGTAAACATCCTTGATAAACTAGACATCCTGCATTAGGCTATGCAGAAACTTTTAAAAATCTAAACTTACTACGCATAGACATGACAAATGTTTTGAACAATAAGAGTGTCTGACCTTGACTACACTACAAGTAAAAACTGGTTATAACTGGTTTTCTCCCTTAACTTTACCAAACTGCTTACACAAGCTACGTCCTTTTACTTTCAATTTATACATTTTACAAATTTTTACACTGTGAATTTACCTTTTGAATATATTTAATGAAATCGATCATTTTCAACCATTTTTAAATTTTCTTTCTGCCAACACACAAATTTACATTTCAAATTTATATAGCAGAGTTGCGCATTTATGTAACGGAGGATTATAAAATATGACTAGCAGAGTAGCGCAAATTGTGTAACGGTTGGATTTTGTACACATTGGATTTTATTTAGTTATAACTCTTAAAACATTTAATATTCACTTCTAGCTTACAGTTGAGGCGTAATGAAACGTCTGTCTGTAACGCAACAGAAGCTATAACTCCGTTACAATTAAAATAGTTTAAATTACCAAGTTAAACAATTAAAATTAGCAGAATATTCTTGAATTAATTCTTAAGGTTTATTTATTTGAAATGCAAGGAATTGTGCGCTGGCAAAATAATGACTTTTAAATTCAATTAAAGCAAATCATAAACTTTATTTTAAAATAGACAGATGAAATAAATTAAAATCATGACACATAAATTTCTTTAACACTCAGTTACAGATTATGAAACCCTTTTTTTTACATTACTTATAAATTTTTAAGGATAGCAATCCTTCAATTAATAAAATTTATCAATGGCTGAAAATGAACATATATTCGAGTTTACTTGCTTTTCTTGTATAATCAAGTTTAATAATTTAATGTGAACATATTAGCACCAAAAGGTGCGTAATTATAATTATGCTTATTAATTAAAAAGTTCAATGTTCATAATTTAGAAATTCTGCTTCGAAATGTTTTAAATTTTGAAATTAAGTTTTAAAAGTTTTAAAATCGCCCACTTAGCTGTGTTAACTTGTCGCAACTTCCCTTCCATCTCGGGGTAAATCTCGGTAAAGCCTGCTCTCATCTTCGTGAATAAACGTCGGGAAAACCATGAATAAGTCTGCAACCCATCTTGTATCTGGTATTGTAAGCCGCCTTCTATGCCATGATTTAAAAAAAAGAAATACTTTATATTAATTAAAATTAAAGGAAACTAAATACATCTTCTTGCCATTTGGAGACGTCCTTCCCTGGTTACATCCTGGCCTAATGAGACAGATAAATTGAAAGCAAGCAGCCTTCCTACTTACCGCGCATCCACGGGGCGCATGCATAGCTAGGTTACTTATTATTTTAAATTTTTCTCGATAGATGTCACTATCAGCCAGAGATCTCATTAAAAATATTTATCATACATAACAATTTTTTTTTACATAGTTATACATTATTACAATTTGGAATTTATTCTCGTTTATTTTCTGAAATTGCAAATTTAATATGTAACACCGTCTAAAGTGTGTTACAACACTACATACAAAAACTTTTTAAAGACAATTCCTACATAGGTCAACAAATAAAAAATATTTTAGTTACATTTTATTAAGTAATTGAAATTAATAAAAATAAAGTAACATAACATATCATTAAAACAGCTGTTCTATCACATAAGCTATAACATAAAATCAGTTGTTTTATGAAATCATATGTTTTACTTATTTTAAGTCAAATGGGACGAAATAACTATAATGCATACCATGCGCCCTTTTGTGAAAATGTTTTCTCCCAAATAAAACTAAAATTAAATCATCATTTAAATTTAATTAATGAATTATTATTTGAAAAAGGTGAGTTAACATCATGTCTTTTCAACTACAAGTTTAAACAAATAATTTTTCTTGAGTGAAAGAATAAAAAACTATTTTACTAAAGATTGAAAAATTGATAAAGATATTAAAATATATGTAGCGTTAGTGTGAACTAATAGAAGGAATTAAATGACGAGTAAAGCAATAATCACTGCTTTGCGTTAGAGCTTGAAAATTCATAGAATAAGCAACAAACCCAGCATTCCCCGAATTATCGTGAAAAAGTCCAAAAACCACAAACATAATGCGGACATATATTTTCGTCTACACTTGGAGGTTATTTGCAGGACTATGTTTAATAATTTGTTGGAATATTCTTTTCCATAAGATGATTATTTAGAAATATCGTATATTATTGAATATAAATAAACCGGTTGAACATGAAGCTAAAGGTGAATTTTTAAATAAACATATTTGACTAGATATTAAACCGTTTTATCGTTGTTTAATAATTATTTCGATTGCTTATATAATTATGAATCGTATATTATATTAAATTAACTGGTAACGCATGGCAGCTGTACTTTTATTATTTCTAGGCTATGTTTCTTTCTGTATTCCACATTAGCAATAAATACAGATCTGAGCTTGGGGAAACAGTAACAGTAAACAGTAAATATATTAATCTAATATGCTAACTTGGTTACGACGTAAACTATTTTTATTTATTTAATTAGTTTGTTATATTTAAAAAAATATTTTTATAAATCTTAAAAATTTAAGCATTTAAATTAAAATCGAAACGTTATATTAATAAATAAGATTGCGTTATACTCTGTATTGTATAAGTTATGTGCCTTTGCTATGATTAATAAGTAGAAAATAGTACAATTCCTATGGAAGTGAAATTAATAAAGACTTTATAAAGTTTTGTTACAAACTTCTAATAGATACATCTTAATAATTTGCTTGATTTTGTTTTATAGGTAAAATTACTTAAAGCTCTCCTTACGACATTGAACTTTCTTAAACTTTTCTTTAAAGCGCTGTGTCGTTATGGATCTAGACCTCTTTCTTATTTTATTCAAGTGGTCGGTGAGATTTAGTAAAAAAAAACAAGGTCTACTGATTTAATGCCTCTGAAAACAAAAAAGCCATCAAGTTTTTCCCTCGTAATTATATTATAACTCATGATAATGACTTTTTCCATATTTTCGCTTTCTGAATATTATGTAGAGCCTACTTCCAGAAGTTTTCTTTCATTTAAAGTTTTCTTCTAAAGTTTCATTACAAATATTTAGATAGTTTTTGAGGCAATTTCACATTCACGATGAAGTGTCTGTTACATGAAATAAAACAGTACGGAAACTCAACTATACAATAAAAACTACTCAAGTATCAAAAAATAATTTTCTCTTTCTTAAAACACCTGAGCATTTACCCTTATGCATCTCTTCAGAATTGTGGTTGAATACATTTGTACAAATCTCTCTTTGACGTCACGATTAGTTAGACACGACACAATAGATACAGCCTACGTGTAAACTGTAATTTATAGTTCGGAAACACACGAGAAAGTTCTTTCTTGTAACGCTTATTGTAATTATTCTGTTTTTTTAATATTATTGAGGCAAAATAAGAAACTTAGTTATACTAGTCACCGAATTTTATTCTAACAATTACATTATAGTGAAATATACAATAAACATTTATATGATGTTATTCTAACAATTATATTATAGTGAAATATACAATAAACATTTATATGATGTTATTCTAACAATTACATTATAGTGAAATATACAATAAACATTTATATGATGTTATTCTAACAATTAAATTATAGTTAAATATACAATAAACATTTATATGATGTTATTCTAACAATTACATTATAGCGAAATATACAATAAACATTTATATTTTATTCAAACGTTGCATTCTAACAACCAATCCATTCCCACCCTTACGCGTTACAGTTATATTTTACTGTTTCCAATCACTGATGATAAACGCACGATCACCAAGGCTCATTTGTTTAATTAATAGAATATACGATTATATATGACCAATAATAGGAAAATTTTATTAATTCATTATCTTGACTCATACGATTTTTAGTTCTAATTAAGTATTATTACATTTTATGTTATCAAAATTAGTCATGTACGTAAAAGCAATGTTTGTTTTACCCTGCACTACACTACCCTGCCCTGCAGTAGGCGATTTTACTTATTTATGGTAAAAACTATAGCACAGCTGCTCCAAGTTATAGCTAGCAGAGCTCTATACAGTTAGTCTAGAATAAACTTTACTAACCAAATGATATAAATATGTTATAAAAAAAATACACGGCAATCAAAACAATCATAATTTATTTGAAATAAACTGTAGTTGAATAATAATAAATATTAATAAAAAACTTCTAACTACAAATATTTTTATTTTCAAATGTACATTTAAATTAACAAATAAACATTTTCAGAGGCATAGCAAAAAAAAAACATTATACATAAGAAAACAATATATAGTTAGCCTTGTTTATTGGGCTTCTTTTAGAATGGTTACTTGGCAGAAAAAAAATACATCATGTTAATTAAAAAAATTTTGTTAATAGAGGTATTTGAGTATTATTTAATATTAATTGTGATTGTAATACTTTATTGCCAAGCCTATGCTTTTCATATGCATATAACAATATATAATATGTAATTATACCAATATAAATTTTAATAGTCTATATATTTAACTAAACGAAATTTATTTTAGAAAGTGGATATGACAACATAAACTTTGTAAACTTCTATCCTAAGTTACGAAATTATTATTAAGTACTTAAACTAGGTATTTTTTTTCAAAATCTATTTAGTCGTTTAACATAGGGACTAAATGTTTGAAAGCATTGAAATTGAACAAAGCCACTGTTGTATATGGCGGTTTTTGAAAAAGTGATTGATGTAAAATATGCTAAGTATAATATCAACGATTGAACTTTACAAATCTATTACATATTCAGTTTTTTATATAATATTTTCTATGCCATATATAATTTTGTGCTACATATTTGATGGATTTGTTAATCCTAATTTTTATTCCTTGTTGTTTTAAAGTGTTTTTCACTTTAACAAAGAAATTTAATGTTTAAAATATCGTTATATTTATTATAGATATTTTCGTTCACAAATAACATAAATGATGCCAGATTGGTTTTCTTACGTTCAAAGTTCCACTATAGTTTTATCGTTCAACACCTCATATATTGTCCATGGACGTGTTGTTATCAACTACTTGTTTTTCTTTAGTGTTTGTATTTTTGCGTGCAACTGAAAATTAACGTAAATATTTAAATGAGAAACGACACCCTGCCACTAAGTTGTGTGAGCTGTGGCTGCAGGTTAAAAGTCTCTGTATATTGAAATAAGTGATTCGAATATTTCAGGAATAACGTTGTTTGAGGGAAAAACGGGCGATATGAGTTTTTATCTAAGTATCTAAATCCATTCATTTAAAAACAGCACAGTAAATTTGTTTGGCATTTATGTAACAGATGACTATTGGTTTTGTTCGCCAGGTTATTTTCCATAAATGTTTTAGAAAAAGATCACAATATTATAATTTCCAAATTAAATGAAAATACCTATTTGAAAAAATTTTAATATTTAAATGAACCTAGAAGCTTATTTCCATGTGTAGCGTCGAACGGTAACAGCTGTAACAGATTGGGTTAATCATTAAAATGAAGTCTATTTTATCTCGTTTTATAACATGAATTCCTCCATTAGCCCTTAATTTTAAATATTACCTACAGTACGTCTGATTTAGATTATACTTATTTTACAAAACCCTACAAAAATAATAAGGTCGAATTCATTTTAATGTGTTTTTCTTAGTATCTTAGTATATTTAAAATCATAGTATCTTATCTTTAGTATATTTCTACTACCTTAGTACTTTTAGTATGTCTTCTTTAGTATATTTCTACTACCTTAGTACTTTTAGTATGTCTTCTTTAGTATATTTCTACTACCTTAGTACTTTTAGTATGTCTTCTTTAGTATATTTCTACTACCTTAGTACTTTTAGTATGTCTTCTTTAGTATATTTCTACTACCTTAGTACTTTTAGTATGTCTTCTTTAGTATATTTCTACTACCTTAGTACTTTTAGTATGTCTTCTTTAGTATATTTCTACTACCTTAGTACTTTTAGTATGTCTTCTTTAGTATATTTCTACTACCTTAGTACTTTTAGTATGTCTTCTTTAGTATATTTCTACTACCTTAGTACTTTTAGTATGTCTTCTTTAGTATATTTCTACTACCTTAGTACTTTTAGTATGTCTTCTTTAGTATATTTCTACTACCTTAGTACTTTTAGTATGTCTTCTTTAGTATATTTCTACTACCTTAGTACTTTTAGTATGTCTTCTTTAGTATATTTCTACTACCTTAGTACTTTTAGTATGTCTTCTTTAGTATAATTCTACTACCTTAGTACTTTTAGTATGTCTTCTTTAGTATAATTCTACTACCTTAGTACTTTTAGTATGTCTTCTTTAGTATATTTCTACTACTTTAGTACTTTTAGTATGTCTTCTTTACTATTTATTAGGAATATACTGTGGTTGAAGTTAATAATAAATACACAATAACCTCTTAACCACAAACTTTCTTTAATTTACCCTAATGTACATTTCAGTTACAAAGTAACCATCCTCAGAGGGATAACATACAAAGACTCAGACGCAGTCTTTGTATGTTATCCCTCTGAGGATGGTTACTTTGTAACTGAAATGTACATTAGGGTAAATTAAAGAAAGTTTGTGGTTAAGAGGTTTTTGTGTATTTATTATGTCTTCTTTAGTATATTTCTAATACCTTAGTACTTTTAGTATGTCTTCTTTAGTATATTTCTACTACCTTAGTACTTTTAGTATGTCTTCTTTAGTATATTTCTACTACCTTAGTACTTTTAGACTGCCTTCTTTAGTATATTTCTACTACCTTAGTACCTTTAGTATGTCTTCTTTAGTATTTTCTGGTTCGTTATTCATTGTTTAAAATTAAACATATTTGGTCATGGCTGTAATGGTAAACGATAATCATTAAATAAATACTAGAATTGTAGCTAGTGGTTTGGGGTGTCTTGTCAAAAGCAGCTTCAGAGTCCAGAGGTACAGCTACAAAGGTTTGAGTCCTTTTTCTCAATCCCAAAGTAGATGTTGTTTGTAAGTACATTATGGCATTGTCAGTGATTCTCTACTTTCTGTAACCATAGGGTGATTAGTCCAGTAGGATGTATTTTTCCAGATGCTGGGGGTGAGCTGCTTGGTCCAAGTTTTGCTCTTGTTTTTGAATATGGAGTCCCACCATATGTCTTGTAATCAAACAAACGGTCTTTTCAGGACTACCGATGAGTTTCTAAACTGAAACTAAACCACCCAGACAGACTGAAAGTAAATATATGGTAAATAAAAAACTAAATTTATAATACTTATAAAAAAAAAATCTAACGTAAAACCAAATTTTAAAAATTTGCAACGTACAATTTTCCAAATCAATAGAAATAAATTTAGTCAATCATTTAATAATTGTGTAAAAACAATTGAGATAACAGAACGCGGCGCTCAACGGAAGATGTCGAGAGATGGGACAAACTGATAGCAGGGACACAGCCCAAAAAGATAAATGCTACATTAGGAATTAGCTGCAAACAAAATCAGTCTTACATAAGTCTTCCGCGAGAGAAAGACGGAGAAAGATAGAGAGAGCGAGAGAGAGAGAGACAGAGAGAGAGAAAGAGAGGATAACCAACAGCAGAGAGGGCGGACATTCGATGAAATTCTTCAATATGCAGGAAGATACTCTGGCAAGCTAGACTTCAATTTTTAGTCCTGCCAGGTAATCTATCAGGTAGTCGGATTTTCGAGAGTTCCCGCCGAAAAGGTAAAAAAAAGTTGAAATGTACATTGCATAGTGTGTGTGTGTGTGTGTGTGTGTGTGTGTGTGTGTGTGTGTGTGTGTGTGTGTGTGTGTGTGTGTGTGTGTGTGTTTGTGTGTTACACATAACAGTTTTGTAAAATAAATAGGCCTAATATAATTTGTATTTATATATTTAACACATATATGATCTTATTGGACAAATACATTTCTTTAAAATATAAAATTCAGTATTTTACAAAATAGTTTAGATTTAGAGGATTATACCTCATCTCATGAGGATACCCTCTCATCACATCACCTAAAGCCAGATTGAGGCCTAGTTACTTTTCTTTCACATAGACATTTAAAAGAAAATATATCGTTTTTAGTTTGTTACATTATATATTTTTTTATAAAAAGTGTATTTTAATGTGAAGTGACAAAAAAATTAGCATCTTTTATAGATAAATACTAATACATTACTAGTCTCTCAGTGAATTTAAATACATTGTTTATATATTTAACGAGGAATGCGCCAAATTATCATGTTAGTTAAAATTTATCTTAAAGTAAAAAAATAATATTTAGAAATAATTATGAAGACGTTTACCGTAACGAGATAAAGTTACAAGAAAAGCCGTTCTCTATGTAAAGACTGAGTGAAGTTAACAAAGAATAAGAAGTTTTTACCTAATTACAAAGAAGGGAAAACAAGTGTAACTGAATAGGAAAATCTTAGACTTCATTTCTTAATATTTCCAAGATACTATTTAATTTATGATTTTGACGCCAAACTTCAGTTAGCAATGAAAAATCTTTTTAGTGAAGAGGACAACGGACAGAACTTTGAAACACTTGAATCACTCCGGAGAGTCGGTTGTAAACTCGCATTCCAATAAAATTATTGAGAAACAGTCGCCGTCGTATTTAAGGGTGGGTCTGTTTACTTTGTTAAACTGTTTCGGGTTACACAACAGTGAAGGGTCAGAGATTGGTTTTTCCTTAGTAACCAATCCCAGTCTGATATCGAATATAATTTGAGTTGTCCTAATTGAGTAGCCAAACCACTGTGATTAGTATAAAATGGCGCATGAGTACCATCCGTAGAGATAAAATCGTGTAAAGTTAACATGTAAGCAATTTCTCCAAGTAAACACTTAGTCAGATTATAAAAACGTAACGCTATTCATGTTTTGATAAATACCTTTAGTTTTGAAACCTACAATTGTAGTTTATTCATCAACCGACTTCTGTTTGTGCAGCTTGATTGCAGATCCAAGGAACGAATTTACTCATGTTTTTATTATTATTACTAGTTTTAAAACCTACAATTATAGTTTATTCATCAATTGAATACTGTTCGTGCAACTTGATTGCAGATCCAAGGAACGAATTTACTCATGTTTTTTTTTTTATTATTACTAGTTTTAAAACCTACAATTATAGTTTATTCATCAATTGATTATTGTTCGTGCAACTTGATTGCAGATGCAAGGAACGAATTTACTCATATTTTTATTATTATTGTTTTAAACCTACAATTGTAGTTCATCCATCAACCGACTACTGTTCGTGAAACATGATTGCAGATGCAAGGAACGAATTTACTCATGTTTTTATTATTATTATTTATTTAAAACCAACAATTGTAGTTTGTTCATCAACCGACAACTGTTCGTGCAACTTGATTGCCGATCAAGGAACAACGAATTTACCCATGTTTTTTGTTATAATTAGTAGTAGTAGTAAAACCTACAATTGTAGTTTGTTCATCAACCGACAACTGTTCGTGCAACTTGATTGCAGATCCAAGGAACGAATTTACTCAAGTTTTTATTATTATTACTAGTTTTAAAACCTACAATTGTAGTTTGTTCATCAACCAACTACTGTTCGTGCAACTTGATTGCAGATGCAAGGAATAACGGATAAGTTATACATAATTACTAGTTAAAAGATACAAAATTACATTTTATGGTACTTCTAAGTAATCAGAGTAATGAACAAACACGTTCGGGGCTTACTTCTTCAAACAATACTATTTTTGTGGTAATTTTAAATTTAAACACAGATTTAAGACAATTTTTATAATTATGTTCAGAAACAGTTGAAAGCAGAATAGCGTAATTATAATAAATACACAAATGAACCCTTGTTAGAAAACATGTCCACAACCTTCGCGTAAAACTGTTCATTATAACGACCTAACGATGCAAACTGTGTTAGAAAAATGCACATACAGGTTGTGAAAGGTTACTTTCATTATTGTTGTTTCAAAAGCGTCAGTTAAACTTTATTCAAAGTTTTTAGTTCAGATATAATTGTGTGTGTTATGATTAATGAATTTAAAAAATAACAAACTATAAACACTTCCTAAACCGATTGTATCTAAATGAATATTTGGTAGTAGCGGTGGTACTCTTCTTGATGATGTAAAAAAACCAATTTTCACATTTACTATTTTCTTTCAAAAATATTTGGTCAACCATTTTGTTCACTGTAAATTTACGTTATTATTGTAATTAGTAATATAGATATTAGTTTATTACATTGATAATTTTGTTTAACAGTAAGGTTTGTTTTTAAACTTCTTTGTTTCTTTTAAAAAATTTTTTTTAAATAAAAAAACGTTTTCTTTAAAACACTGTATTTTACATTTGTAAATTTTAAGACTTCTATACAGTAAAATAAAGGAAATATCTTCCCGTAAATATTATATAGTGAAATTGTTTTCCTCTTTTTAAGGGGATGAAATCATTATTATTCAAATCGATATATTGTACACGCTTCCCTCAGGGCATATATTCTTGAGTATGCATGGACGACATAGGACGTGATTTGAATGTAACGTTCGCCTAGCGTGGTTAAATATGATGAGCAGCGTTTAAATATGATTCTGACTTTTTGTAACATGTGTAATATAAATACTTTAGTTAAAGTAAACAAATGTTATACTTTTAGCAAATCATTAAATTCTCCGAATAAATAAAATGAAACACATTTAGCTCTATATATCTTATATATCTCCTTGCTAAACTTATAATTACAATACATTTATGAAAAGTACTGTGTCTTTCCATCATTAAGTAGTTTAATTTATTCATAAATTTACTTAAAATAAAGGTTCAAAAATGTCCTGTTTTACAAAGTTCTGTGAATATGTACATTAAAAAATTCACAAAAATGTAAAAAAACATACATTATAAAAGTATAACATTTATGCTTCATTTATTGATAGGTTCATCTTTAATGTTAATTCTGTAAGTTTTTAATATTTAAGTACTTATAGATAGCTTACGTTTTGGAGTTTGTTATTTAATTGTAAATAATTATTTTAAATAGCCTAGTTCATTAATCTTTTTTTAGATGTAATGTATATCAATAAGTCTCTAAATCAATATATAAATCAATTTTTCAATATATATATATATATATATATATATATATATATATATATCATTAACTAAATTTCCTATATTACTGTGTGTAATATAGTTCATTAACTATAATATTTAATAAAAAATGGTTTACGGAATATATAAATTTTAAATTGAGTTCCAAAAATCCAAGAAGTTAGTTAGGACCTTAAATATTCTGATAAGCCGAAGGGTTGGGGATTAATCAACAATCTGTATTTTTTTCTGGAGAAGGATTTGTAAATTGAAGGATTATTTTTGATAAAATTTGAATATTTGAATTTAACAACTGAAGTAACGAAACACTTTTTATAAATTAGCTTTTATTCAGATACACCGAAAGGATTTTTTCATTTGAAGAATTACCATGAAAATTTTATTAACATTTAATAAAAAATAATCTTTGTTATAATTTGGTTGATTAAAACCATTTGTAGAACATGAACTTTCGTTCATGAAATAGAACAAATAGTTTGAAAAGTTTGTCCTACGTTTTTGTCCAATTCGTAATTTTTCAAAAATTTATTTATATTTTAAACAACGTATTTTTATTTCATATTTTAAAAAAGTACTTACAATGTTCCTAGATAATAAATAATTGCTTTCAACTTTATAGTAATATAAAAGATATTAAATTAATTCGTTGTTCATTCATGAAATATTAGATTCAATCATACTCCATAATATTCCTATCATACGTAAGCGTGTACTCTACTTTACTGTAGCATTCAGTAAATAGGCATCCTAATATAGGATGGCATTAGGAAGAGAATGTTCCATATAAGAGTGCTTACTTGAACCAGTCTGATCCTATACACAGTAGAATGTCAGAGGTAAAGACATCGTTTTCAATATATTTTGTCGTCAGAAGGTTTTATGCCGTGGTTAACTTATCACTTAATATATTCTCTTGCTTATTGAAAACAGAAAATATAATCCTTAATTCAAAACACTTCTGGAAATTTCAACAAACTAACACAGGCTGCATATTTGCGGGATGAAGCATGATTAAAATATCGGAATAATTTCTAGGTAATTAAAATTTTAATCTGTGACTAGAAAGAACAGTTATTTTAATTAAATATATCTGCTCCTTTACATCTGTTACTTTTACATCTACTAGCACACGGGCTAAATAAATAAAATTACTTTAAATCCAAATGATTTACATAAAATTAATAACTATTACATGAAGACCGATACAATAAAATTCAGCAACATTTATAGATGAGTGACGTAAAATTAAGTACGAAGACCGGGCGAGTAACCATTTACCTGTTTCAGACACGATTGAAACTTCGCTACAGATTAATTTATAGAACACATATTTTCTATAAATGAATAAGCTATATTCCAGTACATTTCACAACGGTGACAGTTGTTTCTGGGAACACCAGTAATAAACAATAACATATGCAAAACCAATAATTTCATCCTTAAACGTAATTCAATGAAAAATTCATCATTAGTGAGCATAATACACCTTATTGAGTGTATTAATGTAACCCATAACTTCAAGTAGATGTTGTATTACCTATTCTCACTGATGATGACAACTTTACAATGAAATGCGTTTAAATATAAATAAATGTGGGTTTGTGTTCGTTATGTTTTATTACTTAGAATTAAAATGAATTCACACACAGCGCGGAAACTGTTTAATGCATATCAGAGATAATTTGTTTTTATATCGTAATATGTACAACAAATTTATTATTATACACATATTATAAAAGCAAAGTATTTGAAAGATTGTTTGACTGGTTTTGAATGATAAGCTTTATTTTGTAAAATATCAATTGTCATTGGTCTATGAAATAAATTATTATCGTAAATAGATAATTTAATTGGGTTATTTCTGAAATAATTTATCTCCACTATAACCATGTACAATAGGACATTGCAGTTTCAACATTTCCAAATGATTTACAAATAACTCAGTTAGCTGTATTTTAAATAAGTAAATAAATTTCTACTGTCAAATAAACAATTAGTTTACAACATCAAACTAAAACTTTTAAAAGGAAATACTAATTAATAAAACGCCTTTAGAATTTATTTTCTGGGTCTTAAAGTAATGTTAAAACTCCTTGTTTCAATAGCACTCATCGCTTTCTTTCATCTTAAATAATTTAAATTAGTGTTTAGACCTAGGTTTGTAGTAGTATTACATTTAGATTTTGTTCTAGACAGCGATGAAAACCTCACTGGTTTTTCGGATAAAAAATTAAAATAAAAACCCACTACCTAACCCGACGCTTCGCATGTTTTTATATTTGCAATGTATGAATTACACACACTCTACTGTACTTACATGTTTATTACAAATGAAAAATTAAGAGGATGTAAGGATTTACAAGGGAAACAATCTCTCATTTAAGTTTATTAATGGGAGTCAAATTACAAATTACAGTTGAAGCTTAGTGCTGGTTCCAGTATCTTAGATAGCCAGGGGTGTTAAAATTTGTCAAAAAATTTGTAGCATACAAGAAATCAATTTAAAAAAGCGGGTTCAAACACAGTATCATTGTTGAAAATGGTAGAAAGATATTCCGGAAAAGAAGAAGAGAAGAAAATCAAATTGAAAATTTTGAAAGACTAGAAAATAATTTCGAAAATGTAGTCAACTATGAGATTAAGGAAGTAAATGTAGTACTGTTTTCATTTTTAAAAATTGGCATGCGATTGTTGCAGCTATTACGTGTTTTTCGAGGCCTTTTTATTTACGTTTTAGCAATTTTTTTAATGTATAATAACTCTCATATTCTTAGTTCATGATTGTGTTATTAGAATAATTACTAAACTCTCATTACGTTCTGCCATCACTCAACAATCATGTTTAAGTACCATTATACGAACTTTATTTGAAACAATGGATATAATTGCAGAGCAATAACAGTAAGAAACATAAAATTTGTGACGGGCTCTCGAGTGGCTTGAATTCTAATCCTTTCAGCGAGACGTCACTTTTACAGGCTTACTTAGCAGGACGCAGAACGAACAAAAGGTTTTGCTGTAGCGCAGGCCTTATTTTGACAATTGTCCTTGTTTCAGAACACAATTAAGTAATTGCATTACTAAGTAATTCTATTGCAAGGCTAATAATATATATTAAAAACAGCTTGTCATCGTTCAGAAATGCATTAATTTATAAATGCAATCGAAAAAGTTTTATTTTAAAAATTGGGAATATATTATTGTGTTATATATATATATATATATATATATATATATATATATATATATTTATATATATGTGTGTGTGTGTGTGTGTGCGCGCGCACGCGCATGTTTGCGTGCGTGTGTATTTAATTATTTATATGATTTAATAATAATATATATTTAATTATTTATATTTACGGTAACTTTAAATTTTCATAAAATTATTGATTCTTTTTAATCAATTAACATTTTATATAAGAGACAGGACGGGTAGAGTATTTTAGTTATCGACGTATATAATTATATTATTAATTAACAATAATGACTCCTTTTTAAAGCATGAGTCATGGTGTAAGTAGGACAGTGTATATCACCTTACCTAAGCACTAATGAATGTAATGTATTCAGCAATAGGCGTCAGCCTCCCTTTACTAACCTAAGTTTGAGTCTTTGTGTCCAATTTTACGAAGCAAGTCGTTTTTAGGGGAATAGATTAAGTCTGGTTTTACCAGAAATCGAATGCAGTAAGTTTAGGTCAGTAGTTAAGTGCTCTATACACTATATATACCGCTGAGCTACATTTTAGGAAATTATTATAGATACAACAAAATTATACAAACATGGGTGTTTACCTATAGTTTTCTTTTACTGTTATTAAAATAGATTAAATATATGTATATATATATATATATATATATATATATATATATATATAATAATATATATAATATCTATTTATAATAATATATATAAATAGATATGGTCGTTTGTAGCCCATATGAATTAATTTTGTAAAAATATTTTATTAGATAATTACTTTCCTGAAGATGCTGGTACTATTTTATCGGCGAAAAGCTTTGAATAAATATATTCATTAAAAATATTCTTGTGTTTGAAATATTTTTAACTTATTAACTATATTACAAGAAAAAATATCACCATATTTAATATATATATATATATATATATATATATATATATATATATATCTATATTTATACTAATTAGGAGATATTATGTTAGTGTTAAGAATGTGAGTTCATGATCTCGAGTCAGCTATAAGCACAAACAAATATATTTTACTACAAATACTTTATATTGGTACTATAAATGCAAAAATAATAGTTTAGATAACTTAGAGAAGCCAACTTAAATTCATTAAGCTGGAAAAATAATTTAGCATTAAGGTAGCCTTATAAAACAACAAATGTAATATATTCATGTCTCTATAACGACATAGCCTAATTATATTTGTGGAATATCTCTTGTACGTAAAATATGTCTTGCAATAATATATAAGGCTAGAATGTTAAAGAGACTCAAGACTAAAAATGTGTGTATAATCTATGTATTTAAGTACAAACTTTCAATTATAAGCGTTGATACTCAATGAACCTCTTAAGGTGTAAAAATAAATTAAACGTTCGGAGCGTCAATTATTTACAATTAAATCAATATAAATTCATTTTAGTATCCATACGTTGCATTGAAATCATACTTTGAACGTGTATTTTTGTTTCCTGAACATGTACATTGAGTGTTTATCTCTTATTAAAACGTTGCAAATAATTACATACTGTTTGACGAAAATGTTTTGTCTCAAGTTTTAAATTGTTTGTCATCCTGACAAAAAACAATTAATTAGGAAAACACAAATTTCGTGTTTGTGTTAATCATTGTATAATTCTTTAGGATTTCCGTGAATTTGTAGTCAATTGAAAAGTTGTCAATGGCAAAAACAAGTTGTCATTCAACTAAAAGCCTGACGTAAAGGTTTGGTTATTATATAGGCCTAAATTTAGACAGTCGAATATAACTGAAGCCATAACTTTGTACTCTTATACGGCAATACTGTGTTACTGGAAAGTTTGCAATTTACTAGTTTCTGTTCCCTTTTCCATGCACTGTGCAGTGTATATCTGTCATATATTTACATCTTTTCAAAGGCAGGCGTCTTACTCCTTTATCCTCACGTTTATTTCTCTACGCTTTATCACTTACAAAATCACTACTAAAACTTTACAAAATAGAATAACCAAACAAATATTTATCAACCCACAAATATAAGGGATTCAATGTATGTCCTTACGTAAAAATGGCTAACATAATACCTTCTGAGTAAAAATATTATTAATTTTCTGTTGATTTTTTAGAGAATTTCCATTTGAAAATTAACCCATTGCGGAAAACGTAAGTCGGAGACCAAGATAAAAGTTTGTTTTAAGGTCTCGACTTTAAAAAAATATTTTTTTCAAATTTATATACACAAATATATACTATATCACTATAATTTTCGTGTCCAAAATCATTGTAACTTTGGAACGAAACTCCCGACTTCGGTGAAATTTGGTAAATCGATGTAATTTGTTATTTGTAGGAATATGTGTAGGTTAATGAGGAGAACATATCAATCAGAAGTTGACGTTCCCATCGGGTTATTTTATTACGGAAAATTCATTTTCCATTTTCTACCAAGTGTTAAGTATATCTGAAACGCGTTTAGAAAGACTAAAATACAATATATAGGAACACAATATTATCTAAGGTTTTTAAATTATAATTTAAACTAATTAGAAGTATAGGGGATTATACTTTTATAATACAGTATAAAGTATACGTTTTTAGCAGTATACACGGAAATACTGAATACTGCCGCCATCCAGAAGGAACATTTTAGATGTCAGACTTGACTAAAACCATTATTTCTTTATAATAATGTATGGTTTTTGTTTACTAAGTCAAGAAATATGTTATTTCTAAGTTATTTCTTAGTTTTATTTATTAACTTAAGAAAAGGCTTTAGTGTAATTAGATTATAGCTACTGATGCTTGGGAACATTTGTTTTGTAAGAACTTGATTATAATTTGGCAACAATATATGAATCCCGTGGTGTAAACTTGTTTCTTCGTTTCTCTTTGCAAGAACAATACGAACAGCATGAACTTTCCTTTTCGGATCACGAACAAGATGGTTTAGAACAGTTTGTACATTTGCACGCTGGAATCAAGGTTTCTGGTAGAACTGTTTTTAAACGATTACGACAATTTTGCAAGTAGAGTTCTAGCTATGGAAGTAGCTTCTAAATATCTAGTAAATATTTAAGAAGAAGGAGAAATTTATAAAAATGTTCAAGGGTGAAAGGGTCATCAAGAGCTAAATCAATCTACTCTCCAATCGATAGAATTAGAATTTTTAGTACGTCATCATTTTCGGACGTGAAACAAACAGAAATCAAATGAAAGATTGCTGTAACAAATTTTATCTCCTCAATAATGACTCAAAGAAAGTAAGAGTTGCAAGAGTTATTAAAACACGAACTTCTGGATTACCCTCTAAGTTTAGTAGACGAGAATGGCTACTTGAAGAAAAGTATGAAATTTGGTTTAATTAATGTAATTGAATCTGAAACCAGTTGTTCCAAACATTTGCAAGACTTGCTGTTTGGCAACCAAGTGCTCATCCTGGATGCTATGGCTCTAATTAACTATACATCAAAAGCCATTTTGTCAAGTTTAGAAATTTCCAGGATTTCTCTAACCACCAACAGTCCAAAATAGATAAAGTTCTAGAAACGTTTTAAAAACTTTATTTCAAAACTGTTCTAAACAATCTTGTTCGTGATCCGAAAAGGAAAGTTCATGCTGTTCGTATTTTTCTTGCAGAGAGAAACGAAGAAACAAGTTTACACCACGGGATTCATATATTGTTGTCAAATTATATTCAAGGTCGAACAAAACAAATGTTCCCAAGCAGTAGTAGCTATTAACTAATTACACTAAAGTCTTTTCTCAACTTAATAAATAATAAAAAAAAATTTAAAACCATACCTTATTTAAAGAAATAATGATTTTAATCAATACCGACATGTAAAATGATCCATCTGAATGGTGGCAGTATTCACTATTTTCGTGTATACTGCTAAAAACGTATACTGTATACTGTATTATAAAGGTATAATCCCCTATACTTCTAATTAGTTTTTATTATAATTTAAGAATCTTATATAATATTGTGTTCCTGTAGATTATATTTTAGTCTTTATAAATTCGTTTCAGAAATACTTAACATTTTTGGTAGAAAATGGAAAACTAATTTTCCGTATTAAAAAAAAGCGATGGTAAAGTCAACTTCTGGTTGACCGATTCTTCCTATTAACCTATACATATTCCTACAAATAACAAATTAAATCTATTTACCAATTTTCAGTGAAATCGGAAGTTTCGTTCCAAAGTTACAATGATTTTCGACACGAAAGTTATCGTGATAATAGTATATACTTGTGTATATACATTTGAAAAAATATTTTGTCTAATTCCAGATACCCTAAAACAAACTTTTATCTTGGTCTCCGACTTACGTTTGCCGCAATGGGTTAATTTTAAATTGAAATTCACTAAAAAACCAAAATAAAAGTAGAAGTTTAAGAAAAATAATTTTTTTACTCAGTAGCTATTATAGTTAGCCATTTTCACGTAAGGACATATGTAAAGACAATGAAGCCCTTACTTTTGTGAGTTGATAAACATTTGTTTGATTATTCTATTTTGTATAGTTTTAAAGATACAATGGTTCCAGTACAGCGCGTTCCGCTCGATGTTCCCCCCTCTCTCCCCGTTATGTCGACCACGTGAGGAAGCAAATACGTTTTTACAATCCCCCAAGTGCCCAGAACAATAATTTGAAATAAAAATGCGCTAGGCTTTCAGTGCATGCTCAGCCCCCTTTAAATCCTGGACTAATTATATCATATTATAGAGGTTTTCTGTACTTATACTAAATAATGTGAAGTGATAAAGCGTAGAAAAATAAACGTAAGGATAAAGGAGTAAGACGCCTGCCTTTGAAAAGTGTCTCCAAAAACGGTCTACACTGCATAGTGCTTTTAAAAGTGAACAGAAACTGTTTCAAAACTAAATCTGGCCCAAAAGATTGTTTCATATCTTTTATACTCGTATTATGTAAAATATTTTATAATTTATCTATCGCGGAAATCTAATCATAAATGGGAAGGATAGTAAATTTCGTACTCAAAATGGAACAATAAAAATATTAAAATAAGTATTCCTATTTTAAAAACAATATTTCTTTTCATTAAACGATGAAGTGTTTATGAATTCGATGTCGGGGTTACAAAGTGATATTTACCGTTAACACCCAACATCTAAGAAGAAGATGAGGCAAATGGATATGGTAAGGTTGACACTGTTTTAATGTAACCCCTAGTACTGAGTATTTCAGTTAAGTGTCGGATATGATTCAGATCTGGGGCTCTCGATGACATAGAATGAAAAGAGGTGTCTATCCTCTACTTGGTCTTAATATAAAAATTATATTAAGCGTTTTTAAGCGTATGTTAAGCGTTATATTCAGCGTTTTTTACAACGACTGAAATATTTTTTTCTGCATTGTCAACCTGACAATGGTAATAATAGATAATAATATATATTAGATATTTAAAGAAACAAATACATTTAATTCATTGTTTTAATATATGATAAATATATCTTTACATACTCGTACATATCAATGATACAAACTTACGTACATAGTTTGCAACTAAACGACACATACATTTAAAGTAACATTGAGCTAGAATATAACCTGGATATTGTTTATGTTGTAATTATTTAATAAAAATACTAAGCTAACATTTTTAACTTAAAACAATTACACAATGAACTATTTATATTTTTTTTATTTAAAAATTCTCCCCTTAACAAGTTTGTGCCAGTTTGGTACTATTTATCCTGGACATCAATTTTCCCGTACTTAAATTGTTTCAATACTATTTCATAGGCGAAAATTAAAGAAACGTTTTCAGCTTATGAAATATGTATACCCTTATTTTCATTTTTTTTTACAGAAAAAACTAAATTTTAATGATGTAGTGTAAATTTTACATCACGATATTTTTTTGTAGAATATTTGTTTACCTGGAATACTGGAGTTCTGTCATTACAAAACGAGATCAGTTATATAAAAAAGTAAAATGACTAAAATTTAAAAAAACAATAAACATTTATATATATAAATTAAATTAATAAATTGTACAGTACTACCTAGGGGTTTTTTTTGGCATATACTTAAAAAAATATTATGTACATTTAGGAAGACCAATTTGATTATTCGCTTAATTCTTCCTTAAAATTCCAGCCCCCTTAACATTTCATATAAAGCCTAATATGGAATAGATTATAAGTTCAACAATGTAAAGAAATAATGTAAAGTAATTATAAACAAATTTCTTTTTAAACACCGTTTAAAAACACAGGTCCTTTATTTATGTTATCGTTTTAAATTCAGTAAATCCTTTTATAGATAGGAAAAATTGTTTAATATTAAGCACAATTGGTTTCAGTGATACTCTTCAAACAGAAATAAAACCAATGTAAACTCAAATCTAAGTAAATTGAAACATCGCCACGAGTTATTTTGATGCGGTTTAAATGGAAATTATCTTCTTCAGCCGTCAAATTTCGTGAAATATGCAAATCCCTTGTAAATACTTCTAGATTCTTCATTTTATAAAAAGAGAGCAGAGATTCAGGGTAAAACAATTCTTGGAAATGGGTTTTTTACTTCCCAGAGAAGTCGTTAAGTATTGTTTGAATTATCGATAAAATAAAAATTCATTTTTTAAAATTTATTTAGCTCTAAGCATAGCTGATATTCTGTGCTCTTCATGTAGAGTTGATTTACTTTGTTAAACTATCGATTTCCTTTCTTATCAAATTACGAGTGTTTTTCTTTACTGAAATAAAATGCCTTCCTTGAACGATAGTACTCGTTCACTAACCTAATATAGATTCAAAAAATAAACTCTCAAAACGGAATGTTGTAAATATAAACAATAAATTAATTTAATTAGAACATGAAATAAAATAAATGGCTATATCTACTTCTTGCCAAAAGTAAGATTATACTTATTTGAAGTTTTATTAGTTAGTGACTTAACGAAAAATTAATCATAAAATCGAAATAAAAAAAAAATCAATAAATTAATGTCAGGTATTAAATGTTAATAAAGTAGAAAATGCCGCTGTTTTTTTTCAGTGAGCCCGAAATGTTTTACTTTTAATGGCGTATTTATTTTAGTGAGGGTTAAAAACAGTTTTTAACAAAATGGAAGTGGTTTTAGCCAAATGGACGTTTCTCTCCCTGTGTATTCCATCATTGTTTGCCTAGTGCAACCCCTCAGAGCAGAAATGTAGAATATTAAATTGAAAATAAAACATATTAAACGGGTTCCTACTATGCGTTTTTAGAAATTTTAAATTCCATACAAAGCTTGTTTTATTTAAAAAAGTCACAAAATAACCTTATTATATTTTTTAGTTATAAATATATAAGGGTATGAACAATAAATATGTCATGAGTAATTATGGTTTGTGTAAAACAATGGTTCCCCAAATAGCACAGAATACTTACTAATAGTAACGATTATCGCAGGGCTCGTTGCATTTCTTCGCTTATATCAGGTTATCCAACTTTTGATGATTGATTATTATGAATGTTTTGTAGAGACGTTGAAAATAACAATTTTCCAGAATATTTTGAAAATCGAAAATGTCGAAAGATTCCTTATTCTATGTTTCCAAAAATTTCCAAATATTATTTATTTTTTAATTAAAAAAAGTATTCTTCATATAAAACATTTTTTGGCTGTTACACGCAATAATATAGCTAGGCAAATAAAAGATCTGATTCAGGAGATTCATTGGGTTTTTACAGTTAAATAAAAATTGCCACACAATTACTTAAACTTTTATTACATTTAAAACTAGTTTTGTGAGCTTTTGTGCTTATAACTTTACGTTTGAATCCTTTATAGTGTTATTGATGAATCACGTAAAATACGATTTTATTCCTGTATTCGTTTTTTTAGACCAGTTACTCTGAACGTGTTGCATACCTAAAAGCGAGTGCGAAAACCTTCTTTGGGCTAAATTTGCATCCTATGGCAATATCGACAAGTTCAGCAAGTTTAGTGCACAAGTTTCCATGTTGGTGTTTGTGAAATATTCTATAGTGTCGGGAAAACTAATTCAGTGTAAAATCATAAACAGGAATCAATATTTAAAGTATTAAAAAGGAACCATCCTGAGCCTGCATTAGCAATGAAAATATGCTAGGGATTAGATGATATGTTGAAAATTTAAATGTCTAAACTTTAATAAGGAAGTGTTTTTAAATTTAAATGGTCGAAAACATATTTTACCACATTCGACACACAACACTTTTAAATATAATCACACTCGAAAGGAATCAAATTTTAAATATAAAACAACAATATTTTATAACAACACATTTTAACATTTTAAACAAACAATATATCTAGGTAAATATTTTTATTAAGGGCTGACAATTTGCTGTCAGATTACGAGAATATGCGCACCCGATTGACAAAGCAGAATATACAGAACCATTGGAACATAATGTTTTACACCACATAGCAGCAATAATTCTGGGAAAGCTAATATATCGAGATCAACTTTTCCCGGAAAATTCGTAATGAAACTCCACAACCCCTTTAACCGTATATCTTTAGATGAAGACAAAGCATTTGCATAAGGGAGGCGTTTTATATTCTACCAGGGTTCATTTAACCTTAAATTACAAACATTTTTGTGGGGTTATTAAATACTTTTTTAAAATATTTTATTTCTGTAAATGTAGGATTATATTAAGTCTATTACTACCGGTTTTCAGAAAATTAAACTTTATAGGTTGATTTCATTATGTTTTTAACATTGTTCCACGTTCGATTCGAAATGGGAATCCTCTTTAGGAGCTGAAAAACCGTTTATTATATTATGTTTGAAACACGTCACATAACTTAAAACAGCAAACAAACACAATTTAAAAATTTACTAACATTCCATTGAGAAATAAAATACAACTTATCAGAAAATGAATTGAAAAATTTGCAAAAAATATATTGTCCCGCTCGTACTACCTACACCTTTTACACACCTAAAAAATTTCAGGGTTTTTATAATCAGGCCTACTATTAAACTTATTAATATAATCATAAATTATATTTGTAAAATCATGAAATATTGTAAAAGGTTTATTCATTTGTATATATATATATAATTAATGCTTATATACTTATAATACTTGTATATATATATATATATATATATAGATAGATAGATATATAGATATATATATATATATATATATATATATATATATATATATATATTTAATACTTGTAGTTAATTAGTATACTCACATTATTTACGTTTACATATTTTCTTAAGGTATTGCCTTAAGGTTTTAACAGCAAAGCTGTCATAATGAAAACACAGATATTGGAATGTAGGCCTACATGTCATTAAAGTCATTTTAAAAATATAATGTGGGAGAATACATATTTCAAAAATAATTCGAATATAATGTTTCAAGACTATAAAATTTTAAAACAAATACTATACAACTTAAAAAAAACTTTCGTTTTGAATATGTATTACTTATTTAAACAATCACAAATATTAATATTTAAAACTAAATTTCGTATTTACACAATAAACTGTTTAAAATTTGCATTCTTTATAGCTTAGAGAGCTATAAAAAATGTTTACTATCTTCTTATTTATTTAGTGTTCCCGATTATTATCACTGTATTCATTACTTCAAAGAAGCTTCATTTTTAAGGAAAGCCTATTTCTTAATTATTATATTAATTACAATTTATTGTAACACAAATCAATTTTGAAAGTTATAAATCAAAATCAGTTACTACTTTATGTCTGAACATACACTAAATAAATTAAAATTAAAAGTCACAATTTGCGTACTTATCTAGTAAAGTGGCATCCTTTGAATAATTGCCTTTAAACTTTGGAATTGGTTCAAAGTTCACGATAGAACGAGTCACTATAGACGGCCTAATATCTCGCAATATGTGGCTAGAAGGAATTTGATTCTCTGCTTGATACCAACTGGAAGAGATAACAAAAAAAGTTTTTGATTGTGTTTTCCTGTCACAGATATTCTTCTTTCTCTATTAATTTTGAAATAATCAGATACATTTAAAGCTTCTGGGGATTAAGATACAATAAATGACAAATAATGAGCTTTCATTATATAAATTTAGAATAAATAGGACAATAAATCTTTTCATTTCTCGACTTATTATGGGATTCCTCTTATTAGCTCACACTCTCCTGATAAAAAAATCTTGTACAAATTTTCAATCGGTTATAAATTACATTTTTATCCATCTAATCAAGTTCAAATATATTTTTAATTACCTACAGTAAATGACAATTGATGTTTATAAAGTTATTTCAAATATTTATAATGTAATTAAATTATATAAATTTGGGGTGTCTATCCGGATTCGAACTGAGAATTTTAATGTTCGAAATCTTAGTTAGCTTTGGCATTGCGTTAACTTTCCAATACATAGAAATGAGTTTTTAAAATATGTAAATAAAACCCCGCCTCTCATCTGGTTGTCGTCGAAACCTTCATCGTATAACCATAAACTGTTGCCATGGTTATCACACAATATCATAAATAGTAATCTAGGATTAAAAATAGATGAAAAGAATAAAATAAAGAAACAAACTGGAGATAAGCAAACGATGATAAAATATTTCTTTGTTTAAATCAGTAGGAATTTACTTTAAAATATTTTTATATTACTTGTTTTTTAAACATAAAAACTGTCCGTAGACGCTGGATGATTTAAAGAAATTGCTTAGGTTTACGTTGGCCAAAATATTTACAAATAATTAATTTTAATTTTTTACAGAATGAAAAAAATCATTACCCGCTTAATTATGTTTAAAATATCGTTCCGATAATCACATAGTACTACAAAAATTAATAGCACAATATAATCTCAGAATCCTTATTTATTATTTAGGAGAGCATGACTTCATGTTGACATATTGTAATACACTCGATCTTGTTATTTCATTAAAGTCGCTTCGACCCTTCATCAACTGCCCAGACATAAACACTTTAACATTGTAATGAGTGCGACCTGTAACCACTTACCAGTTTCATTATTAGACAGTCTGGTAAGCAAACCCTGGCCTCTAACCCTAAACACTCGTAGTTTCATTAGATACTTTTACACAACAAAGCGATACTCATTGCGTACTATTATTTGTCGCATACATTCTAGTTCTCAGAGATCACATATTTCTCTTTCATATATTATATATTATTACTAAAACAATAACTAAGGTAACAATACAGTTCGAAACATTTCATCAGCAGAGTTAATATTATAATGCAAAGTAATTTTAATACACCACTCCACAAGGAACTAGGTCACAACTCTGTCGTACAAACAAAAGATATAGCTATTGTTATATTGTTGAACTGACAGACAGGTTGAATAAAGTTTCAAAATTATTTTTCACTTGTACTTATTGTTCTTGATATCTAGTTATTTTCTCAAATATGCTTTAAAATAGTTTAAATTTATTTTTTTGACAAATAATTTTTTAAATACATTATATTAATTTTCCGTATTTATTCTTAGGGGGACAGTGGGGTTACCAGCTACTGCATAAATTTGTGTGTTTATGTTGTTGATATTAGAGCACCATTACTTGTTAAGTATGTTCTTAACAGCGAAAACTAAATACTTACTTGAGATCAATCTAATCTCTAGCTATTTATGTAGCCGTTTAGAATGTGCAGAAATTTGTGTTTACTATTTTGATATTGTTTAGCAACTAGCTTTTTAAATATTGTTTGTTACAAACATATATAATAAAGTGATTTTAAAATAAAATTAAATTTAAAATGTTATCCTAGTTACTTATTATTTTATAATTACAATTATTATAAATATGTATATACCTATACATACGACAGAATCACAATATTAAGTTGCAAAAATAGAAGAAAATTTCTTTCAGATTTTCCATTTCCCTTTATTTACAGTATAAGGTGTTGGACTATCATATTTGTTTGCTAGTATTTATTCGCTTTTTTTCGTTTTTTATACCTGTAAATGCAATGGTGGTCTGTAATATCTCTTTCTATCCATCTCTTGTAACGCTTTATTATTGCAAGGAACTCTTATCTTATAATTTCATATACATCTTTAACTAATTGATTTCTAGGTATGGAAAGTTGGCTCAGTACCAAAGGGCTGGATTTAAAAACGTGTGGTCATTCAGGTCAAAAATGTCAGAGATATCAACTTTTTTAAATTTAACTAATGAATAAATATTAGAAAACAATGTATTAACATCAATTTATCATCCCCTACAGAAAAAAACTTTTTGAACTTGATTGTGTGAATATGAATGGATGAAAGGCTGTCTATGTTTTGAAGGAAAATCTTCGGCCTCACGTGTGCTCACGTTATGTTCAAAACGAGTTTTATAGTGTATTCTAAGTAAGTAAATTATAAGATGATTTCCTACAACAGATGATTTTTGGTTACAGGCTAAGTTGTAAAACCACTTTTTTTACATGTTTTGCTGTTTCGTTATGTAGATCGGGTTACTTTATTTATTGCACATTATTAAAAATGTTATTGGTTAATATCTTAGCACTTAATACATATATTATTGCATTTATATTTCTATAAATCTTACAATAATTATTTCAATATAAATATCTACTATAGCTACATCCTTAGATATGTAGCTACATCCATATCTCTTAACTACATATTTTTTAATAACTAGTTTAAATAAAGTCAATTAAAATCTTTATTAAGTAAATTCTTCAAATTAAGTATTCATTTTCTGTAGGGCTGTCCCATTACCTATTTATTTTACTCGTTATTATGACATGCATAAACGTATTCTGTATTTAAAGAATTTGAGTATTAACTTATTCGGACAAACCGTTTCCAACCGTACGAAGCTACGTTAGACGGTGATGATGATAATCTAGTAGTCACCTATGGCCAAAAACGTAATTAATAGTCATTTGTGTTGGTAAATCCCTCAACTGCCAATGTTTTGTAAACTCTGAAGCTTGCACACATGTTCTCAACAATATAAGGTGAAAAAATTACATTATTCAATACTACAAGAGGTTTAGCGATTAAATTGCATGCTTATTAGTTGCTTTCGTTCGTAAATCCATGTTTATTCTTTCCTTCGGTAACTATCAAACGTCTTTGTAATGTTTTGATAGGGTATTTTTCAATTCCTTCTATTAGTGCAAACTCTCCTTATATATGTCTAGTTAAATATTTCAATCGTAATGAAAATACTTTTTATTCATTCACTCAAGTTGAAATACATTTTTTAAAACTTGTAGTAGACGACAATTGGTGTTAATACAGTTTTTCCAAATAATAATTCAATAATTAAATTTAATCAAATAGTTTTAGTTTTCTATGAGAGAAAATCTTTTAAAAAGGGGCATGGTATGCACTATAGTTGTTTTGTTCCATTTGCCTTAAAAAAAACGATAACCTAATATGATTTCATAAAAGAGGTGATTTTATGTTACAGGCTATAAGGTATAACAGCTGTTTTAACGCATATGTTATATTACTTTTTTAATATTAATTGCAATTATTTAATAAAAAGTAACTAAACTAGAATATTTCTTTGTAGACCTAAGTAAGAATTGACTTTTAAAACAGGTTTGTCTATATTATTTGTTTAATAACATTTCTATGCTTACCCCTCTATATATTGTGTTTAAATAGATGAATGATTTAATTATTAAATTACTTTATATAATAGCCAACGTAAATTTATTTAAAATGCATCTCTTATGAAAAAGATTTACTGGAGGCGAACTTTAAAAAAAAAGCTTGAAGCTAAAGACGTATCTAGAGAGTAAAATTTACTTCTAGTGAAAAACGTCTGATAAGAAGAAACTTTGTAATAGCCATACTTGCACGAACTTATAACGGCCTTTACAAGTTTTCCTTCGACCCATTACGGAGGCACACTATTTCATCTTCAACTTGCCAACCAGATGCGTCTCTCAAATGACGTCTAATCAGCACCGTGATGGGTAAGATATATGTCTTCGTGCGAGACGTAATTTGGACAAGTTTTAACTCAAATATTCACCAAATGTCGTGGAGCTACTAGTTTAACATCAGGTAAATACTTCAAGTACATTTGATATACAATATCAATTGGCTATTGTCTATCTAATTAACTTTAACATACGCATGCACGTTCACACACCTTAAAACAAAACTTATCTATTGTTTACTTTTTACTAAACGTATTCACAAAACGTGATAACTTGGAGTTACTGTGATATAACTTTGTATTACAAGTAAGTAAAACCCCTTAAATCTCAAAAACGTTTTATTTATGTGCTTATAAACATTTCGAATGCAAACCAATAAACTTTAGAGGAAATTATTATCTTCAGAAGAGTTACTCTTGTAGTAATTTCCACTGAAGGTGACTTCTTTGCAATAGAAATGGGCATAAGAGCACAAATAAAAGGTTTTTTTATGTTTATGAAGTTTTATTTATTTATATTAGTTACAAAAGAGATTAAACATTTCCCCCCAATTATTTCAAGAATTGTATTTTTAACGTGTCCAGTTGATCGTAGAAGAAACACAGGATGTTTTTTCGTATCATTTTACGTTCACCCTTCAACGCGCTATCAGTGCTCCCTTACAAACGACTGCCTCTTGACGCTTCGTCCAATAATTTATCTTAACCTCTAATTTCAGCCCACTCCTCTTTTTTTACTAAAAACGTCCACTCAAGTATAAAACCCAACGGGGATATAATGTGCAATATGTTTTGGTAGCAGAATATAGTAAATTCGTCGCCTACTTTATAAAATAGCTACGAGTTGTCACACGATTTTCATCTCGTTATTTTACTTTAACACAAAAGTGTATATTTTTTAAAATTGTTATTGTAAAAAATCTTGCATTTAGTCAATTTTACCCATATGTCCATAGTTTTGACGTTTAATGTCAAACTGACTATTATCGACTACGAAGGGTATTACAGTAGTGTCAACGGATGTTAGGATAGGCCGAAGGTAGGGACGACATAAATCTAACTTTAGATCTCAGATTCACGTGGTCAGGTTCGGGGCTGCAAAGATACGTATACTCCTTACCATCTTCTAAGAAAAAGGATGACATAAGGAATGAAGGATTGTTCTGGAAATACGAAAAAAATGCTTTGGCAAGCTGATTTCCTGTGGTAGACGAACTAACTTCTATTTTAGGTTAATTTAAACAAAAGCTATTCTAAAGATTATAAGCAATCAAGTTTCCCCAATAAATTCAATATAAAACTGCTACAGCAAAATTGTTATTTTAATCACTCGGTACGCCATCCTTTGTGACTTTGTTGACGTCTGGAGTATTTTAATTAATTTTCAATAAAGTGAACTTTAAAACTCTTCAAGTAATTGCATAAAACACCTTCGACTCCTGGAGGGGCTTTTCTTAGATTTCCTTTATAAATATACTGATCTAAATTTATTCATTTTCTAATTTAAAGTTCTCAGATACCTTTAGTCATTGCATTTACTTTTTAAAACTGAAGTTTTTCAATTAATCGTTGCTCTAACTAACAACTTGTTTTAATATATCTAGTTTTATCTGTTTTATTTTAAAATAAATCTGGTGTTATTTCAAACCACCAACCAAGTTTGAATGAATAAGAAAAGATTTCAGAAATAAATTTAAGTACCTCAGAATGTTTTAGAAATTATGATTTGAAAATTGAGTATTAACGTACATTATATCTAAGTATAAGGAATATAAGCAGAACATTATTAAAGTCAATTCCTACTTAGGTCAGTAAAGAAACATATAATTTAAGTTTTTTTTAAATCGAATAATTGCAAATAATATAAATAAAAATAATACAAATAAATATAATTTAGCTTGACCTATGCGTTAAAATAGCTGTTCTACCACATAATATATAACATACAATCAGGTGTTTTTTGAAATCATATATTATCACTTATTTTAACCCAAATTAAGAGAAATACTGTTTGCATTACTTTGCCCCTTTTGTAAAAAGTTTTAAACCCATATAAAGTTAAATTTCGTTAATAAATAAATAGTTGAAACAAAAGCTGTATTAAAATCTGGTATCACCCTCTACAAGTTTTTAAAAAAATTATTTAAACTTGAGTGGATAAATAAATATGTTATGTTATAGACTGAAAATGTTTACATATAACATATAACATATATATATATATATATATATATATATATATATATATATATATGTATGTATGTATGTATGTGCGTGCGTGCGTGCTTGTGTGTGTGTGTGTGTGTGTGTGTTTGTGTGTGTGAACTAATAGAGGGAATTGAAAACAAATCGTTCTGTTTTTTGCTTGAAAAATAAAATGATTTAATAAATTGAATGTATGATAATAAAAATGGCGTAGACTTTGTCCGTATACTGGACTTGATTGTGCTCTTTGTTTTACTAACCAGGCTCGACTCCTAAACATTATCACTTAAGCACTTTCTGAGACTTTGCCGAGGCATGGCTGGCTTGGACTTTTATTAAATTTTCGTACAACATTGCCTTATTGTTTGGTAAACGTGATTCTACATTATTGTGTATCAAACCTTGATAAGCAAACTTGTGTTACTATTCCTGCTCCAGCTGTTTGCTTCACTGTTGCAACTTGTTGTTTCACTGTTTTAATCTCCTCTTGGATATTCTGTACTTTTTCATTTAATTTAGTCGTTTTAGTTTCTGTTTTAGTTCTTAGTCTTTCTATTTCCGTCTCATGTTCGTTTAACCTTTCGTATACGTTATTTGTCTTAGTCTCAGTTTCTTTTTGGTAGTCATCGAATTTTAACTGGATAGCCTCCCATAACTGTCGTCTTTCCATTTTCTCTTCCTCTCTCAATTGTTTTTCTTTGTCTTCTCTCTCCTTCTCTCTTTGTTTTGCTTCCGCCTTCTCTTTCTCTCTCAATTGTCTCTCTTCCTCTCTCCATCGCTTTTCTTTGTCTTCTCTCTCCTTCTCCCTTTCTTTTTCTTTGTCTTCTCTCTGCTTCTCTCTTTGTTTTTCTTTGTCTTCTCTCTCCTTTTCTCTTTGTTTTGCTTCCTCCTTCTCTTTCTCTCTCAATTGTCTCTCTTCCTCTCTCAATCGTTTCTCTTCCGCCTTCTCTTTCTCTCGCTCTTCTTTATCTTTTTCTTCTTTTGCCTTGAAAAAGGCCATCAATTCATCCATCTCGGATCTAGACATTTTGATTTAATACTGATTTATTATTCAATTAATTATTTATCCACTTATTCCTTTCTATTTAATTTCCTTTAGGCCAGATGGTTCCTTACCCGCTCTTTCGTCTAAATATTTATTCAAATGCAGTTATTTATTTATTTTATTTTTATTTGTACGCTCTTGGATTCCTTCAATTTATATAATTATTAAAAAATTTAATTGCATTATTTAAAACATTCTGACTTCACTTATTTAAACAATCTTGATTTATTTCTATAATTTAACTATTTAATCTTGATATAGGGAACCTGTTCAAAGCCCCACGTTGGGCGCCAATTCTGCAACGTCCCACCCTACTTTTGTTTGTTTGATATCCCTTCTCGCAGAATACCAAAATTTCGTTGTTTAAAAAAACTTATTTATAAACAAACCAAACAACTGCCAATCACCCCGCTTGTTAAACCGTGCTAAACTCCCTGAGTTACGTGTATATTTCCCGCTCATAGGGCCAGGCCCAAAACAAGCCTATTCCCGCTGACTACTATTTAAAATAAGTATAAACTCCCCAAAATTGGTTTATTTCAATACACACAGGTCATTTCAATAGTCAGCTGGAAAGAAACACATTTAAAATAATACACAAAATATTCACAGAGTCTTACCACCTGATGATGATCTGCAGAGACAGCAAGAGAACGTGCAAAATATGATCGTGTTTAAATTACCTATTTTAAAAGGCTCCTGTGTCCTTTTAAACACAATCTGCCAGTAGATAAATCTCTGGACTTTTATACAAAAAACCAACTAACCTTTAGGCTAGCTCATGAAGTTAGTTGAGAGAAACTCTTTAAAAACATTAGATTTTAACTATTATCATTTAGTGAAATTTAATTAAGCTTGTTTACTGATTTAATAATCATTTTCATATTATTTGGAAAAAGCTAAACAGTTTTTATTGATTATTCGACACAGGATGAAATGCAAATACTGTTGATTTTTATAACGTATTAAATTTTATTTATTTAAATATAAAAGAAAATTTATACTTTCAAATACAACACAATTATATTAACAAAACAATTCACTAAATAACTTGTTGTTTTTTGTACTTTAAAATCTTATAATTTCCATTTATATCAATTACATTAACATAAACATAAAATTATTTTCCAAATTACACATAGTAAAAATTTATCTTCTATATTGAATTGGTAAATTCGTATTTATGACACTTAATTTTTAAATTTATAATATTCTAAATATTCTTATTTCCTTGAAAATAAATGGCTTATGGCCAAAAACCCTTTGTAAGTTTAGTATTTATCATTTGAAATATTCTGATCACATAAATTCATTTTATTAAGCATAAAATTTATTAAAATCTTATAAAGAGTGAAGTCATTGTTTAAGCTTGACTATTTGTTTGAATTTAATAAAATTAACTGACTAAATTTGACGTAATTAGTATCGAATAGAGAAAATGACTTGCCAAAGATGTTCCTGCCGGTCCTAGAGTCCCGCGTCTGGATTCCCTGGTGCTTGGATATCGGAAGTCGCCATCCCTGGTTCGTCGGTGGTGGTTTTCCTCCATTCCCGCGTCCTGGAGGCTGAGTCTGGAGCCTTCATTCCTTGGTAGTCCTAGACGTCGGAAGTGTTGAGGTTTGGTCCATCTGGCCTGATGGCGGTCCTACTCGCGGTCCAGCATAGCGTTCCGCGGCACCTCGTATTAAAAATTTATTTCAGACTGTCTCTAAGGTCTTAGAGACCTAGTATATATAGCGGTGAATTTAACCTACCTCACCCCGCCTGCAATACTTGCTATCTTTGGATTTATTCCTTGTACAGGCAAGTCGGGCAACGAATCTGTTTTAGCTTGCAGAGTTTGATTATCATTTTTGGAACACTGAAAAATGTCTATTTTATTAAAACTGCTGTAACTTTTTTTGTTTTTTAAGTTTTTCAAATTTTGTTTTCACTAATGTTTATTCTGGCTTATTCTGGTTCTTTTAAAATGTCGATGAAAGTTCTATGTGGTTTGGTTTTCAAGATAGCTTTTTTAAGCACTTAGAAAATTTTCGCCCCACTCCCGATGGTCAAATTTAGCTAGTTATTACAAATTTATTCTTTAATACTTTTTAATTTAGCTTAATTATTCTATTTAAGGTTTTATTTGATTTTTCACTCTTTATTATTTGTATAACTCCAAACTTGATTAATTTAAAAATCAACTTTATTACTTAAAAACAGGAAATTATTTATTTCCTATTTGTCACGGAATGTCACACCGTTACAGTGTGTGTGTGTGTGTGTGTGTGTGTGTAATATGAATACATAGAATGAAGAAGAGAAAATATATACAAAATATAAACTGCTTCGGATTATTACCAAACAAGGTAAAATTGAAAGCACAAGAGGTCCGCGCAGTTCCAGGGCATCTTAGCTGGAGAACTGATGACAATAGTAAGGAGCCAGAGCAAGAATTCGTTTTAGAAGAACAGTGGAGAGGGTTCTAATACCGCCAAGGATTGCCAGCGTTCAATAGGACACGACACACTAAGAAGAAGAAGAAGACTGTTAAGGTGATCAGCCAGTACTACTATTATCACCTGTGAAGGAAAGAGCTGGGAATCAGATAAAGACAAAAAGTCTTTGGTTGACTACTTTTAGGCAATACTAACATTATGTACTACTCTAGAAAAACAATGATTACCTTTAAATTCTGTGTTTTATGTTTACCTATGTAGAACGAAACGATTGACCATAAATAATGGACAACAACATTTATCTAGTAAAACAGGTTTAATTAGATATGATCAATTAAGGATGCGTGAAAAGGTACAATCTAAAATTATACCGAAGGTAAGTTCTGATTTATTGAAGCTCTTGAACAATTAATTGTATATTACACTTTCCTACAATAGTAACTGGGCTGGAGTATGGCCTGATTTAACAATGGGATGTATATCTCTTTAAAAGGCGGCCGTCCTCAATAAACAAAGAAAGTGGTACTATAGTCAAGCGTGACATATATATATATATATATATATATATATATATATATATATATATATATACACGTTTCAGCTGTTTAGTGTAAACTAGCAGCTCAATTTGTCAACGGAATCAATTAATATTTCAAAAAACATATTAAATACTGCATATTAAGTTTGTTTCTTTAACACACCTCTGATTTTTAATGCACTGATGAAAGAAAACTAAACTATTGAAATGCAGTCAAAGATTTAAATGAATTTATAATTATCTTGAACGAGTTTGATTCTTTGATTAAAATTTTTAATTTAGCATCATAAACACCGATAACTGAAGGATTTATATAAGTTTAAATTTAAAATTGTTTATGCTATATACGTTTACTATGATGATATTTTTAAATAATAACACAAACGAACATATATGTCTAGCATCCTATTTTTATCCTATTTTTAACTAGGCTAGAGAAATTAGAATAACTGTATGGCATATTAGGTGACATGTCACTCGCTCGATGTAGGCGACGGAGTATTTAGGCGATACACAATATTAAATTTAATACACAAATGCTCACTTTTCTTTTTCACTATCTAAAGAATATAGTAATGCCTTTTTTATTAGAACCAAGGAAAATTTAATTTTATAGGTTGGTAGTATTTTTCTAGGTAATTTTTTAAAGCGTAAGCACATAGTTTATACTATGCATAGGTGTGGAATACAAGTATTGGTCTTCCGGGAGTATAATATAGGAGGAATTAATTATGTGCGTTTGCATGCAATTTCCCATTAGCTACAATGGCGTTATGAAGACATATCTACCAGTTACATTTAAAGAAAAATTTACCCGTTCCGGAAGAATATTGAAATTAGTAACAGTTGTTAGTTGTCTCAGAGATTTATTTACTCTGTCTTCCAAATGTAATGCAATATTATTAAGTATTATTTGAAGGTTTATTTACTTAATTGAATCTATTTTAATTTGAATTTACGATTTCCTAAGTTCAATATATTTCAATTATCACCTATAAATTTCGTTTCATTTAATGTGTTTCAATGTTTCACTAACGATAAAGCGGTGGAGAATAAATGACTCAGTAAAATCATGAATAACAACAGAGTATGCAAATAGTAACCGAAAGCTCCATCTTGGTTACAAAATGACAAATAAAACCAAATTTGATGTAGCTGCTGTTAACGAGAAGTAGAATGCTCGGGCTAACCATCGTAGACACTTTCAGCGTCGAAACAATTGCTTTTAAATGAACTTCAATTTCCGTTTCGTAACATAAAATCCCTTTAATGAGATCTTGAATTGAAATTGAAACCGTCCTTTTTAGTTTACTTTTTACCTAATTTCATTAGTAAAACCAGGTATCAGACAGAAATGGATTTTATTATTAACCCCTAGCCCAACCCGCATTTCATCATCATCAAGCACATTTTTACAAGTCAGTAAATCACACAAGAAGAGTGTTGATGGCCATTGCACCCTATCTCATCTTTACCACTAGCTGAGGGTAGCACTCGGTCAAGGGTATTGGTATATGACTGGAAAAAGGAGGGGCGTTTGCACTTAGTATTTAGTTAGAAGGGACCGTGTTATGCCGAAGTCGGTTTTTACTTAAATAAATGAATGACTTATAATTAGCAAGGCCGTATTTAGGGTAAGGCGAACTAGGCGACCGCCTAGGGCGCCGTCAGATTAGGGGCGCCACGAAATAAAAATTAATTTAAAAATTTTTGCTGGACGATGCTTTTTAGAACCATGAGGGATTTTAAGGGCATCGCTTAGGTGTATGGAGATTCGGCTGCTTGAACATAACAGTAGATTATAGCGTACACTCTAAATTCCATCGAGTTTCATCGAAATTCATTCAAAGGCGAGTGGGTTTTGACTCGTATTCGGATAGGGCACATTTTGACTCGAGCTTCGAGTTAAAGGCTCACTTGCCTTTAAGTGAAATTCACTTGTCTTCGAGTAACATTCATTCGAACACAAGTAAATTTTAACTCAAAGCTCGAGTCAAAATGTGCCCCACCCGAATACGAGTGAATTTCGCTTGATGAAATTTAGAGTGTAAGGCGCAAGGCAAACTTTTTTACCGTTCATCGCGTAAGTCGACTTTAGTCCCTAGTGACAGAATCTGGATTTATTTATTCCCTGCATATTTGTGGGTTTTTTTATAATTTGCAAACATTACCCAACAATGGAACCCTTAAAAAATGTTGCATAAATTTACAAAATCATTTGACAGTAGGAGAGGTCTCAGATATAAATGGCATTGAACTCTATGAGGAAATTGGACATATGAAAGTTATTTTGTGTGAACCTGCAAATATTCAAGTCCAGGAAAAGACTGATTCGATACACCCCATAGGAATGCTGAGAATAATTAAAGCTTTCGATTTGAAAAATCTTTTTACCAATCTATGGATTGCTTTAAGAATTCTTCTTGTCATCCCTATTACTGTTGTTAGTGGTGAGAGGAGTTTCAGTAAACTTAAACTCATAAAAACGTATTTGAGATCAACAATGACACAGAAAATGAAATTGCACGAAAAAGTAGATTTTGATTCAGTGATAACAACTTTTGCGGAATCCAAAGCTTGTAAAGTTGTATTGTAATATTTAATATTTTTTTCAAAATATTTTTATAATTAAGTTGTAATTTGTATTTATAAAATATGTTAGTATTCTATGAATAATTACTTGATTTTTGAATTAATAAGAGTATGAATAAATATATATTTAAACAATAGAGTCGTTTTAATTTTTAATGAGTAATATGTGTATGTTAAAAGTTTTTGAAAACCAATCGCCTTACATGGGGCACCAGGAGATTTTTCGCCTAGGGCGCCAGAAAACCTAGATACGGCCCTAATTATTAGTTAGTTATATAATTTTACAGTATGTAAATTGAATATGAATCAGAACGATGGTTATAAAATGCTTGCTGAAGACGCAGCACTGAGAAACGCTGCAGGAAATGTAGGGGCTGCTTCAAATGACCAATGTGTTAACTAACCAACGTACATACGGAACGCTCAAATGAACAATGTGCGCGATGACCAACTAATCAAGGTACATTTGAATGCATCCCGAAATATAGCAGTAGCTCAAACCTGGCATACGGTGGTTCAGAAAGTCAGAGAATACCTGAGAATTTAAAATCACACTTAACTTTATAGCGGTTATTTATTTAATCAAACCAAACCCTGTTTGTGATCCTCCCCCCAAAATAAGTTTTGGTGATGTCTGGCTCAAAAGTACGGTGACAATGTAAGACTACAAAACCCTAGTGACGATGTCCCACAATAAAATTGTTTTGGTGATGACTGGCTCCAAACCTGGTGACTTTGTGCGTCTACAAATATCCTAGGGATCTTTGTAAAAGCGTGGTTGGTTGACGGAACACGAGGATCCACCACTACGTAAGTTTTGTTGAGGTCCCAATAAATTCAAGCTTATTCTGCTTGAATGTGACAAGTTGACTGATTTATATATAAGACACGATCTTCGAGAGAGTTTAAAGGTGGTTTTAAGGGACGATGTAGCGACCATTGACCGTGTGATCGCTTGCTTACGCCACCTCAGTTTATTTTCATACACTTAATATTATTTTGTTTAGTTTTAGTTGATTAAGTTATAATTAGGTTAATTATTTAGTTATTATTTAGCTTTAGTTTATTTTAGTTAATTTAATTCATTAGTTTTAATTATTATTTTTATGTTGACCTAATATTTATGTCTTACTGTTTAGCGCTAAGTTTTTGTAGTACTAGGATTAGTGTTTAGGATTTAGTTTTATTCCTTCTAGTTTTAGATTAATTTATTATTTATCTAAGGGAAAAATCCAAAATCTGGTAGCGAGTATTCGACTAAAACCACTAATGACAATTTTCCACAAGAGAATTAGATTCATGATATTCGGATACAAACCCTGGTAACAATGTTCCTCGAGTAAATTGTTTTGGTGATCTCCGGCTCCAGAACCTGGTCACGAAGTTCAACTTCAAAACCTGTCGATGTCCGATTACAAAACCCTGATGAAAGGCTAAGCTAAGCTAAGCTAACCCTGATGAAACCCTTTGTGTTCGGCTAAGTTACTATGAAATCGTTGTGATGATGATCTAATATAAATCTATTTACTCGATGAAAATATTTAGTCGCTTAGAAAATATTTAAAGCTATTTTGTTAGTTTAATACCATCTAAGGATCAGCGTCTTGAAGATCCAATAAAATGTTAAGCTTCGTTGTGTCTTTATAGTTGGACATTTCCACTAAAATATTAGAAATATTGCCCTATATCTGATGTTTTCATAAACGCCTACTTATTTATGCAGTTACAATGCAAGTGGCCATCCGACAAGCGGAGTCTACTTACCTGGCCCTTGACGAGGCTCGAGCGACTCCACACCACTGAATAGCAGGAACTATTTATATCGAATGGACCCAATTCAATCTCAAATTTTAGGCTGCTTAGCCCAGATGATTTGCGCCTCCATGATCGAATGACTTGATGAGAGAGCCATGGTAAGCTCTTAAGCCTTTACTGCTATATGCTATAAATGCCTGTCTGGGAGAGATAGCGAGAAGGGGAACACACGGGACCCGGATTGCTATTTTCTCCGACAGTCAGGCAGCAATTAAGGCACAAACGGACATCTGGTCACCTCGGTCATAGTCAGGGAGTGCCTAAATAACCTACAAGCCCTGGCAAGGCACAATCAAATCAAGATAGGTTGGGTGCCAGTTCATAGGGGAATACTTGGAAATGAAGCCGTAGATGCGCTGGCCAGAGAGGGGTCTTCGACTCCCCTGATTGGACCGGAGCCTGCGGTAGGTATTTCCAAATCCATGGTCAAGATGGCAGTGCGAAGGTGGATGTCTGAAAGAAACTGTGAGCACTGGATCAGGGCTGAAGGGATGAGACACAGTAAGCTAACCCTTAGGACACCTTCTTTGGGGCTGCAGAAGAGTCGCATATATCTGTCTAGGCAGGAATTGAGGATAGCCACAGGTCTACTCACGGGACACGGTGGACTAAGGAAACATCTGTATAAAATGGGTATCTACAAAGATGAACCAGTGTGCAGATTATGCGGGCAGGAACTGGAGACTGCCACACACATTATTTACAGATATGAAGTACTTGCCGAGAGGCGCTTCAACCTCTTTGGTGATGGAACGGCTCTGGTGGATGCTGAAGGTAAAACACTAGTCAGGAAACTCCTAAACCTGGTAAGAGGGAAGGAACTATTTGACTAGATCAGGGAGGTAATTACAATATACCTTAAGGTAGCAGTGCTTCGGGCAGTTTAAAACCCGCTCCCAAGTTAATAAAAAAAAAGGATCGAATGACTTGATGAGAGAGCCATGGTAAGCTCATAAGCCATTACTCTAAGCTTTAATCCCTTGGGCCTTACTAGAAGGCCTCAGTCTTAGTAGACTCCCGTCCCATGAACTACCGAAGTAGAATAACCCACTGATTGGTCATGGTAGTGCAATCAGCAGTTACTCACTCTTGGGTCCGGACCATTAGAATGGGCAGCTACCTAGCTCTTGAGGACAGTACACCATGCGTTTGTCTCTAAACTGTCGATTTATAGCCTTTATAAAGACCTTGGAAGTAGAAGACCCAACTGATTGATCCTGTTAGTGCTATCAGCCCTTTACTCACCCTTGGGTCCGGACCATTAGAATGGGCAGCTACCTAGTCCTTGAGGACATTACACCAAGCGTTTGTCTCTAAGCAGTCGATTTATAGCCTCTATAGAGACATTGGAAGTACATTAATGGACAGCCCTATAGACAAAACTTCTAAAGCGAGCATTACAAGGTTTTTCTAAAACTAAAGTTGTGGTTTAACACAGGGTAATTAAAAACATATTTGTTCTTATTACTGACCTTAGACTTCTCGAAACACTTGAAGCCTAATCCACAAAAATTTTAATTATAAAAATATAAACGTATATATTAAGGCCAACGAGTAATTTAAGTATTAAAAATTTAGAAAACATTAGCAATCAACCGTTTTTAATGCAAAAAGAAACATTTCTTCATTTGCCTTGAAAATAAATGTTGTAAAGAGAAAAAACTCAAATTAAAAATCACATTTTAGCCTTAACATTGTAAGATTAAATAAACCAGCAGAGCATGTTAAAGATCCAATTTTTCTTAAGGTTAAAGCTCTTTAGATTATCCCCCACAGCGACTTCTCCGCTCTCTTCCTCTTGGCCCTTGGTCTGTATCAAACTTGCTTCACAACGTAATCACTTGAAATATAGCTTAGGCCTATAAACTTACTTTCATAATAATATATCATACTCCATAGCACAATAAAAAAAAATTATTCACTATTATTTTTATAAACTCTCATTATTTTGTTTTCAAACCTTATAAATATAGAATTTACATTTTATGAACTAAAAGTGTTTGTTTTTTACACCATTCAAAAAACCTTTTTTAATATTCTACCTCATGCCAAATATTTCTATTTCACGCTTCGTTTAAATTGTTTGTCAAAATGTTTACAAAAAAAATTCACAATCTATTTTGAAAAAACAGAAAAAATTTTGTAAGAAATCAATACAAATTTTGCAATTTAACACGAACATAAACTAAAAATTTTATTATATTATCGAATTAGTACAAAAACAGTGCAAATATGGGGTTTCATGTTTTTTGGGCACAAACCGTTTTGAATGGTGTAAAATTATTGATTTTATATGAACCTACAACTTAACAAAGTATATGTTTTTCATTTTACAGCAAATAGGGATACGCAGGGTCTAATATAAATATTACAATATGAAATATAAATTGCGTTGTAGGAAATTGGAAATATAAAAAAAAATTACCATATAATTTTTAAACAATCTGTTTTAAAGATGAGTATATTTTTATCTAAATGGTTTCTGTAGCTATGATACATTACTAAAATTCAAACCTAATGGAAACAAGAGCATAATACTGATCTTGGCATAAGTTCTCAAAACACATTGTGTTGACTTCACTGATCAAAATAATTATCAATAAAAGCGCGCATAATCCGGAAGGAAAGTAGTACATAAGTCAGATGTATAATATCTGTAAAAGTCACTTATAATGAAAACCAAAAAGAAAATGAAAGCGTTTTACTTACTTTCAATTCAGCCTTTTCAAAATGTTTCAAATATGTGTTTGGAAATCCTTAATATATTTAAATACTACAAATCTGCTATTATACTATTAACTATATTTTACTATATAGTTTAATATACTCAATATACTCATATGCTATATTATATATACCAATAACCTACTATTATCAAATACCATACTATTTTACTATGTTATTTTATAGTGTAAAAGAAAGCTTTCAATTTCATTGTAAAAAAAATTAAATATGAAATCATTTATAACTAAACCTACTCCGTATTATAAATTCGAAAAACGTCTAATTTTATTTTTATTACAGTAAATTTAATCAAACTAAATAAACAATTTCGGATAAAATTATCCCTTTTAAAACGCCAGGGAATAAATTCTTTCTAGAATATATAGATCCCTAGCAAAACATTTATGATCGAATTAGTTTTCACAAATAGAATATTGGGAATCTTCCCTTCGTTGCATGAAACACTTCTACTCAGAAGGAGATACCTTTAAAGGAAGTTCAGCTATGGAATGGAAAACGATGTCATCCTTGTTGTAGACTGTTACGTTTGGAACTTTGTCGTTCCTTCTGTCTACGAGTAAGTAATTATAACCGTTTTGGTAACCGAAAGGAGCTGCTCATTTGCGCGTAACATTTTTCTCACTTTGAAGCTACTCATTAATTTTGCAGGAGTGCTCAATGTTTACTGCTGCTAAAGCCTTTGATGTCTTATTCCCCACGACCCACGAGTACAAACTCAATTAGTAACATATTTGTACATTTCCCAATCCAATTCTTGACAAATATGAAACTCTCTCTGGATTAAAATATTTAAAATGTTTCACGTAATTATAAATTTAAAATCCATAACCTACATTTAGGAATAGTTCCTAATATTTTAAACAGTTATCACAAAAATTAAATGTTTACATATATTACGAATGACATAAAACCTTAATTACATGCCAAATCGTCACGTATAATTGTAGTAACTCTTAAATACTTTATATACAATGTGGCTTTACCTAATTGTATATGTATGTGTGCGTGTGTGTGTGTATGTGTGTTTGTGTTTGTGTGTGTGTGTGTGTGTGTGGCTGGGTGGGTGTGGGTGGGTGGGTGTGTGTGTTTATGTGTGACCATGTAAGGGAGAGAAAGAGAGAGAGTGAGTGTATGTGTAGTTGCATATGTGTGTATTTGGGTGTGTACAATCCCAAAAAGTAAGCCCTGCATACAATCAACGAAGAATACCCACAACCAGAATGGTTATACATATATACAGGGATGTGTCATCAATACCGGAAAAAGCCGCAACCGGTGCTGCTTACTACAGTCGCAATTTTGAGGGTTACCTAGCAGTGGGATCTCCCCAGACCAACTACGATGGAGAAATAGCAGGAGTACAAGCAGCAGCAGCTAAACTTATCAATATAACCCCTACGCAAGCAGTTTTCTTCGTCGAATCACAAACGGCTACCCGAAACCTATCGCGCAATACAGATACAGACTGCAAAACAACAATGGAAACAGGGAAAGCCCTGGAACACCTGGAAAATAAAGGTTGGCATATATCTTTACAATGGATCCCAAGCCATGATAACTTCTATGAAAATAAAAGGGCAGACCTTCTGGCTAAAAAAGGTACACCCATGGAGAACACACATTTGTATGCCCTCGTTGTATAGCTCTCTTCAATGCAAACAAACTCATGGGCCAGGAAACTGCACCTGACACAGCAATCAGCAGGATGAAAATGGGAAAACCTTGTCACAACAGGACCCATTCTGTGGATGCCCTTTCTGTGGTTACGATAGGATGGATGCGGATAATCTGATGAAATGCAATGCACTTGACCATTCCGGAGATGATAATGACCCACTTGTTCGTCTATACTGTCAGCTCGTCACCAAATGTCTGAAAAGCCAAAGGTGGGCGTTGGCTAGTAGGTACGTATTTGGGTGTGTGTTTCTAAGTGAAAAAAAATTAGTATTTCTCAGCAAACAATTCTCATCCAGTTGCAGGTTTTAACAGAATTCATATTTGTTTTTCTCTTCCTTAATTCTTTGATCCAAAACAGTGCTTCATACGTAAATTAAGTATTGACAGTAAGGAAAATACAAAATATACACACTGTGTACACAATAAATGCCCAAATAAGATACAACCACAAATATAAACTTGAAATTAATCCCTAAATTATACAAAGCAATCTTTCCACAGTTATGGGCATTAAAAGTTTTAATACAGTGTCACTGAAGATGTCAACTTTATGAATAGCTGCATACTTTTCAATAAATAAAAACAATGTTTAAAAATTGTATATAATTTTGAAACATTATTTTTATCATCTCAACAAAATTCTGTGGATTATAACCTAAAATTCACATTAATTTGCTTTATTTTACAATGAATTTTACCTTTTACATCAAAATCCATCTTGTCTGAAATGTAATCTGACATATCTTCAATGGCTCGTCATTTTCAAGTGCTGATGGTTACAACTAATCGTTAATCATTTGTCTGGATTTATCGATGCAGTTTGATAACTCCCTTTGCTATTGCGAAAACGACAAATAACTTCAGTGACGTGACCGCTCAGTATTGTTTCTGCAATTTAAATTTATCAGACGGTTTCTAAATATTTGGGTTCCCTATTTCATCTGATTTGGAATTATGAATTGTAAATGAGAAGACATACTAATCAAATAATAGTGGTTATATTTATTCTTATGTAACATCGTGAAACCAAATAACCTAATGAGTTGTTAGAGAAACCGTACTGAGTACAAAGCCGAATTATTTAGATTTCATATTAAAATTAAGTTATTTAAATCTTCATTAAATAATTTTCTTTAAATCGTTTAACCCTTCGGTAGGCGCGTGATTAAAAGTAACACATTTAGGCTTTTGAGCTACCACTCCCTTTTTATAAAAAACTTAGAATTAGAAAATATTTTGTGCGTGTGTTATTGTCGTAACTGTTTCATATTATTCTTTTTAACATATTTGTAAAACAATAATGTGAGATTTTAATTTTAAATTGGTTATAAACATTGTAAGCTGATTACATTTGTTTTACGCCACAAAATACACCCAACTTTAGGAGCATAAAACTAAAAAAATGTAGGATAATGATACTATAAAACTCTTTTATTTTTAAATGTAATTTATCAGAAATAGTATACAGATTTTTAAAAAACCATTAAAAATACATTGTTATATGTATAAAAGTATATTTTACCAAATAAATAAATTTCAGGTTAAATGGGTAGGACTTACAACCAAAGATGTTACTATTGTTCTTTTCAATGTTTTATTGATATGTAACTTCAATACAAATTTCACATACTAGCAGGGTGTGATCAGGGCATATCTCCACATTGGTTGCAGCATTTCTGGGTTGATCTATACCTCCCATTACCGCACCTGTAGCAGCGCCCTACCTTGTTGTCTATAGGTTGACGTTCTGGCCGGGGTTCATCGATTCCAAGTAGGCTTCTTGCCTCTTTAGTACTACAGGTAGCATAGTAACATCAACCCTTTCTCTTATTTTAGGAACAATTTGATCCCAAGCAAGGTTCATAATAAACTCACTTCTTGACGATGGTGACCCTCCAGCTTTGTTAGCAATGTAAATTCTGGACGCATTGATGGCTGCTATATTTATAAGATAAAAAAAATAGAACCACAGGCCATCCTTTCGTATTACTTTCTACATCGTATTTGGCACACATTTGGTCTAATGAATCAAACTCCATTTTTGTCTTGTTATAAAAAGTAATTATTTCTGGTTTCTGTAAATCACATGAATCTTCGTCAATCTTGTGGTCTTCATGCATCGTGGACAGAAGTACTAATGCCTTCTTAGGTTGAGAGCAGTAAGACACGACCATTTTCTCTTCATCAGATAAGCAGGCACGGATACGTTCATCCAAAATACCTGCACATGATGATCTGGCACGCTTTGGTTCACTTATGCCACACAAGGTCGCTCGGGCTACAGTCGTAGCCCAAACAACTTTAAACGTAAACAATTACAAAACGCACACACTTTGAGTGACAATCACCGACTCAGTAAGTAGGGTAGATAAAAAAACAACAGCTAATAATGTAGACTAAACAGAAACTCTGGGCTACACCTGTAGCCCACGCGCCTACCCAAGGGTTAAATAATAACAGAGAATTGTAAGCGCATTTATATGACGCAGAGACTGTTACAACCATTGGGTTACACAACGTCACTAGCCTTGCTATGTTACATAGCTCAACCATTTTCTGTTGTACTTATTTTGGTTATTTTAATTTTTTTACAATGGTTCTTTAATCAACCGTATTAATTTGTTATTTTTTTGTCCTGAGTATAGTTACTAGTAAAGGAGAAAGGTTTTCGTTCTCCTTTAAATATATGTCAATGGAACACAAATACAGGATTCTTAAGGACTTAAAAATACTGATAACCTACCAAAACTTGGTACTAAGTTTAGACATGAGTTTTTTATGTTACAGGTCCGAGTCATCATTGAGGCTAGGTAATGAGTAAATTATCCTATACCCCTACTTACCTAGGTTACGCACAATTAAAAAGGAATCGTTAAGCTTCTGATGTGAACTGCGTAAAGTAATTCGAAACAACAATTATTAGATTTCGCAGCCTTAAAATATAACGGAACATAGAAGGTTTGGTTACTTTGATGTTTGCCCTCTATGACGTAATTCAAATACTGTGAAAGAAGATAGCTGCAGACTGAATGATGGTTTGTTTCTCATTATATTGCAAATATTCATGAAGTTAGTTTAACAACTTCGTTTAAAGAAATACGAGGACGATCTACAAATACATATCTACTAAAATATTATGAATGCTGTAGTTTTGGTTCAATTCATATCGAACATAAAAGATCGTCGAATATCCATAAATAAAGCCTTATTTGTCCATTTATACATAATCAAATGTAACAATCTATTCCGTTATTCACACTTGACTGTGCATTAGATAGACATGACTTCCCGAAAGCCAAACTGGCATTCTACCTATAGCTGTGCCTTCTATATTGAGAGGAAAAATGTAAACTCATTCAGAGTGGCTTTGCTTCACTAACCTTCCAAATAATATAAACAGTAGACAGTCATAATCTAGGGAGCAGGAACATCGATACCACTCAGCCGGAAAATTGTATTCACAAAAGTGAAGTTTCAGTTGGGAAAATACAATTATTTGTTTTATCTCAGGGAAATCCCATTTGTAAACATTTCAACCGTTTACGAGAAAAATTAACGTTATAAATGGCATTGGTAATTCAGAACTGGTGCAACATATAAGGAAAACTTATGTATTCTGGAATGATCAAGGAAAGGGATTAATGTTCCTCGGCTTCTCGGAATAGGGGATGACGAAGGTAGTATAGGTTTCCTGAAGCAGACATGATCTCAACCAACGTAAAGTGAAATGTTACACTCGTAACTGACTATCATAACTAACTTCACCAATTTGTGTAAATAAAACATTTTATTTTATTATTGAAAACAACATACATTGATCTACATCTGATATTCATCTTTGTTATCTATAATGATTTATAAAAAATAAAAAATGTATTTAATTAAAATGTTTAAATCCTTAATAATTGTTTTTTATACAGTATATCTCTCTTAGGGTACTTTTTCTGAAGGGTAAGGTAAAAAGAAAATATATTTGCCTAATAAAAATATTTTTGACATTTACAGTGTGATATCATTCAAACTTAATATGTTTTACATTAAGAAAACAATAATTTACTTTTGACCGTTACACAAAGAGTGCAAAACTTATTTTGTAGTATTTTACTTACTAATTTTAAAAAAAATTAGTTAAAGAATAATACAAATTTGTGCTATTATTTTAATTAGTACGGATTTCAAAAGGGTTTATATTTTCAGTTCTCAAAAACGTTGATCTAGTGCAATAAAGTTTTACAATAAATGTACTCTATAAGCACAAAACAAAATATTGTTGTACGGATTAAAATAATTAGTAAATAATATTTGATGAGTAATGCATATGAACAGTTTCTAGAGATTTGCTGAAGAGTATTTTTAAAATACATAATTTAAACATAGGTTAGGTTTGTGACATTTATCAACACCTACCACTTGAGATATTTTATTGAAAAAGAAAATACATCTCAAATTTATGTTCTCGGATAAAATTCGGTGAATTGTTTTAGTGAATTAAATTATATTTCGTTTGTTGTAGTATTATTTTCTTTACAAAATACAATAAACAAATATAATCAAAAAGACATGACTTCCCATTTATTTGGAAACATTTACAATCTACAAGAACGGAGGAACGTCCGAGTGTAAGAGTTTTATTTTAAATCAATTATTTGATCAAGGGAGTCTTTTCTAGAGACCGTCCGTTGTCCATTAGACTTGTCCGCAGGGGAATGCATTCTCTGTGGAAATTGTCGGGTTTTTAGAAATGAGGAAAACCTTTTTACTTCGACGGATTTAACCCACGACTTACCATAGTAACATTAAATTTCAAATCTTTAACTCTAGTGAACCTATTTTAAGTACAGTCAGGACATTTAACCTTCAGCTAAGATATATTTTATATTGAACAAGATAATATGATAACTAGAGCTTGAATAATTTAATACGGTAAATGAATAGGGTTTAAATACTAATATATAATGAAATTTTTCCAGGCTTGCCTAGCCTGGTTTAAATTTAAACAATAATGTTTTCATAATTTAAACACATCATTTCCATGATGTTCCTTGGTAATAACGCATAGCTTGTATAATTAACTTCAAAATTGTCTTGATAAAAAGAAAACTTACTTTCTTCTTAGCACATTTATTTCCTAAATTAGACTTAATTCTTTATTTATATATATATATATATATATATATATATATATATATATATATATATATCCCTTTATTACAAATGTATTTAACTGTTCATTTAAATATTCATTATACTATTTATTACTTTTTTAGTAACTTAGTCCAATATGTTGTGTATCATTTTTTCTGTAACTCTTGGTATTGTCAAATTAACCCTTGTTGACGCGTTTCGGAGAATCTTCATCAGTCACGTCAGTCAAACATTCGTGAAACTATTGAAGTAGGCTAATGTTTAATATTTTAACCTCACTTAATATTTAGTACAGATCTTTGAATTCAGATTCAGAATGAATGTTTCTTTAAATTTTAAGTCACATTCAGGGAATAAGAATTAGGTATTAGAGTATTTAGTATTTAGAGTGTTTCTCCCCCTTTTTGAATTCCCTTGTGAAATTAATACCTCTTTCAGCCCCTAATAACTAATACAAAAATAAGACTAGGGCTGAGTAAAATTTGTATAATACAGTAAACTCCCGATTATCCGTGGAATAGGGTGGCCCGGCAACGACGGATAACCGAATTCCCCGGTTAATCCGCTATGAACAAAGAATACGCAAAACGCTCGATAATCGATTATTATACCATAAGTTACACAAATAATGACCCTAGTTAATGCAATTCACAATTAATCTTCAGATGACAAATTAAATACAGAAAATAATTTAAAATATCGATGTATTTGGCGGATTATAACATGTACATTTATATGTTAACTATTTACAATACGTACATAAGTATATGTCAAAAGTAAGTATGTATGTACATATGTAATTTCCTTTACAAATAATACAAAAAATCTGTCGCTTTCGTCTTTTTTTGTGAGTATTGATTTACCTTTAATGTGCCGTCTAAGTGTCTTAAGAACCATTTTGTCGCACAGTGTCTACTTGTGTCACAAAGCCATAAAGATCGATAATGTATATGACAGACATAGATAATGCATATGTCACGTTCTAGACTATTTATAGCCGAGATTAGCTGACATTTGTTTACAATCTTATGATACACATTAGGTTTTCGGGCTTCCAAGCATTTTTTCATTGTCTCTCATCTACAGAAGTCTGCTCGACCCTTTTATTTCGCAGGCCCGCGTCGGGATGCTTCCCTTTCAATGTAAAAATGAGTACGTACATATTTACATATCTATTCTCTTCATCTTAACTTCTATTAAGCCTTATATGTATTTACGTCATAATTCACCGTTTGGAAATTTAAACACATGAATCTGATTGGAATAAAAATTGGATATTTGTAAAACAATGGCAGGCCCTGGATAATCCGCAAACCGGTTAAACCGCCCATGGATAATCGGGAGTTTACTGTATTTTGTTTTCTCACAAATCGCCTTAAATAAGTTTTACTGTAACAATAGTTTGTGTTTGTTGAACATTTTTAAATTTTATTGTCTATGTTTAAAAGAAGGTCCAAAAAGATTTAAAATAAAGTTATTTCCTGATTTCGTTTTTTGATTCTTGCTTGGTAATAAAATTTTGGGAAGATATGAGGAAAAGAATTTTTAGAACGGCCCAGTTTACTTAAGGTTTCACATTATAAGACAAATACATTAGAAAATAAATAATAAAAGTCCCTCCTCTGAATTCATTATTTAGTTATTCAATTTAATTCCATTTACTTATTAATTTTTTATAATTATAATAATATTTTCATTTTTTAAATAATATTTATATTATTTATTTAATATTTATTCCATTTAGTTATACCGTTATTGAATCAAAACTTTAAACATTCTCCATTTAGTTTGCATAAACTGAGTAGGAAATCATTGCGGGAGAACATTGTTCCGGTCATTACATAGCATAATTTAGTGTTTACTTTGAGTTACCTTTGTATTTTCTCTACCTTTTCTGCGTTTGCTCCAAAATTTATTTTTTTTATTGAATACAAAAGAACGTCAGCCACTTAGTAGAAAATACTCGTATTACACCCTGTCTACAAAGGTCTTTTTCAACTATCCCCAACTTGATTCCCCTTTATCAGTTTATTCAGGTCCTTTGTGATGGTTGCCGTAGCTTTGATCCAGGCCGAACTGAAAAGTTTTACGTCGTAACTGTAGCAAAGTAATAACAGTTTTAAAAATTTTACAACACTTTTTAACATATTTATTCACTAATAAATATAACTTAGAGCAAGATACAAGTAAAATTTCATGTAGTTGTTAAATTCACACAGTGAAGTGAAGTGTGTCTTTGTGTGTGTGTGGGGGGGAGTGTGTTTTGTACGCGTGCGTGTTATCATTATAATAGTTTTAATTGAATCAATATAACTTGAACCAACTCGAATCTGATTCCTCTTGGTTTTTACTAATAAAGTTCTTCAAGAAACAGCAGGCTTACATAAAATGGTAAATAAAAGAGTGGGATCACAATCACAACTTAACAGTTTTACTTAGGGTAAACCTCTCTTAGAGAATTCAATGCACAGTTGGTATACAAATAATATTTTCGGATGGCAACGATATTCTGACTTATATAGGGTGTATATCATTAAACCAATTTAAAATTATTTGGAAAAATAAGGAATCACACAAATATAAATATTGCCATACATGGTTATAGTTGGAACTTAGAGAAGAGTGTATACACGTATTTCAATTCCAAAAGGCTTTGAAATATTCCTACTACTTTCCACCTTTATTTCATTGGGAATTATGCTTCAATAGAAAGCTAACTAAAATTGTTTTGAATTCTTCAATATCGACTCGGTATATATCTTATACATTATATAATTATGAAGTTAAATTAAAATTATTTCGATTAAATTTATATTGATCATTCGAACATTTCATTTTACTATCAAAAAACTAATTAAATTATTATCTAAAGAATACAAATTTATAAAATAGCGAACAACGATAAAATCACTAGATCCTATTTACAAATATATTGCGAAATTTATACTTGTACTGCGTTAAGTCTTATACTTTAGTGAAAGACTTTAATATAAGAAAAAGAATGGACTCGGATTTTATTTAAAGATAAATTATTGGACGATGCGTCGAGAGGCAATCGTTTGTGACTGAGCACTGATATCACTGAAGGGTGAACTTTAAACGGTACAGAAGAAAGCTTCAATATTTGTCTTACAAAGGCGGATACTTTATAGACGGAAGTTTGGAACTATTAGGACATTTATTCAGCTATCGATTTAGGGGGAAAGAATTATACTACAGAATTTATTTTAAAAAATCAAAGGCTAGTTTTATAACTCGCTTTTGTACGTGAGAGAACAACCGGGTAATTTTCAAAGTTAAGCCGTTTAAAAGCTACTACAATGTGTATTGTAACCGTTATAACTTATTTACAAATGGGTAATTTTTTTGTAGGAATTTAGTCTTCAAAAGTGATACATTTTAAATTGATATATTTAAAATCAAAATTATAGAAAAATGATTTTTCAGTTAGTAGATAATGATTTATTTACAGAGCATACAATGAAATATATGGTTTTAATAGTTTAATAATACTAATAAACCAAATCCTTGTTTCGCCTGTTTTTGCTACTCATTTTTCCAACATATTCATCCCGTATAAGGTTTTCTCGCATTTGAACGTTAATTAACAACTAAGGGATGATGAGAGAGATGTTGCTGCAAAGGAAAACTGACTCCAAACACTCTCAATGACCCTTAGCTACAAAGGCATTATATTAAACTCATAAGGATTGCACTCGCAGGCATTAATCCCCATTATACTGACAGTTGATAAGAAATTTATTTGTATTTTTTTTATTATTTACTCACTATTGCCTGTCTACTTAGAACTTCGTATTCTGTAAAAATAATCAACGGAAAAGACTGATAGACATTTTTGTTAATACTAAAATGTAATGTAACACAAAAACCACAACAAAACATAAAACGGTTATTCCTCACTAATGACTAAATTCTCATAGGAAGGTTGTCTAGTTTTACGCGTAAGCTTCATGTTAGTTCTTGAAACATAATTTTAGTAATAACGTTCAGAGTACGGAACCTAATGTTTCAAGAATTTATTTTTTTTCTACATTTTTAATATATGTTTATGTTTAATTTATTTACGTTTTTACCAAACTATGGTAGTTTGTTTGTTGTTTTTAATTTCTATGCTAAAAATAAAATGTCCAATAAAATTTGAACAAATTATTTAACAAATAAAAACATACACAAAACTCACAAATTAATCATTTATTTACTCACACACGTTTCAATGATCAAGTCATCATCATCAGTGAGTGTTACTACTACAAACTCCAACTTACAACTCTAAGTTAGAGTTTGTAGTAATAACACTCACTGATGATGATGACTTGGTCATTGAAACGCGTATAAGTAAATAAATGATTAATTTGTGAGTTTTGTGTATGTTTTTATTTGTTTCTAACACAACCTCACAAACTAAGCTCAAAGAATATTTGTTTAAATTATTTAACATTTATTTGATTATAACTTATCCAATTGTTCTAATTTACGTAAAATATACATTTTTACTTTCAAATAATTATTAGTATTGCGTTTGACAGTAAATAATTAACACAATTGTAGTTTGCTTTGACATTTACTACATACGATATAATCTATATTCTATTTTCAAAATGTATTTCTAAAATGTAACGTGATGTGTAGCAAATAACCAACTGTAGACTGCCAAGCAATGTACATTAAATAATAAATGATAAGCCGGTTGAATATCGTGTCAAACGTTTATTTATTTAGTGATACGTTTCAGCAACGAATATTTTAGCCTTATCATGCCTGAAAACAACTATTCATATTGATAAGGGCAACAAATTAGTTGCTGAAACGCAGCACTAAATACTTAAATAAACTTTTAATATTCAACCGGCTTATCATTTGTTCAACAGTTATTTCCAGTGCTCAAATAAACATGAATGTACATTAAACATTTTTATTTTTGTAATTTTCGTGCGAACATTCTGAATGACTGATGCCGTATAGGATGGATAGAAAAGAAATATCTGTATAGTTAGGATTATAGAAGAATAAGCCCTCGATATAATGAAAACCTTAGCGTAACGTAGTCTTACCTGCTCCTTATCAAGGTCCTTATTGTAGCCATACAGAGTTTACACGTTACACTTCATTATAAGAACATGAAAAAGGATAAATAATGGTAGTAGATTTAGTTACAACTGCGTTAAATTATCAATTTTACTAGATGTGGAGAGAAATTAGGCATCATGTGGACGGAAACCTAAAGACCTGCTACAAATGCTGAAGATGTTTACCTGATACATAAACTAGGCGATGACCTTAAAAATTACATAATCATATTTTGGGCTATTACAAAATTTAGGCGTTTTATAAATATATATAAATATATATATATATATATATATATATATATAATACTCCGAGAAGAAGGGTTGGAGCTCGGATTTCATCAGCTCCATTGGCTTTCAACAACGCGGAAGTAACTGGCCATGTTTATAATTTAATAAATATAATTAAATAAAGATTTATATTTACTTATTATTATTATTAATTAATATAAATATAATAAATTTAATATATATATTTATTTATAAAATGTATAAATTCTCAAAAACGTATATTCTAAATTACAGAATTTCTCTATAACTTAATAATAGGCCTAACATAAATATAAAATTATTAATAAAAAATGAATACCCAAAAATACTTTTACTTTAAATAAAACGTCAGCATGTTGATCAAGTTAAAACTTTTGTCATAAAACCATGATAGGTTAGGTAAAAACGCAGCAACATTTACATTTTACAAGAACACATGATGAAACGGTTCCCCCATGAATATCTAAAAACTCTGCATCATCCTATCAAATAAAAGTGTCCAGTTAAATTTATATAATATTATTTTATACTTTTGGAAAATACTAAAGACGGTTTTTATGTTACAGAAAGATTTTATTCATACAAAACATAATTAAAAGGACTTTTATTTTCTTTTACGTGACGACAAAGGAAACCCTTAAAGTGCGCCCTTTATAATGACTTTACTCGTAAGGTTACGCGACAACACAGATGAGCACCAAAAGACGGCAACATTTAATTATAGTAATAGCAGTGGCCCCAGTTGTTACTTGGACCAAAGGCTTTAACTTTAACGTCCGGCCAAATTAGTCTTTAGAAATAAGTTTCTATCAGGGTAAACGTTTACTTTTGTCCTCCATCGTTTCCCTTTTTTTTATACGTTACCGAAAAATACATACTGAAAAAAAATGATTTTTTAAAAAAGTTGGAAACCATTTTATTATTTAAGCTAGTGCTTCAATTAAAAAAAAAACGAACCCAACATAAACGCACTATACCTGAAACTGTAAAACTTGAACATTTCCTTACAAAACAACACGACACATATATGCCTACGTACTTTACACTGTAGCAACAAAGTAGCGAGTAAGATTAGGTGTGATTATAATCTAACACTATTTTAACATTCGTTGATTAAAGGAAGTGGTTAATCGACGTTATGACAATCTATATAACGGTTATAGTTATTTTATAATGAAACATATCCTACCTGTCTTGCTATTTGGAATACAATTGTGTAAATAATATTACAGTAAAAAATGAGTAAGACCGAAATGTTATATTACATGTTTCACTATTAAGTTATATAATTTGTCTTCGGAGATTAACAAATTCACGAAGTCAGGTAACTATCCAAACTTCAGCGCCAGTGATCACGTGATTTCATACAACTATTAAAACGTGACTCTGTATAATAACTCTAAATGCATGATAAAAAGTTCTCATTATATATTTTATTACTGTTACCCAAAACAAATAAGAAGTAAAAATATCATAAATTACCTACGATCGTCTGTCTTACGGGGTTTTCTATTTTATGAATTTTTAATGGGATTTTACCAGGGTTGTAATTTGCCAAACTATTCTTAGTCTATTTGACGAAATAAAATTATATTTAACGAAGCGGTAACTATTCATCGGAAATAGAATAAAAATGACAATTAGAATTAAATGTATTTGTAAAAGAAATGAAAACGTGCCCTTAGTATCGACGAAAATTTAGAGGCTAGTTGGTAATTAAATAGACGTGAAACTAATGAACACGTTTACTTGAAACACCTTTTCTTTATGTTACCTAATCAAGATTGAATACTATTTTTTTTTTACTTATCTATACTTTCTAGATACTTTCTAAATATATTTGAATAAAGGTTATAGTAATGTGCTGTAACATTATGCGTTATTCTTCAACAAATATTTACTAAACAGTGAGGTTATGTTTATATACAGACATTTTCCATATCTTTGAAAACTATATTTGTTTTCTAACATTTAAAACTACTTTATTCACTTGTAGAATCTATTGTTCAATAACATGCGTGAAAAGTAAATAATTCGAATGGGGGGTTCGTAAGAGTTACTTAATATTTGACCATTACAGCCAGAGCTGCCCAGCCCTAGCAGAGGAGTCTATGGCATTTATGAAAAGTTACCGTTAGCAATACGGAAGCTTATTGGGCCAAAATCTCCGACAAAATCAACAAGGTTCTATAGACAGGGCCTCGAATGTACAAAATCCACACTCATATCCTCACTAGGTAGGTACAAACCCACCTACGATACACCCTACTGACCGTTTAACTGTAATAAAATTGTAAATACAATGTACAGACTATTAATAATCTGATTCACAGTTTTGTTTCAGGTGATGCCGGTGCACATCCACAGGATTTTGCCTAGCATGCCATTTCAGTTCTGAGTATGCTTCCAAAGATGAAGTCCGTATCACCGACACCATATCTTCCCTAACAAGGTATTTGTAAGGTAATACCTCTTCTTACCCTAAGGTATACCTCGCTCCCTGGATTCCTACACGATCTATCGCGGGATTTTTCATGTCAGGTTTTTTTCTTGCCAGGTTTTTTCGTCAAGCTCTTACGCGAGACATACCGTACAGTTTCATTTTTACTATTGCCTGATTTTCCATGGAAAGAGCTCAGTAGCTTGTTACATTATCAATAAATCCCGTTATAATCAAACACTCGGTAAAGATGTGGATGTTCGATAGAAGAAGGCTGCCACTATTGCCCCAGACCCTGGTAAACAAAAATCGATTCCAGTTTACTTTGAAGCAAATTTGTAGTTTAAAAACTTCATTGATTTTAAATGTACAAAATATTACTTTACAACCAGGTTTTGACATGAAGAACATTAAATAAAATTTGCCTTCTTTGATAAAAATATTCTCACTTGAAATGAAGTAAGAAGATATTAAATTTGATTTGAATAGGACCCAAGATTACGAAATAAAAAGCTGAATGAGAAGTGATAGGCCTAACCTAATCTTCGGAATTCGAATCTAAATAGATTACATCAAGGGATAATGTATTAAAGGAGAACGTATTTCGCTCTAAGATTTTTTTGAATATATTTATGTGTTATAATTTTTTTTTTAAATACGGAAATAATAATCTTTACATAAATTTACATAATTTTAAACTAAAATCTCTTGTTATTCTATTGTATTTTGTTTTCTTTATTTACAAACGTTTTTGGCAAGTACATTCATAATGATTGAAGAGGTTTTTATGGTATTGTTTATTTCTTTACGTTTTTACGTAATAACTTCATTACTTAAAGAGTTTGAGCTATCTTTTAAACAACTTAGTTCTAAATGAGTGTATAAATATTAAATACAGTGTTTTAAAATAAAAACAATTGTTACATTTATTAATTTACTAAAAGATCAAAATATTATTGGTAAATTAGTGTATTTGGGTTTCATATATAGGGGCAATAATTAATATGTGAGGTCTAATAGAAAAGGTGACTTTTCAAATTTCCCAGGCAAAAACATACATTCGATTGTTTTTTTGTAATGTTGGTACACATGTCTTGAACATATATATATATATATATATATATATATATATATATATATATATATATATATATACACAGTTTCAACTATTTAGCATATTTCGTTTGCTTTTGACAGATACGAAGGTTGAACATGTTTTGGTGTTCTAGGCTATTTCTGCTATGAAAATAAATAAGGTCAAAGAATTTGCAAGACTTTTTGTGTGAATAATGGAATTAAATGCTCCAAATCACTTGAAATGTTGACAGTGGCGTTCATCGAGTCGGCTCTGAGATTAAATTCTTTATAAGTGGAGCTCTTCTAAGATGGCCCAGAAGTTGCCAATGACGAACCTTCCTCTGGACATCACAACACAACAACAATAGATGAAAACTTTGAAGCCGTGAAGTATTTTATTTTGAAAAATATTTGAGGAGGCTAAGGATAGGAAACAAAATTGAAAAGGCGCCATAATATTTGAACCTTCCTTGTACATGCATTGAAAATCATGAAACCATTCTTGAATTCAAATATTGAAAGGAAACAGTACACAGATGACGTGAGTACAAAAATGATCTCGAAATGTATCAAATAAAAGGCTGAAATAATAAATTTAACGAAATATTAAGAAAGCTCCATAGTACTAATCGTTAACCATTTCTTATACATAAAAACAATTTTGTTTCGACAATGATTTTATGTTTTACATTGTTAAAGACTGTCTCAAGTAAGATTAAAAGAGTGTGTTTTTGTATATATATATATATATATATATATATATATATATATATATATATATATGTATATATTTATATGTATATATATATATATATATATATATATATATATATATATATATATGTATATATATATATGTATATATATATATATATATATATATATATATATATATATATAATTTTTTCGAACAATTCCACCGCTATTTTCATTCTATTTCTCTTGCTATATAATTTGATATGTAGTTGTGTGCTATTTTAGATACGTTTACATTCTTGATTTGTTTGTAAATGACTATTGCTATTGTAGTAACAATGAGTATTAGTATGTTTACTCCCTTTTTGAAAAATAATTTCTCCTCGCTTTCGAAATATGGTGATATGTATTTCTTCAGAACACATACTTTCCTGGTACCAATTTTTAAAATAATTTATTTTACAGTAGTATATCTCACAACATTTTCTACGTAGAAGCGATCAACATTTAGCTCCAGAACATACACAGAATATGTAGAGGGAATACATCCTTTCATTAAACCTTTGTTTTTATTTAGTAAACACATTGCATATAAATACAGTGTGGTAATCTCAAATCGACCAAACTTAAACATTACAATGAAACGTTAAAACAATGCTATGTGTAATTGTTGTAGAACAAATTATTATAAAACGGAATGTGTTTGCAAACACGGCGAGTATTATTTGAAACTAGCGTAATTTAATAACGGAATATTTGCGAATCCAGCCCGTTTTACCGCGACTGTGTTCAATTCAGCGACCGCGGTTATCCTTTATTTCAGCTATTTGGAGAGATTATGCAGGATAAATCTTGTTTTATGGTAAATGTAGCCTACATAAAAGAATTTAAACATTTTATAAATTGCATACCGAAACATAAATATTATTATTATTTTATTACAAATTTGCTGTTTAGAAACCTTTTATTATAAGAGTTCAATTTAAAGTAAATATTTACTAGTTAAATACTTTAAAAATTATTATTTGCAGTAAAAAAGGTGAACATATTTTTAATATTGTTTTCTCTAATTACCATCAAAATTCTTGTAAGTATACCAAATCTGTTTTGTCTTATATTAAACAAAACCAAAGCACAGTCATTTCTTAAATTAAGCTAAAATCTTTAATAACATATCTACCAAATAAATATAATTATTGTATTTCAAACAGTAAAAACACAGTGTAAAATTGTTCATTATAATTTTTTGTTTGTTTTTCTAAATAGTCCTTTGATATTCCTTTAAAAATGTAGTCCTGTGAGAAGCTGTGGCTTTGACACGTTGTTAGATCAAATATTTTTTTAAAGATCGTAGTTTTAATGTTTGCTTTAAATGAATTATTTCTCTTTGCTCTTTTTCTTTTCGTACCTTGTACTCCATCCTCTACTTAAGACTTTTACTACTTCATAGTTGCAAGTTTGCAAACAAATTTGAAAATTTGAATATGTTTTGAGAACTCCTATTTTTAAAATTTAAAATTAAATTTTATAATTAATTACACATTTAACTACTAATAATAATTGCAAAGTGGAGACGATTTCCTTCTATGGGTTTCAGGAATAGATGTAGTGCCAGTAAAATGTAAGTTATGTTATAATGGGTAGGTTAAGTGATCTGATAGTAGAACTTGGCCCACTTGAGCATAAAAGTGGTGGAGGAAGTAGGCCGTACTAACCTAAGCTAGCCATAATGCATCTATCTTAACCTACCCCTAGGTGTAGGGGTGTCCTCAGCTACGTTCAGCAGCCTCCCCGGGGGTAGCTCCGGGGGTGAAATCAGGGTTGGTGTAGTTTTCGAAAACATTTCGGAAAAATATGTCTTGACTGATAGGGTGAGTTTAGAGTGCATTTTGGTTAGATGTGGGGGTGGATCCACCAGGGGGTAGTTTTAAATAATATATGAAATTGCCAAAAATTGATCGGTTAGATCAAATGACTAAACAACCGTATACGGTATGTTTATAGTATGTGGTGGATAGATGCGGGGGTGGGTTCAGCTGGCGTTGTTTTAAATATTATATCAGATTGTCAATAAATGATCGGAGTCCTAGGTAAAAGTCACCCAGGAGCCAGGCCTTAGGTAAAACTACCTTGGAGCAAGGCCTCAGGTAAAGCCATCCCGAGGCCGACCCTTAAGTAAAGCCGCCCTCGAGAAAGGCCTTAGGTAAATTCACACTAGAGTAAGGCTTTAGGGGGGGGGTTGTTTTTAATAATATATGAAATTGCCAAAAATTGATCGGATAGATCAAATGACTAAACAACCGTATGGGGTCCAACAACCGTATGTTTAGACTCCATTTTGGATAGATGTGGGGGGTGGGTTCACCAAGGGGTAGTGTTCAGATTGCCAAAAAATGATCGGTCCCTGGAGTAGGTGTCTTAGGTAAAAGTCACCCTGGAGTCGTGCATGAGGTAGAGCCACCCAAGCGTCAGGTATAGCATCCCTGGAGCACGTCCTCAGGTAATCCCAACCTGAAGCCAGCCTTTAGGTAAAGTAAACCTGGAATCTGGCCTTAGGTAAAGCTACCTTGGAGTCAGCCCTTAAGTAAAGCTACCCAAGAGTCGGGCCTTAGGTCCAGGTATGTTGCTATATCAATTACAGCCTCTCGACTAAGACAAATACCTCCATCAAATCTTAGGTAAGGCTACCTTGGAGTCATACCTTAGGTAAAGTCACACTGGAGTCGTGCTTGAAGTAAAGCCACCCAGGGAGCTAGGCCCTAGGTATAGCCCCCATACACTTAGGTAAAACCATCCTGAAGCCTGGCCCTAGGTAGAGCCACCCTGGAGAAAGGCTTGAGGCAAAATCACACCAGAGACAGTAAAGTCGCCATGGAGTCAATCCTCATTGGAGCCGGACTTTAGGTAAAGCTACCCAAGAGTCGGGCCATATGTAAAGACAGTTTGGAGACAGACTTAGGTAAGAGTCATGCCTGAGGCCAGGTCTCAGGTAAAGCCTCTCTGGAATCAGACCTTAGGTAATGCAACCCGGGAGTAGGACCATAGGTAAAGCCACCCAGGAGCTAGGCCTTAGGTGAGGCTACCATTGAGTTACACCTTAGGTAAGGCTACCTTGGAGCAAGGCCTCAGGTAAAGCCATCCCGAAGGAGGCCCTTAAGTAAAGTCACCCTGGAGAAAGGCCTTAGGTAAATTCACACTAGAGTGGACCTTTAAGTGGGGTTGTTTTTAATAATATATGAAATTGCCAAAAAAAAAAAATGATCGGTTAGATCAAACGACCAACGTTCCCACTAAACGCTAAGTTTAACCGACCAGCAATTATACATTGAGTTCAAACAGTTAACAGTCTGTGCGGGGAATCAACCTATCACATTGCAGGGGCACGGTAGGCTTACGCAACACAACGCAAACGGTCGCTGTAAGGTGTGTAGGAATATATACTATGTTAAGCCAACATGCATGATAGGCCTATATAGTATGTTAAACAAATATACATGTTTGTCGCCCGCTTAGGTGACGGTCAATAAATATTACAATATAAATAAAAAAAAATTCACGCAACCTATATACATACAGTGTTAAGCCAGCATTTATGTTAACCTATATATGCTTATATACTATGTTAAGCCAGCATGCAATATACTCTAAATACCCCCATATACTGTGTTAAACAAATATGCTGGTTAACCTATATACATCCTGTATTAAGCCAATATCCCACATAGGCCTATATAATATGTTAAGCCTACATACATATTAGAATACATAATGTGTTAAACACATATGTGTGTAAGCCTGCATACATATTATGCTAAGCCGACAAGTGCCTACAAATTATAATATAACACATTATATCCAACGCATAGATTAGCTAATGGATATCACGCAGTATCCGACGACTACAAGTTAACATATAGTATCCGATTCATTGCCAGGCTAATCATTAACACATAATATCAGATGAGTAGCTTACCTACAAAATATCACATAATCCCCGATACATAGCTTGGCTAATCATTAATACATAGTATCCGATGCATAGCTTGACGATGGGTTAACATATAGTATCCGATAAGTACCCTGACTATGGCCTAACACATAATATCCAGTGCATAGCCTCGCTAATGGTTAGCACATAGTATCCGATGCAGAGCCTGACTATAGGTTATCACATATTATCCGATGCGTATCCTGACTAATGGTTAACACATCCACTGCATAGGCTGGGTAATGTTCAACATATAGTATCCGAACCATAGCTAGGCTAATGGTTAACTAATAGTTACCTTGACTAAGGGTTAACACATAATATAAGATGTGTAGCTTGACTACAAGTTAAAACAAAATATCCAGTGCATAGCCTCGCTAATGGTTAGCACATAATATCCGATGCAGAGCTTGACGATGTGTTATCACAGAGTAGCCGATGAGTAGAACGACTACAAGTTAACACATAATATAAAGTGCATAGCCAGGCTAATGGTTAACACATAGTAGCCGATGTGTAGCCCTACTAATCGTTAACACATAATATCCAATGCATAGCTTGACTATGGTTTAAGACAAAGTATCCGTTGAGTAGGTTGAATACAAACTAACACATAGTATCCAATGCATAGTTTGGCTAATGGTTATCACATAGTATCTGATACATAGCTAGGCTAATGGTTAATATAGTAGCCGATGCAAATCATGACTAGGGCTAACACATAGTATCCGATGCATAGATAGACTAAGGGTTATCACAAAGTATCCGATGAGTAGGTTGACTACAAGTTAACACATAATATCCAATGCATAGCTTGGCGAAAGGTTAACACATAGTACCCGATGAGTAGATTGACTACAAGTTAACACAAAATATCCAATGCATACCCTGACTACGGATTAGCACATCGTATCCGATGAGAGGTTTGGATACAAGGTAACACATAATATCCAATGCACAGCTTGGCTAATGTTCACCATACAGTACCCGATATATAGTTTGGCTAATGGTTACCACATAGTATCTGATAAATAGCTAGGTTAAAGGTTATCACATAGTAGCCGATGCATAGCCTGACTAGGGCTAACACATAGTATCCGAGGCATAGATTGAGTAATGGTTAACACATGGTATCCAAAGCATAACTTGACTAGGGGTTAACAAATAATATCCGATGGATAGCTTGACTACAAGGTAACACATAATATCCGATGCGTAGCTTAGCTACCGGTTAACACATAGTATCTGATGCATAGCTATTCTAATGCGTAACACATAGTAGCCGATGCATAGCTTGACTAGGGCTATCACATAGATTGACAATGGGTTATCACATAGTATCCGATGAGAGGCTTGAATACAAGTTAACATATAATATCCAATGCATAGCTTGGGTAATGTTCAACATATAGTTAGCCTGCATTCTGTGTTAAGCCAATATGTATGCTAAGCCGACATACATGATTCCCTAACTGCGTACATGCAAGGGGCTTCCAAAACTTGATATACAATCGCTGTAAATACTATGCCACTCAACAAACAGATTAATCATCAGCTACTAGACACAGATCTACGACAATGCAAGAGTAACCTTAAGTGTAACCCACACCTTGACAACAGATACCTAGCCTGACAACAGATACCTAGCCTGACAACAGATAAATAGCATGACGACGGATACATAGCCTGACAACAGATACCTAACCTGACAACAAATACCTAACATTAAAACAAACAGAACTAGATCAAATGACCAACGTTTCATCTAAACAACATTGAAAACTGTCTCTTGCAACGTTTAACAGACCATGTTACACGAAGTTCAAACGAACAACATTCACACCTGGTTCAAAAGGGTTATGGTTAGCGAAGACACTAGCAAAAGCCTTAGGCCCTAGACATAATTATAGCTACCAACGCATACCACTGTATCTATGTAGAAACTGTTATCCACCGGCCAAAATCTATATGATCTGAGCTTTACACTTATTGTCCAGGTATGTTGTATCAATTACACCCTCTCGACCCGTGGACTAAGACAATAGTTACGTAAACACCTCAATCAATTCTTAGGTAAAAGCTACCGTGGCGTCAGACCTTAGGTAAAGTCATCTTGAAGTCAGGTCGTAGGTAAAGCCACCCGGGAGCCAGGTCTTAGGTAAAGCTACCTTCGAGTAGGGCCTTAGGTAAAGCCACTCTGGAGAAAGGCCTTAGGTAAAACCATCCCGAAGTCAGGCCTTAGGTAAAGCTACCTTGGAGTCAGGCCTTATTTGAAGCCTCTTTGGAGCTAGACTTTAGGTCAAGCTACTTTAGGGGCAGCCCTTAAATAAAGCCACCCCGGAGTTAGGTCATAGGTAAAGCCAGCCTGGAGTCAGGTCTTAGGTAAAGTCACCCGAAGTAAGGTCTTAGGTAAAGCTACCTTGGAGTCAGCCCTTAGGTAAAGCAACCCCTGAGTCAAACCATAGGTAAAACAAGCTTGGACTGGTTAGCTATCAATGCATGCCCAATCTCAATAGTATACATCCTGTATTAAGTCATTGGGTGGCTCTACCTCATGCACAAATCCAGGGTGACTTTTACCTAAGATACCTACTCCAGGGACCGATCATTTTTTGGCAGTCTGAACACTACCGCTTGGTGAACCCACCCCCACATCTATCCGGGGTTGTTTAGTAATTTGATCTAACCGATCAATTTTTGGCAATTTCATATATTATTAAAAACAACCCCCCAACTAAAGCCTTACTCTAGTGTGAATTTACCTAAGGCCTTTCTCGAGGGCGGCTTTACTTAAGGGTCGGCCTCGGGATGGCTTTACCTGAGGCCTTGCTCCAAGATAGCTTTACCTAAGGCCTGGCTCCTGGGTGACTTTACCTCGAGCGCGACTCCTGGCTGACTTTTACCTAGGACTCCGATCATTTTTTGACAATCTGATTAATTATTTAAAACAACCCCAGGTGAACCCACCCCCGCATCTATCCACCACATACTATAAACATACCGCATACGGTTGTTTAGTCATTTGATCTAACCGATCAATTTTTGGCAATTTCATATATTATTTAAAACTACCCCCTGGTGGATCCACCCCACATCTAACCAAAATGCACTCTAAACTCACCCTATCAGTCAAGACATATTTTTCCGAAATTTTTTGAAAACTACCCCCAACCCAGATTCCACCCCGGGGGCTACCCCCGGGGCTACCCCCGGGGAGGCTCCTGAACGTAGCTGAGGACACCCCAACACCTAGGGGTGGGTTAGGTTAGGTGCAATTTACAGGTTAGTGCGTCATAGGCCTACTTCCCCCACCACTTTTTGTGCTCAAGTGGGCCAAGTTCTACTTCTGATCACTAGTATAGCTGCTAGGTAATTGGCTTGGGCAGGTGGCGTAAGTTTGATTTTGAGGTAGGGTGAGTGTGATATGTTTGTATTTTAACTGAACAGAACAGGAAGTACAGTTGTACCTCACAAGTTTAATTATTCATTTGATAGAAAATATTTTTTACTTTATGGCTGAGTCAAAAAATTAACGATGCTAGAATACCTAATTAATATATCGAATAAACTCACTAATACAATGAAAGAGCATAAAGCTCACATTTTTCAGAGTACGATGAGGGGTTTAAGTAGACTGCAGAACTCCAGGTTGGCCAAAGTATGACCATGCATCTCCAACATATCTTATGATACGAATCTCTTGTCATTATGTTACCGTAATATTTGAGTATCAGGCTAGGAAAAAACAACACAGTGCAAAGTAGATTAATCATCATCCACAACCAAGATTATGAGACAAGCTTATAGAAACAGTCTTCGCATGGATAATATCGTTAAACGTCTAGTCAGTTATTTGGCTATCCACGAGTCCTTCCAAGCCATCAGGCCTACTACAGACAGATCTACCTATGACTAACCTGGCACAACTAGCCAGCTGGAGTAATGTACCATCATCAGGCAGCTCCTCTACATTTTTCTTCCTGTACTTTCAGTAAAGGTGCATTTAAACTCCTTGAAGCACGAAAGCCTTCGTAGTACAAACAATATGACCTTACAGCCAAACGACCAAAATATGATTGTTGTTAGTATCTCCCAATGGAATGGAGTACTGTACACTACGTGATACAAACAGTAATATGGTAAGTACAAACAGTTATCACAATGGGACTACTGTCCATAACGATATTTACGTATTTATCTTAGTATTTAAAAAAATATACAGTATAAATGTACTTATGCAATTCCCGCATTTATGCATATATACAGTACTTCTATAGCCTATATTGTAGCTATAGGTGTAGTATATTAACTCGGATAACACACCTCGTCTTTTATTATCCGCAGACTTTTATAGAAGGACTTTTATTATATATATTTAAGCTCCTTGAAGAACGAAAGCCCTCGTATTACCAACAATATGACCTACAGCCAAAACACCTCTCTCCAAAGGAAATACAAGAAGTTGTAAATTGTTTAGCCTACGCTGTGTAATATCTTGAAATTTCAATTGTTTTTGAAAAAAACACAATTTTCACAGTGCAATAATATTATATAATGTAAAAGACGCTGCAGAAGCAAGCTCAACTACCCGACTTTCCTTTTCCAGAAGAGTTTCATTACCCTTAATTATAAATACTTGTTGTCCTCCCCACATTCGCAACATACGATGATTTCCCGAGCGTGCTTAGTGATCGAAAGCCTGTAAGGTTCATACTTTAATTTGGTAGATACTTCAAACTTTAAAGACAAATGTTAAGACTTTAGCCGTTGATAATCTTGTGTCTATTTGTAATGATATGTCAAAATGTTTGTTATTAAAGATTAAATCATCTAAATCAATCTATTGGAGTTATGCAATTATAACGTAATTAAAGTAATTAAATTGTTATGTTTAAGGGTTTCTCTGAAACAATGCATTTTGTATTAGTTTATCAATTAAAGCAATCCACCAAGACTGCGCCAAGAAGATTAGAAAGCGTTCGGATTCCTACTAATTTAATATGAATTCAACTACCTGATACAGTTTCAAATTTGTTATGTCAAATGTTATTCATAAAAAAAGTCAATAATAAAATGTGATCTACATTTATTTACTAATGTATTGGGTTTTATAGTTAAATGCTATAGTTGGAGTAGTTACTTTGCCATCTTTATCGAGCCCATTATATTACATGTAGTATACTTTATATATATTAAATTTTATATAAATTCTCTGTAGAATCCATTCAACTATGTATAGATGCTAATTTGTTTTCTGAATCTTTTATACACAATTTTATATTCTATTTTAAGGATTCTCATTTTCCCCAAGAAGAGTTGTAATACAGAAGGCATTTTCATTACTAAACATTTAGACATGCTTTCTTAACCCCATGTAAATTTAGTGTTTGATAAACTTGCATCAGACAATAGTTTCTGGTCAAGTTACTATGCGAAATCCAAAACATAACAATGAATTTATTACTTATTCATCAATTTAATTTTCTGATCTCAAATACTGGATTCTGAAATTTTACAGAACACTTTTATATTGAACGAATTTGTATTTGTGCAATGCTGCGAGTCAATCACTCACAGCTTTGAACAAAGCACTAACCAAGTGCAAAACCCGTCGGATTCGGTTTGAAGTTGTGGTGTTTTGTGAAGGTAAACTGATAAACAAGTGATTAATTAGAAAACCGGAAATATCCAGACCAACTATTCCAAGCCCCGAAAATATGTTTGATTATTTTTGTAACGATCTTATACTGCTGTTTAATGTTTTTAAACATACGCAAAATACATAAATTAATTATTTACCATAGTAAATTTAATCAATAATTGGTAAAACAGATTCAAAACTACCTATAATAAATAATAGATACACATAAACTTTGCAGGATGTATTCTCTTTTAAAATTAATACAAGTAAAAAGATTAGAGCATTTCCATCTTGATAGATACATGGCAGGAAATTGCTTCGCCGATGAGGTTTGCCTTTAGGGATGGTGCCGCGGACAGTCTGTCCTAAACGAATAATTCAGTCAGGAAAGTTGGCGGTGTTCAAATAAAACTCTTGGGAAACAAGCATCGGTATATTTAAGCCATGGTAGTTAGAAATATAATGTAAAAAGTAGTTCAAATTACACGTTAGGGAAGCGCGGGGTGAATTTCGATTTAATTACATACATCTGAATAGTTCGTCTCGATAAAACCCTGATCGATGATAGCTAGGGAATAAAATCTAAGTTATATTTGCCCTCCTTTCTCGGATAATTCAAATTAAAAAAAAACTATCAACTGGGTGTAACTAGTGCGTAGTTTACAAAAATAATCCTAACAAGAAAAACCTTTTATTTAATCCCTTATGTACATTTCGCTTACACCGCAATCATATTCAGTGGAAATTACAGTATTTCAAGAAAAACTCTAATTCTTTCTCATTATTCATATAGTTTATATCTATTACACAACATAAATAAACACACACTCACTCCCATACATACACACACACACACTCACACACACACACACACACACACACACAAACAAACAACCACACAGACAAACACACACACACACAAACATACACACACACACACGCACACACACAACACACTCCCATACACACACATACACACACACACACACACACACACACACACACACACACACACACACACACACACACACACATACACACACACACACACACACACACACACACACATACACATACACACACACACACACTCACACATACACAAACACACACACAGAGAATCACACACAAACATATACACACACACACCCTCCCACAAACACACACACACGCACGCACGCGCTTACATACACACTCCCCCCCCCCCACACACACACAAACAAACACACAAAACCAAACACACACACAGACAATCACACACACAAACACACACACAAATACACACACACACACACACAAACACACACGCACACACACACACACACACACAAAGGGAATTTTAAGAAAAAACTACAAAACGGCTTCAGAATAAAAACACAGTTATAACTATATAAATCCAATGATGCAAAAAAATCTCTAAGCCAAACTACACTACTATATAGCTATGTTGTAATATAGCTTCAAAGTATCCGGTTTGTATAAAAATTGTTTGAAAAACAAAACAACATTTAATATACCAATACAAGCTAGTCATAGTCCCTTGCTTATATTGCCGCAATACAAAAGGAATTCGACGTTATTCTAGGTTTTTTACTTAATTTTTTTTATCACCAGACCTATTCTAAGAAGATACATTTAGCTAAGTTGTTAGACATCTATATAATAATTTAGTCATAATTTTTGTTGTAATTTATGAAAAAAAGCCTTTTTAGAGAATTATGTTATTTCAACACGACAATCGCTTCGTTTACAACAGTGAATTATTTTCTTCGTTTTTCTTAAACAAAAAATATCCCAACCGGGTTCTTTGGACCTGCATATATTATTATAAATTTATGACATAATAATTTAGTATAAAATATAGAAACCGCTTTAAAATAATTTGATAAAGCTACGAGTATAAATAATGATGTTATGTTTGTATGTCGGTAATATTTCCATTTCTATATATTATGCACATCATATACAAATCGAGTAATACATTGTCCACATTATATACATTTTCAGTAATTCATCCACATTATATAAATTTCCAGTAAGACATTTTCTGCTTGAGTTTAAAAAAAAACATTACATTCCTTTTCAAGCACTATATATGGTTTGCATTATTTTTTAATTTTCAGAGCGTATTTTTATGTAAAAACGAAATACATTTGAGTTGAGCTAGTCAGCAATTACTAGCCGTTAATAAAACAGATAGGAAAATGTAACCAAAGTGGGCAAATCCAAGTGCACAGATTAGGCTCGTGAAATATGCAAAACTAAAGTAATTTCAATTGAAATTTTTGTTTTTCATAAGAGATTATTTACTAATTGCAAAATAATTTAAAAACTTGAATTGTTGTAATTTAATAACAAAAAAGGTTTATCTTTTACTTTTTCCACAAGGCATTACATCTAACAAGGAACTGTAGCTTGTGGAACTGTCAAACAGCTTTGGAAGGAAGAGAATAAAAGTAGAATTGCGCCTTACCTTCCATTCTCGTATTAAAAAACTTCTTATGATTGTATTACTCTGAGCAATACGTTTAAGCAAGTAATGTAAAGGAAAATAAGTTTTTAAGATCAATTCCTACGTAGGTTAACGAAGAAAAATTGTATTTAATTTTCATTAAATGATTTCAAATATAAATAAAGTAGCATAACCTATGCGTTCTACCGCATAACTTATAAAATAAAATCATCTGTTTTATTATACCATTTCTCATCACTTATTTTAAGCCACATGGGATGAAATAACCCATATTGCATAGCTTGCCCTAATAGTGATAAGTTTTTTCTTCCATATAAAATTAAAATTAATACATTAAATTTGATTACTGAATAAATATTTAAGAAAAACTCTAAAAACAACAAGTTCCATCCGCTACAAATTCAAAATAATGTATTTTAACTTAAGTGAATGGATAAAAAGTATTTTACAAACGATTGAATATTTGAACAAGATATACATATATAGAGGAGTGTGAACTAGTAGAGGCAATTGGAAAGTTTTATAAACACATACAGTAAATTAAAAGATGAACAATATAAAAAAATCAAGTGTTTTCAAATTTTCCTCATATATTAGAAGGAAATGAAATTTATTCAAAATACATACAAAATTGCCAAATATGACGTATTTATACCATTCTCATTCGTAAATAATATTGCAATGAAAAGTCACAATAGTGATACAGAAAGTTCTCACGAACACGGAAAAGTGATAAAATATGGAGCCCTTCAAAATCTAAAATAATTTAACATTGTCATAAATATTAAATTTAACCTAATTTTTCAAGACACTTGAAACTTTTAAGAGACAAAAGTCTGAACTGATGATCATTCTAGTTTGTAACTTCTTGTGTGCTAGATTGTGTTTTGTAACTAGACCCTCTGATGATGATGACATGGTCATCGAAATGTACATAAGGGTTTAATCTTAAGTAACTTGTCTTATTTGTTATTTTTGATTATTTTTGTGGTATTGGGGTTCTTTTCAATATTTTTATTGTAATATATTAGAGTATAGCTATATTATTGTATACCTATAATAATATACAGTATTATTATATAGCTATAATTCAGTATATCTATATTAGAGTATAGTTATATTACAGTGTAGCTATATTACATAATACTGTTTATCTATATTACAGTGTAGCTATACCACAGTATATCTATATTAGAGTATAGCTATGTTACAGTATATCTATACCACAGTGTGAATGTAATACAGTATATCTATACCACAGTGTGAATGTAATACAGTATATCTATATTACAGTGTAGTTTTACTATATATCTATATTAGAGTATAGCTATATTACAGTGTAGCAGTATTACAGTATATCTATATTACAGAATACACACACACACACACACACACACACACACACACACATACACAAACATATATATATATATATATATATATATATATATATATATATAATTCAGTGTAGCTACATTACAGTATATGTAATTACAGTGTACCTTTACTACATTATATCTATATTAAAGTATAGCTATATTAGAAAATATATTACAATATTGAATTGTAAATTTAATTTTAATTCTTGTATTTGTATTTTGACTTAGTTCTACAGTATATCTATATTAGAGTATATCTACATTACAGTATATCTATATTTCAGTGTAGTTATATTACAGCATATCTATATTAGAGTATAGCTATATTACAGTATACGAGTATCTATACTGCAGTGTGGCTATATTACAGTATATCTATATTAGAATATAGCTATATTACAGTGTAGCTTTATTACAGTATAGCCATATTACAGTATTGGTAAATTGCAGTACAGCTATGTTAAAGTCCAGCTACATTACAGTATAGTTATAGTACAGTAGAGCTAGAAAATAAATCTGATGACAGTTTACTATCGTTAACTCACGTGATACTATAGTATGTGGCCGCTATATTGTTTTTTGCAGTAGAGAAACAAACTGATCTTCATAGCAAACAGAACTGTTCAGAGCTCTTTCTTGCAGAACATAACAGGAATCAGTTAAGGGATGATGATGAATCGAACCTTTTGCCGAAACGAGCCCTCTAGAATGAATAAATTGACTCATCAAGCTTCATCGTTTTCAACTTTAAAGTACAATGTTAATAACAATTTATTTATAAATCAATGCTATACATTATCTTACCTACAATTTCTTTCTACTGTTTACGAAACTTTAAGCGGATTAAATCCACCCTTACAAAGAACGGAAACATTGTGTCGGGCGTTATTGTTTTCGAGAATATCAAGCGACAAAAGAATTAAATTTAGCACAAAGCACCCTCAACGCTTATTTTTGTTTAATCCCTTAAAATGTTCAATGTGCTTTACACCGAAAGTGATTGTAGTGGGAGGAACATTGCGTTCATTCAATTATTTATTTGATTACTAGAGTTAATGTATTGGGGAAAATTTATTTTAAATTCTATATTTTTATTAACTTTTCACAGGGCAATATGTGTGAATGTAATTAATTAAATCCAGCGCAAGCTTTAACATAAAAAAACCCAAGACCAAAATATAAGAATAATAATCATAACGAATAATTTACAAACTATATAACATACCGTACACGTTTCGATGACCAGGATATCATTAAAAAAATTAAAAAACCACAATGAAGCTACAAATCATAGAATTCTATTTATTCCGATATATAATAATACATTCCCAGTGTGCTAGTTTTTTCAGCTTCAGAAGTAATGTTTAATTTTTCCCTGCATAAAACTCCACAGGACTGAGAAGATGAGGAAAAATCGTAGATCACATTTCCTGTTTAGACTACTCAGACATACAGAGATATCCGTTTAACTATCTAACTAACCGTTGAAATTTTTCTTATATACTGTGTAATACAAAATCATTGTTGCAAAAAAGTGAAAATTTTCTACGTGTTTCATATATTTCATTGCTATAGACGACATACCAATAATTTTCAAGGTATAAAATAATTCATTAATATTAATTTATATTAACTAATTAATATTAAATTTTAATAAGCGGATAATGTTCAATATGCACCTCTTGTTTAACTTGTAATATTGAAGTGGTTGAGAAACTGACCAATTATTGGCTTCAGAGGAAGCGCACAGGCACTAGACACAATTAAAACTTTAACAAAGGTGCACAGGAGCGTACTCTACTACGGAGATACCTTTGTCAATATTATAATGAATTTATAGTTCACTTGTTCAACGTGGGAAAGGGAATCATTTATTATAGAAACGAGTCTCGTTCTCTTTAAAGTAAACAACGATAAAATCCATTGCAAATATCGTTTTTTAGTGTTAATAATAAAATGGAAAGATGGCTAGCTATTAGTAATAAACAAATGGTTCGGTTGCATTTAGAGCAGGTTCCATTCGGCGAAATATCACATATGTTCAAGGAACCTGGTGAAATATTTATCCAAGAGAAATAAAGAAGACTAACTTGAAAACAAACTTTTAGTGTAAAGTGAGTGTTTGCAGCTGGTTGATGTGCTTTCAGTAGTTCCGATGGAAGATTTATTTTTTTTAACGAACAGAACTAAAAGTTTAAATGTATATAGGATGTGCGACAAAAAGGGAATAAAGAAGTATTAAGAAGAAAGTCGCATACAGTACTACCCATATATTTAGAATAATAGCGTTTAGAATGTGAATTCTTAATTAACTTTACATAAAATATAAATATACATAATTTATGACCGTTTAATCATTTGATATAAAATTCCGTGTTCTTGATTGTATTATAGGTATTTTAGGCATCCTTTCCCCATGTTTCTGAGAAGAACCTTTGCTTCTTGACCACGTTTTATTTCTTCATCATCAACAAACCCAAATATACACTACAGTTAATTTTTGCTTTGTTGTACCTTGTCTTTCTTGAATTATGCTTTTAAATATTATTAATTGTAAGTAAATCAGCTGATTTGTACACCGCATCAACAGTACACCACAGTTGTATATAAGGAAAGATGAAATCAACCTTGTTCAACTTGAAATCAACTCACAGTTATATACATTTTAATTCATACGCGTTTTAATCATCTCATCTCATTAGTTCCAGTGAGACAAAACTCAACTACCGTATTTAGTTGTATGATTGATGATAACATCAGTCATCGAAACGCGTATGGAAATAGAGTGTTTTATTATGAGTTTGTGTACAGTTATAATAATATTATCCATTGCTTTTCAACAGGACTCTTGCCAAGCCTAAGAACAAGGTTGATTTCATCTTTCCTTATATACTCCTGGGCCTACAACAGCATAAAAATGAATTCTCCCTGGGGAAAGCAATCACTAACCTGTAGAAGCATCCTTCTTTCTAAAGCTCTCTTGTATTGATTTTCCCTCACTATGCAGTCTACCGAGGGCCTCTACTGACATTACACCACAAGCCATGATACTTGCAGGTTGTTTAAAAAATTGTTTTTATGCAATTTAGGCAGGATACGTCCTTGAGCATTCTTCATACAGTTTAAACACTTGCATTAGTTATTTGATTCTTTCATATATTAAATAATTCAATATTTAATTAAGGATTGAAAGCGGAGAGATACAAATTAAAGAAACTACATCTGATTAATTAAGAGTGGGTAAATAATCAGAAATAACATTGAGCAGTTATTGTAGACGAAATAATTGTACACGCAAAATTAATTTTCACGCAAAATATTTAGAGATTTGTTTTATGTTTTTACCTATTACTCTAACGTAACAATTCTTAATATAACGACAACGCTTGAGAATACAATAATAAAAAAAAAATTATATTATAAGGCAACTTGACAGGATATATAAGACTGTTAGCTGCATTTATGGATGAAAGCAATATTATAGCACATAGTTTACACATAAGCTCAATATATTTCTTTTAGTTAGTTCAATGACGTCAGATGCTTGTAGTATTCTTGATTTTTAGTTCAGTTCTCCTGTAGTATTTTGATTGTTTATAAAATAACGTGACACATATATTCTACGTATAAAAATATAAAAGGATTTCTCAAAGGATATCTAATACGATTTCCTGTTATACGATCTTCAAGAAGACAGTCATTTCTGCTTGACAGGATTTTATCGTCGATAAAGCAATAAGGAACTCAATATCAACAAAGAAAGCTCTTTGTTTTACGTTTAAATGTAAATATAAAACATGGCGATAATGTTTTCAGAATAACATTGAAGGTTTTTTTACGAAGAAATTTAGTTTATACTTACTAGAACATTTATAAACCATTAATTTGTTCTAAAATTTAGTTTAAGAATTAATGTCTCAGTCGTTTTAAATTAAATTCAAAATAATAAGAATTAGAAAAACGTTTCAAAGTAAATTCTTCTCATGGTATAATTTCAGGTCATTGAAAAAGTATTGTTGGACTAAACGTATTTATTTAATTTATTAAGTTTATTACAATTTTCAGAAATTAAAGAATTCTGTTCACTGAATGGTGCCATGTAGAGTGATTTTTATTTAAGGGTGCCAATATAATTTGGGTAAATAAGGTATGTGTTTACCTCTAATTTTTCAGCTGACTCCATATTTGTAAATCTTAATTTTGGCCTTATTATTGCACTGCAAGAAGAAAAGGGTTATAAAAGGAAGAAAATGACAGTCTCATAATAAAAACGTTTTGAACGTAATCTTCCTTTTTATATCCTACTATTAGTTCACATCTTCCAAATATATTTTTATACATCTTGTTCGAATTTTCAATTGTTAATTAAATATTTGTAATTCATTCACTCAGGTTTAAGAAAAATTTTCTATACTGGTCCCAAATAATACTTGATGTTAATAGAGTGTTTCAAATATTATTTCAATAATTAAATATAATTAATTAACTTTATTAATTAATTCCAGTTAATATTTTGTACTTAATATTCTGATTCTGTTAAATTAATATTTATATTGATTGTTCTTATGTAATGAATGTATAATACATGTATAGTAAAAATATTTATGTAAATAAAATATAGCTCTTCTTTACTGACCTAAGTTAGAATTGGCATAAAGGTTATTGTATATTTATTTTTTGTTTCAAAGTTTAACAAAGCATATAAATTATTTTAAATTCCAAACATTTTTTGTATTTATATGGTAAAAGCTGCTATAGCCGAGTGGAAATGTTAGCTTTGGTGGACACAATAGTAAAATACGTTGTGCGTTAGTCCCTCACTGACTTTGATAAGTTACATAATGTCAACACATTTGTGTGTGTGTGTGTGTGTGTGTGCGTGCGTGCTTGTGTGTGTGTGTTTGTGTGCGTGTGCGTGTGTGTTTGTGAGAGGACACTTGTCGGGAGTTTCGTGTGTGTGTGTCTTTGTGTATGTTCGCCTGTGTGTGTGTGTCTGTGTTTAAGTGTATGAGCGCGCGCGTGAGTTCGTGCGTGCGTGTGTGTGTGTGGGTGTGTGTGTGTGTGTGTTGGGTGTGTGTTTGTGTGTGTGTGTGTGTGTGTGTGTGTGTGTGTGTGTGTGAGTGTGTGTTGGGTGTGTGTGTGCGTGTGTGTTTGTGTGTGTGTGTGTGTGTGTGTGTGTGTGTGTGCGCACGCGTGTGTGTGAGTGTGTGTGTGTGTGCGTGTGTGTTTGTGTGTGTGTCTGTGTTTGTGTGTGTGTGCGTGTGCGTGTGTGTTGGGTGTGTGCGTGTGTGTTGTGTGTGTGTGTCTGTGTGTAAGTGTGTGGGCGCGCGCGTGAGTTCGTGCGTGCGTGAGTGAAGGTTTGTCTTCTTTCTACATTTCATAAACAAGAATGTTTACAAATATATTACTCGAAGCTTTCATGAATTTATTAGTAAATATATTATCAAGAGCCTCTTTATTGGTTTTATATATCGGCTATTGGTATTTTATATTATTTATATATAAAAGCAATTAATTTGTAAACATTCTTGTATATATATATATATATATATATATATATATATATATATATATATATATATAACTGTGTATATAAAACTTTAATGTATTTAAATTTTTTTTTTGTTGACTAAATCATTTCATGCCTACGTTACATGCAAAATTCATTCCAAACAGGACTAAAGAACATTATTCCAAATAATTTATTTTACGATACAAAAATATTTCTGAGGGGTTTAAGGGGAGAAACCATTCTCGCGGAAAATTCAAAGCTAAATCCTTCAACTGTATACTAAACGAAATATATTGAATTGGCTTTAAAGCATTTACACACTGGACGATTTTTGCCGATAAAATTCATTTCCATTTAATATTAAAGTAAAAATTTAGACTTTTGTAAAATAGATAATTTTTTTACAAGAATTTTTATTTTACTTTTGAAGTAAAAACGTTATAGCACCGTCTATAAAAAAACGTATTAGATGGACAAAACATACAATTTCGCGTCAATGTAATTTTCGTCAGATTATTAGCGTTTGTAACAGATTAACAGTATAACTGTGTCAGTTGTTTAGGCTGTGAGTCACATGAATGTCATTTGGATTATAACACCTGATTTCTTTTCATAGCTGATTTTTTCTTATACGTTTTAACAATTGTTTTAGCCCTTCCAGTTATGTTAGATTACATATTGAACATTGTTATTGAAATAGGTTATTATTAAATTGTTTTGCTCAATTAGTAAATATATTTACTTCAATTTTGTAAAATCTCAAATCAGATAGTTCAATGTAACGTAAATGATCTAACTATTTATATTGTAATATTTTAATCTAATTTTTGAAATAAAACATCCTTAGGCACGTTTTATAACAAATGTTTAGGTAATTTCTCATAATGCAAAATTACATGTTTTTCTCAATTCAAAATTATCGTAGTCGTGACTATACAAGTTTTCGCTTTTGTCCCATTTACCCGAGTACTACAAACTATTTTTTTCATATTTAAAAATTAAAAAATACTATGATGTTAAATAGGGAGGACGTTATTTGAAGAATTTGTAAAACGAGGATTGGAAAACAATTGGAGACATTGGAAAATGGAAGAATAGGCATGTACGCTTAGGTCTGGTTCTTACAGATGAAGGATATCTAGAAGAGATAAAACCACAGGTTGGAGTGTAAATAAGCATCATGTTAGTATTTTTTAGAATCAATCTGAATGATTAAGAACACAAGATATAACCTATCAAAAAATTGTAAAAAGTAAAAAATAACTTAGAGCAGTGGAGTAGTTATAGTGAAACATGATGTCATTTAAAATAAACCACAACACAATAAAAATGAAGACAACCACATGACAACATTCAAAACACGAATTATCACAGAAGTGTTTTCAGTAAAGCAATATTTACTCTACAAGTTATTTTTCTTCAATTAAATAAGGGGTTCATCCCGGAAGCCTTTAATCCTGTACTTCCAATACTAGATTATTTTACCTCATGCATGGACAACTTACTTACTCCAACTACCTTTCTTTGATATTCGTCTTATATTTTGACGTATTGTGTAGTTTCTAATCTATACCGCAGATATATAAGAGAACTGTTTCTGCTATATTATTCTAGAAAATGATATATCTTTAGCTTGAATACATTCTTTAGACTACATTCCCGTGTACCGAGTAGTAACTTGTTCACGCTAACCTCTATCTCAGTTAGGCTACATTACAGTTCAAACTATATAATTCTGTACTCCTAGTTCGAAGAGATTATCATGTTTCTTGCTTTGATACCTTACTCCAAATCCATTTCTTTACTATTCTTCTTGTATTCTGCTATAATGTTTAGTCTTTCCCATATAAATTACAGGACTGATTCATCTATTTAATTATAAGTTCCTAGTTCAACCTAAATGCCAGAAAGGTTTTAGATCTGCTTCAACTATATTATCCTATTTTATTCTTGATACCAGGAGATTATTATACCAGATGATTTTAAGTCTGATTCTGCTATATAATACCGTCTTACTACTGTTTTACTTATCTACTAGATAGATTACAATCCCAGATAGAATGCAGGCTGGTTTCAGGTCTATAATTCTGCACATGCAAGTCATAATCCTTCTCTATATTTCAAAACACATATAATTATCAAGTTCTTACGATATAAATATCTCAATTTCGTTTCTAATGATTTTAATTTATGTTAATTTACAATTATGAATAACTCACATTTTCTAAGAATAACCCTTTTCCATAAAATTTTTTTTTTATTTTTTAGTTATTGTTTAAAATAAATTGATATGATTATATATATATATATATATATATATATATATAGTATTATGTTTTTATTTAAATATAAACTATTATTCTCTTGCAAAACCAAATGTTAGTTCAATTCTAAAGCTGCTCAATATTCAGGATTTCTGGACATATTTATCAGAAAAATTATAAGTGTGCTATTAGGTAGTTATAAGTATTGAGTTATATTTTGAATTTTTTTAGTAAATTTTTGTTTTACAGATTGAAATATTAAATCTTTTTTATTACTTATCAACTTGCAGATCTGTTGCAACTAAGATCGGTATATTTCGTGATTCTTCAAAAACCAGAATGTACAATACGTAGATGGATGACGTCAGAAGAGAAATTACATAATTTTATGACGTCAAAAGATTGTGATGTCGAACTGCAAATAAAGTTCAACTTTTTAGGGATAATTATACCAATGACGCGTTATGCAAGGTGTTTGAACGTGGATTACAAAAGAACGGATATAGCATAAGTAATTACAAAACAAGTAAAATAATATTTTAATTTATTAAAAATAATATCTACTTTGTTATGTAAAAATATTTTTTAAATGTATATTGTTATAATTTTCATTTTGAAAAGATATTTTTTTAAATTTACATAAACGTGACTAAGTGGACCAAATGGTTTTGTTACGAAAACAAAAATAAATTATGTAATAAAAACTAAAACAGAAAAAGGCAGTTAAAAACTGAGTTGACAATGGGACACATTTCCCGAAACGGCTGTCCTCAATAACCTAAAGTGCTACTATAGGCAAGTGAAACATACCAATATAGGTTCAAGTGTTTTTAGTATAAATTATTCATTCATATAACTATTTAGTTTTAAATAACATAATTAATTTTCCGTATAAGCTTCATATAACAACGCAGCCCTTTGTCTACCTAGGTGAATAAGCCTGTATAAAATGAAAACAACAATGGGGGTGCAGGATATTCGCCACACGTATATTAATTTACACAGAAATTTCATGTTCAATAGGATTTGTTCCACTTTATGTTTGTTTTACAATTGATTGCTAGAGGTGGTTTTTAGAGTAGCATCTCACATAAAATTAAAAGAGTAAATTGTGCCAAATCATGGTATATTTTGGTTAAAATTGGAATTCATGCATTTTTGAAAGTGTGTTACAAAAATAACAAGTGTTAGAAAGAATAACTTTTTAAAATGTAGCACAACTAAAAATAAAGAAAACTTATGCATAATTGTTTAAGATATAGCAGAAAAAATATTTTAGTAGTGAGTAATATATTAAACCGCAACCAAAAAATCTCGTATAATTTCATGAGACATTTATAAATTTTTTGATAAATAATTGTATTAGCTAAATATATTTATAGGCAACCTATAAACTGAAATAATTTTATACGGAAAATTTAACAAGCGTTTGCCCTCAATGGACAGTAGTATAATCGAAATTAAAAAAGTATTTATGCTCTTTAGGAGATTTTAGAATGCAATTTTCATGATAAAAAAAAACTATTATAATACCTGATTAGAGTCCCATTGTTTCTCATTTAATGTTGTTATAACTTCTGTACTGGCTTTCTTCTGTTTTTTCTCTTCGATCGACATATACTGAATAGTGGTAAAGCACTTAGTTTTTCTCCCACCAGGATTTGAAATATTTTTCTAATTTCATTTTAAAATAAAATGTGGCTGACAGAAAGCAGCGCTAACAAATACTCTATTAACTAATTTACTGTTTAAAATACGTTTATAACATTACTGTCTTTTATTAAATTTCATATGAAATAATAAATTAATATACTATTATGAAATAGTTGATAGTGCACTATTATTGATACTAGACTGTTAATAGTATGCTAATATCTCATTTGAAAAAGATAATAGTAAATATAATAAATTAATGGAAACATAATTTTCTGTTGTTCGTCATTGGTTTTTTTTATAATTCCAATTCAGTCTTATAATAATTATTTTTTTCTGGTTTAGCTAAAATAAAGTGGGATAGTTAATATTTTATAACAAGAAGTGTTTAATCTGTTATCATATCAATAAGGTAAATGTACTTACGCATCGTTACTGTCGAGATATTTCTGCACTGTAATATAGAGTTACGACATTACATATTTCAACAAGTCCTCCTTTGAAGTTTTCTAAAACTCAGTAAATTAGATTCCGTGGAGGCGTCTTTATATTCAAGATTTCACACATTTCACTCTGAGATGTAATATGATATAAATTTAATAATGTCTTGTGTTACACATATCACATTATTGAAATATAATATACCATTTTATAATCTATTGTGGGATAATCTTTTTGAAATTTGTGGTTTGCGCTATAATTAATTAATACTAGCGTACCCGACAGACGTCGTCCTGTCTTAATGATATTGATTTCGAATTGCTATAATTAATAAAATAAATATTTTAAAAAAAGTGTTTATTATTCTAATGCTTTATGATATACAAGATTCTTAGTTTTTTTTTCTTGCGCATATATAAATAGTTTTTTTGGTATTCTGACACGGAAACATGCGACATATAACCGTCCATGTGAAAAACATGAATTCTCAAGATTGATGCCACAAACACTTAACGACTGCCCTTGAGATTTATTTATCAACATTGCAAATGCTAGCCGCACTGGAAATTGCAACCGTTTAGTCGAATGGCATGTCGTTCGGAATCAAAGGATGCGTGGAATCAAAACGTCTTCACCTTTTTACTTCCCTTTCAAAATTGTGGCTTCGATGACGTTGTTCATTAATTTCTTCACCGTAAGTCGGTTTATATTCCGCAACATAATGATTACCGTTCCGATTTTTAATTGTAGATTATGAGGTGGCAATCCAAGTAATTCCAGCGAATTTAAAAACTCCGTTGGATAGTTGACATCATCTTGGTTAGTAACGGAATCAATCGATTTGTATGTAATTAATTCGCCAGCTATATTATTTTGAATCTAAAAATTCATTTCGTTGACATCAACGATTTTGCAGCTAATATAACTCTTTCGCTCAACCATACATTATCTTTGTAATTTTGTGCAATGTTTGGGAAAACCTTCTCAATGAGTTCGGTCTTAGATTCAGTAAAGTGACAACAATTGGTAGGAAATATGATGTATCCAGACGATGAGTCAACAGGTATTTTTCCATTACCAATATCGAGCAGTTGTTTTGAAAAAGGTTCTCCAGATTGGTCGTTTTGCAATTGTACTCTCATGTTCATATTTAATTTGAGCGTTTTAACGTATTTCCATAAAATGGATGACTTTAAACAGGCGTTAAGTTCGTCGGCTGGCGTTAATCGTGGTATTACTGGTAGTGTTTGGCGAAAATCACCTGCTATTAAAATCATTGCACCACCAAACCGGTTTTGGTTCTTTCATAAATCTTGCAATGTGCGGTCTAATGCTTCCAAAGATTGTTTGTGTGCCATCGTACACTCATCCCAAACTATTAATTTGCTCTGCTGCAACACTTTGGCCATCGCAGAATTTCTCGAAATATTGCAAGTTGGTATTTCATTTATTTGCATGTTCAACGGCAACTTGAGTGCAGAATGAGATGTTCAACCGCCTTCCAACAACGTAGATGCAATACCTGACGAAGCAAGTGCAAAACGTTTTCCCAGTCCCACCTGGAGCATCTAAGAAAAAAAATCAGCCAGTTCCATTGTTCACTACTTTCATTATCGTATCATAGGCATATTTTTGTTGCTCATTTAAAAGGGGAATGTTTCTTAGAACAGTTTCTTTTAATGCCTCGAAATTGTATTGGGTTTCGCGTTTCAATTCTTGATTAAATGCGTCGTATATTTGGCGATTGGGCGACGTCATTCCTAATTGTATTAATCTTTTGTTGGTAAGCATCAAGCACATGTCTTCAATTAAAATTAATGCTTCATTGTACATTTCTTCGTTAATTTGCAAATTTGCATTTGATGTTCTAAGACGCTTCTGATGTAATATATCTTCAGCCATGTGATCTTTATATTTGTTCCATAAATCAATTGGTGTTGATGGGAAGCATGTAGACAAAATTATGGAAAACAATGTTCGTATTTGTTCAGCACTTGACGAAATCACATCTTCGAGAGTCTGGTCCCAATGAGTGTCATTCTCTAGCAATCCCAAACGTTAACAGGCTTCTCTGTATGTGCCGCACAATACCCCATCAACAGTTCGCAAGTGTTTGAATGATGTTGGACCACGAACATTGACTAACAGTAAACGGAAATAAAAACATTCGTCTTGGCTGGGATGGACGGTATAAAGACGCCCTAGTGCAACGGTGGAAAACACTTGAGGATAATTTGGAACTGGCTGTACTTGTTTCCATCGTTGAAATTTCTTTAACTATTGATTCCAGGTATAATATCGTGGCATTTTAGAATAAAGCAGTGTTTTAGCAAAGTCATCATTCTGGCACACTCAAAGCTGGTCAATGTCGTAGATGGCGGCCTCTTAACTCGTTGTAATACGTTTTCCGTTGTAAAGTACACCCTTTGACCATTTTCCAGATGTACGGCCAAGTGAACTACTGCGGGGTATCTTTCATGAATTGGAAATGAAAAAATACGCCACATCGCCTCTTTACTACTGACATAGCGTCCCATTTGAAAATGAGTAATCTCATGGTTTGAATTTTCAGCAGCAACTCCGAACACAGCCATGTCACTACCTTTGTTTACGTACTTGCAGATATATTTGATCGATTTTACGGAATGGCAATATTCAACATTTATGTGAGCTTTAAATGTTTTGGAGAGTAATGGAGAGAACGGAACAACCCGATTATCAACTTCAAATTCCAGCTGATTAACTTTGACTATTGTTGACCTTCCTTTGTCATCAGTAGATCGCCGGCGATAAAGTGGATAACCATCATTTCCAGCAATAGTTTCCTTCAATAGAACATTTTCCATCAACCATACACGGAAAATTTTGATTTAAAATTCCACAGGGATCATGAATCATATTTTTTGTAACAATTTCATGTAACAATGGATCTTCATCATTATCGGGAATTTCTGCAGATATCAATCACATCATTGATTTCATTCAGTCTTATCCTCTCTACTAACCAAATGAGAATGTGTGCATGTGGCAATCCTCGTTTTTGCCACTCGACTGAATACATCCAACAGCGCGTCTCGGCGAATACACGTTACTTAACAATGAAGTCCATGAGTGATTTTAACTTTATTTTGAACATCCTTGCAATAATGTCTTGGCGATCAATGTGCGATTGGCCAATAAATAATTCTTGTCTAATTTCTGTCCACTGTGGATTGCATGTGAACGTTATGAACAAATCTGGTGTGCCATAATGACGTACTTACGTCATAGCATCCTGAGCGTATTCATGCATATGTCGCGGACGTCCGACGTATGTTGCTGGGAGAATAGTTGTTCTACCTTCATTCTGTGCGTTTCCATCAGTATTGATAGCATCGCATAGATGAATATATTCTTCAGAACGCAGTTTTGCCTGGTTCAACCTGATAAATGTCAATCTCTCGATTCCAACTTTCACGTACATATCCACAGCATATTGGTGGAAGAGACGCCGACATTTTAAGATATGATTGTCCTCATTTTCTCGAACCATCATTCTGTATGAATAATAATTCATTGAACTAACTTTTTTGTTAGTTTCGTAACCTGTAACTGGATTTATCATCTTTATTGAAAATTGATATCCATCTTCACCTTGCCAAAATAAGATAGGATATTGTAATGCATCATATGATCGATGTGTTTCGGACACATGCTGCAGTTTATTGCTACGCCGATGTAAAACGATATCTCGATTTTCTAAATTTCCACCCACGACGACAATAGCGACTTCGTCAATTGTTGGCGCATTAAAACGTATCGAGTGTTGTCCTGCATTCGTCTTATCAGCTTTGATAACAATTTTGTGATTATCAGACTGCATGCGGTCGAAAGCGGTCGTGAATAATGCAACCAATTCGTTATATCGATAAAAAACGTTTGGAGTTGTTCCACAATTTGTCTTTTCACCGAATTTTTGAGTGCACAACGCTGATTGACTTGCTGAATCGCCCATGAAATAAATTTGTAAACATTTGTAGTCACTATTCGGCGTTGGCAATAATGAACCTGCTAGATGTTATATTTGACCCTGAATCTTGAAAGTTGGCATAAAATAGTCTTGAATAATTTTGTTTGCACCAAATGACGTCATTTGAAAACAATTATTGTATATATATATATATATATATATATATATATATATATATATATATATATATATATATATATATTATATACTTTGGGAATAAATTTACTTTTTCTGAGTAAAAAAACAAACATTTAGAGTAAACACATTAACAGGATGTTAGCATTTTTCAAGTTGTCAACAAAATTATTGTCAACTATTATTGTATATGAATATTATTTGCTTAGTTATTGAAATATATACACGAGTAATTACCAATGAAAGAGAATAAAGAAATGTATTCATAGGTAGCATATATTGAAGAAGCATATAAAGTTTGCATAAATTGGTAAATAGGTGATAATCTCTATGTTTAAATATTTATATTTTTTAATAATAATATCTTTTTCGCCTACTATGGAAAAATACATTTTATTAAAATATTAATTTGGTTGGTGACGGGAAAATTTAAATTTCATCAGAAATAATCCCTTAATTTTCATTGAATGCCCAAATTATGAAACAGAAGCAATCTCTTTGGCTCATCTGAGTATTTAATTTAAACGTTCATCCCTTATAGGTTAGTTTTAAACAAAATAATCTTCCTGTTTATAAAATAAAACATAATTTTGCAAATTTCTTTTAAAACAGCTTGGAGATTTAATTTTACTCATTAACTTTTCAAAAAAAAATTAATATTACACTAAATATGAATTGAGGGAAATACACACACACACACACACACACAAAATGTTACAAAATATTATCACTGAGTAGGTTCCATTTTATATTGTCAGAGCCACAATGGATCAACCTAAATAAAATGGATTAATTTTTATTTCACTTGGAAAGCGACATTTCGGAAGTTTTTCATAAAATTCGTTTGGAAATATTTAATATTCATTATATGGACGTATAACTCACTATACAACTTGATACATTGAATATTTGAAGTCTACATACATTTGATTCAATAATTTTGTCGAATAGTTTGTTTATTAAATTTCAATAGAAAATGACTAGATAAATATATATGTGATTTCAAAGTTTTGTTGTAAAATATGGAAATATCGTTACTTAATGTACTCTACATAAGCAGAGATTGCTACACATGTTAAACGGCAATAATTTTATATGCGTTTGTTATTTGAGAATTTCTTATGTAAATGTAAGTAAATCGAATTTGTTTACAAAATAAATCCAATTTGTAAGTTTTAACAAACATACTTTCATTCAATCGACGATAAAATGTGTCAGTCAGTGGGATTGTTCCAATTTCTCACCGTCTTGTGCAACGGAAAAATAATCAGTAATACAATGCAAGTTGTCAAAAAAATATCCTCTAATTTATTGAATTATTGAATTTCGTCGTAAGGGAAGGCTTATAAAGCTTTTAAAGTTGCAAAGCAATAAAAATAATATTAAAGGTTTTTAATTGTATCCATTTCATAATTATGAACGAAACAATTATAACTTATAAAACGATCAATTTAGTTTTCTAATTTTTTTCGAAACACGGGTAGATTTTACGCCCTCATAAAAGCCCATATCAGGAACATATGAGTTTTAACACACATAAACTTAATTCATAAACTTTTGTAAGAAAACCCAGCCATTTCAAAGACTTCAAAGCTAATAGGTCTACTTTTTTATCCTTCATGGATGACTACTAATCCTATCCTTAATTATTTAGACCTATCAAAGGACTACAGATAACGTTAACACCACTTTGATGAATATATAATTATATATATATATATATATATATATATATATATATATATATATATATATATATATATATATATTTCATACAACTTTTACTATTGTGGACAGAGATTCTTAAAGATCTTAAAGATTTCTTATTGCTTTACTTCTATAGAGGTTGAGACAAAACTTTTATGAAATTTCTTACAATTCGATTCTTTGTTTATCGGACGAGTTCTAAATTTCGGACACGCAGTGTTGTTTGTTCGGTTTGTGTTCTGTCTCGGAAGAGTTCTGGAAAGTTTTTGATTGTACTAACGCAAACAGAAAAGCCCTTCAAAATCAGCCACAGTTTCCATAAAGTAAAGCAAAACTTTTTGGCAATCGTTGCTTCTTCGGAAGAGTTCGTTTAGAAACCCACTAATCATTCACATCCGGGAGAACGTATTTTCCCGTTGCAAAAATTCTATGCTGTTGCACGCATTAAAATTACATTTTTCATCGTCTTGTTAGCTTTAAAACAGTTTTAATATAGCTTTTCTCGGACGTTACTATTATTTCATATTGCTTCAGCACTTTTTTAACGAACAGTTTCATTTCGTTAAAATTGTTCAGCATAGCTGATTAGAAAATACATTTATTTTCGTTATTCAAAAACGGAAATAAAGACACTTGTTTTATTATTATTAATTTAATACCTTCATAAAACCAATTTTAAAATATGAAATCATAGAAAATTTATTGAATACTATACGAAAACAACAATAAATTCAATATGTTAATAGGTCTATAACGTAATGCTGTTAATTTTTATTTTCATAATATACAAATATTTAACTAAAGTAGTGAAATTTTCTAAAATTTAAAATGTTTTAAATAATTATGTGCGTAGTTTATCAATTCGAGCCACGTCTGGCGTCATCCATGAATTCCCAGCAATATAACCCTGAGGGAAGCGGGCGTAATATAGCTTTAGGAGAAATTTTACCTCCTTAGATATTAAATTTATTTAACGATACAATAATAAAATACAGGAAAGAAATTATAACAATATCAACAAAACTAAGTAACATATTTTACTTTCTAGCGAGATATTTACTCGCAATGAGTAAGTAAAATACATTTTTTCTTACACGTTATTCGAAATAAATATAAAACAAATTCTGAACTTACTATAGCTAATTATAGTTACTTTTTATCACTTTATGTATCTCAAATTGGAATTATATTGGCCTTTTTGTGTTTGTTTTTGTTAAAATACCTATATTTCATAATCGTTTATGTACTAGGACTTTAGGTGTAGTATCTTTAGGGTAACGGACTGTGAGCCAGCGGCGGTTTATGACCCCTTCAAGAAGCAGGGGCGGACAATGAGCCAGGTGCGTACATTGTGGGAGTTACAATGGATGTGGGGGAGAGGGTTGTGAGAGAAGAAGAGAAAGCTGTTAGGAAGAAAACTAGTGACTCCTACTAGCTTCCGAACAAGTGTGGTTGTAAACGACCCATGAGCTAGCTGATCTAACGAATTAGCTGATTTAACGCTAATAGCTTACACTATTTTAAACCCCTTATGTTTGATTGAAAATTATTTTAACTTCCCAATAATAAATAAACTTTTTGATCGTTTTCATGAATTTTAAAAATAGTTATTTCCGTTCGAAACAAAATATAAGGGGAAAACGTTTTGGCCTCAATTAAGTTACTTTAGTTTATACTTTTCTATACTTTACATGCAAATTTATGTTAAAACTAACCCACGTTTAATTAAATTGAAAACCAGTAAAGCTGAGTATAGCTATAAAACGTTAAATAACACTACAAAACACGAGTTCATATACTTCAGAAATAATCATCTCAATCTGAAACCTTGCGCAAAATATAGGGATCAGGTGTTAAAGACATGATGGTCTTTTAAAGGTCAAAATCATAACTAATTTCATTATATCACCTAAAAAATTGATAAATTAAATATGTATTTCCTAAAACTAAACTTTTTGCTTCTGCAAAGTTACTTTCCTTTTCGTAGTAGTTTAATCCTATTATTTGAACTTTTACCATTAATTAAATGTTTTCTCTACATACATTGATATTACTGATATTATTAATGTTAAATCTTTGCCTTTTTTGGTAATTGTAAATAAATTATCCATATTAGACGTATCTTTGGGGTTGTTCTAGTTTTATTAAATTTTTGTTTAAGTTTCAAAAGAAATAATTATTCTGAATATAACATTGTAATTTTGTTTTGTAAGATTTTGTACATAGTATATATATATATATATATATATATATATATATATATATATATATATATATATATAGCTTAAATTCCTTGCTTGTTTGTTTTTAAATATAATAGAACTGGTAAAAACAAGGGTCAGTTAAATACATTATTTTATTAATATGAATGGTTTTATTTATAATTCCGGGAAACTCATAATGGAAGGATAATCTTAATAAAATGTTTGCGTGGTAATTTGTTTATTACAGCGTCAACTCTACATATAGGCTAAATACATTTTGTTAAAAATTATACAAGGTAAAACATTTTCCCCCTAGTTAAAAACTTAAGAAATTAATTGTTGGCTTAATTAATGTATAATTTTCCGTATATTTTGCAAAAGAATTTGATAATATCAGAATAAAAATTGCATTTATTTCCGTTGTTTTAACAATAAAATTTCCCTAATTCTTAAAAACAACTGTTTTTTTGTAGTTATTTTAACGTTTTGATACTCATCTCTCTACTTTATTTCTCCCTTGTAGAATTTTAAAATAATGGATTTGATTTTCTGTCCTATCAGTACAATTGGCGAGTCTTTTAATCAACGATTATGAGAGACTTGGGTCGTGTCAAGATTACTTTCTGGCATCGGTTTATGAAAATAATTAAACCAGGCTTACACGTTTTCGACATGGAATAAAATAGGGTGAAGTAGTATCAAAGGTCGACGCGTCGAATGAGCAAGAAGGGCGAGTGGATTTCCCAAGAACGTCTTAAACTCTAGATCTACCCACTGGAGTGGAAAGTCTCCTCCGTCTTTTTATCTCACTCTCCGTTTCTCCGAGAATGAGGGAGACAGAGGGGGTGGCTGGCACAAAGTTCGAAGATCGAGAAACTACCTAACTACCCTCGTCAACCAAAGGGTGACTGGATCACTGTCCTACACCTGTATCTTCATATGAAATATTTCTTAAACATTCTTCTATGTATAATGTAAATCTCGGTAATAACTTTTATTTCTTCAAATCAAATCCATATTAAACTTAATGGCAAACAATACGCAAATGTAAGACGTTATTAAAATTTCGGTTTATAACAACACCTGGAAAGGTTTATCAGCGATATGTTAAATATCTAACCATCAGCTTCAGTGGTATTCGTATCGGCTGACCCAATTTAATTGAATAATATTCAAAATGTATTAGGTGATAAAACATTGCATTACATTGCTTAAGTTTATAACAGAGTTTAACTTGTGTTTTCACCATTGCACGTTTCGTCAGGAACGTAATACCTACTATTCAATGTAGACTGTGAATTTTCTATAAATCTCCTACCAAAGTCATATTTCCCCTCAAAAATTGAACACTGAAGGCTGAAACAAGTAAATAAAGCGAAAACCATCTGTGATATTTTCTCATTGGAAAGCGATTTAACAAAGCAAACCTTTGAATATGGCGTCTATTATTTCTCAAAAGTTTTATTTGAAAGCGAGTATTCAATCAACTCCCCAAGGCGAAGCATTGTTTGAACGGTTCTCTTCACTCATCTCTAGAGATGAATTGTCAAAAAATTTTAGTTTTGTGTCAAATAGAAAATCTTTTTTGTTACAGGTTATTTGGAATATTATCTATCTTTGTTTGGGCGAAATGTTTTTTTTTCATCACCAGAAACCTGTCATGTACTATTAAAAAATAACAATACATACATAAACACTTAAAGAGAGTTTGTGTGTATGTGTGTTTGCGTGCGCGCGCGCGCGTGTGTGTGTGTGTGTGTGTGTGTATGTGTGTGAGTGTGTGTGTGTGTGTGTGTGTGTGTGTGTGTGTGTGTGTGTGTGTGTGTGTGTGTGTGTGTGTGTGTGTGTGTGTGTGTGTGTGTGTGTGTGTGTGTGTGAGTGTGTGTGTGTGTGTGTGTGTGTGTGTGTGTGTGTGTGTGTGTGTGTGTGTGTGTGTGTGTGTGTGTGTGTGTGTGTGTGTGAGAGAGTGTGTGTGTGTGTGTGTGTGTGTGTGTGTGTGTGTGTGTGTGTGTGTGTGTGTGTGTGTGTGTGTGTGTGTGTGTGTGTGTGTGTGTGTGTGTGTGTGTGTGTGTGTGTGTGTGTGTGTGTGTGTACGAAGTAGGAATCTTTTTTGGGCCACTGCGTTTGCATCTGCAAGTGTAATGGTTTTACCCGGTTGATCGTTTTTACAGGCTTCTTTGGCAAACTTTATTCTTTTTCTATTGAAGTTTACTACCATCGAGAAAAAGAATGAGGATATCTACACCTTGTTGAGGAGTTTATCGGAGGAACCATCAGTTTACGCAATTGGCAAGTTACCCTGAGAGAGCATTTCAATGGTTTCAAGGCATTTTTGTTTGAGCTAGGTTTGCGATGGGTTTAAGCTAATCCTCGAATCTTGAGATTGGTGGTTTTCTGGAAACTAGTTTCTTCTGAAGAAATAGCAGAGGGAAATGTTCCAAATTGATTCGTCTTCTGATCCCTAGATCAAGCAAGAGAGCCTTCCCATTCATTGAATACTCTGATTGAGATATGAACCATGTTGTTACTGCGAAGTCTATTGGTGAACTTGATAAAGAAACGCCTGTGCCTGCTCTCATGGGTATATCACATTCTTTTCAGCCGTTTGGTTATTGGTTGAGAAAACTGAGCCTATAATAATGTTTGAAGCTCTGTGTTGGACCGAGTCAATTTTTGAACTAGCAGAGCCCGGATTCCATATCGGACGAGGCTCAGGATACAGGGTGACGCCGAGGTAAGTAAACAAGCCTGTCCTTTTTATGTGAGAATCTTTGATTTTGATATCAATATTAAACGTGCTTCTATGTTTTCTGTCTGTAGAAAAGACACAGAAGCTGATCCTGTCAGTGTTGATAGACCTTCGACTATGTCGTAATGTTACTCAGTGTAACCTTTAGGCTACTTCAGATCCTTTTAAATCTCTATGAGTGTATAAGATTGCGATGCCATCGGTGAAGTAGGTAATATTTGTATCTGAATAAGTGCGGGAGTGGATTGTGTTCATGTAAAAAAGAAACAAAAGAGGACTAAAGACTAAGCTAAGACGTACTCCAGTTAATAATATACGCAACTTAGATTCCACCTCATTGAACTTTACAGAGAATTTCCTACCTCTGAGGAAGACGTTGATACATATCAGTGCACTGCCCGTCAACCCAGTGCTGTGAATAATATGCAGTCAGAGGAGTTCTTCAACATCTTTGTGTTTAAGCAAACTAGAACAGAGGTCTTCCAATCCTCTCTTGAATCCGACCTATTCAGCTTGGCGGAAGCTCCGCGAGCTCTTTACTTGCGAGAGGCAGTTTCGGTTCATTGAGAAGGTGCGTGAGCACCGGATAATGATCACTTATAGCTGAATCAACCGCTTTACGGCTAGTTTTATCAGGAAAAGGATAACTAATGGCAGTGATATCGAAAGTAGATGATGTGCCATTTGTCCTAAAGAAAAATCTATTCTCTCCTGTAATTAGAATTCCCAGATTGAAGTCGCCCATTAGGTCTTCGAGTTCTTTTCCTATAGCATCAAGACGTTTCCTAATCCAGGGCTTTTTTCATTAAGGTTTCCGAGAATTATTTTATTCTCAGCAGATGTTGTATCGAGATCCTGAAGAAGTTCAGTATCAATAAGTAAAGTTCGGAATGATAAAGCATTTATAACTGCAATGGGATGCTCTAGAAGAGGTATATTTATTGCTTGATCTTATGTTGTGCTATCTGGTAGAAAGGTCTGAAAGATTTCTATGTATTTCACTTCCGCCATCTTTAATAAGATATCAAGTCCTCCGTTATTGGTGTTAATCGACGTAAATCCCTTGATTTTGAAACTCAGTCTGGTAGTAGGTTTTGTCTCTTTCGAATAGACAACATGTGTGTTGTGTGTATGTAGAATGACAGAGAGTTCGGCAACTTATCTTTGGGTGCCGTTTAGGTTGAGTTGTAAGAAATTGACAGTTCTCGTACTAGATTTATAGACGTGGTCCCGGATTGTAGGTCGCGCCACGTCAGTGCAGCGGACGTGGTAGCATTAAAATTAAACCTTGACATTGCACTTTCAATTGAGAAGGAATCCCAGAGCCCCTTCTGCCTGTTGATTCGCGAAAGGTATTTTATTTTCCTCTTACCACTCATCTGAAAAGCAGATTCTCCGTCCGTCACCTGAACATTCGTACATCACCAATTCAATTGTACATTTGTTGATGTAATAGAATTAAAGTACAAAAGTAATTCTATATTATTATATAATTCGGTACATAATTGATGAGAATTCAATTTTTATTTATATTCATGTTTAGTGTCACCAAAGCGTGTAGGCCTACAGTAGACACATTATAGTTTAAACTCAATAGTATACTACAATTCGAAAAAATTGTGACTTTTTCGAATCTTTTGCCTAACTGTATTTAAAAAATTAATGTTTGTTAAAAGTTAGCTTTGTTAAGTACTTTCTGCTTTAATACCTATCAAAAGCAACATATAATTGAACATTAAGTGTTGATATTTAGATTAGGAATATCAGGTGTGTCATTTGCATGGGAATTGTAAATATCCCTTGCGGCATGTATATAGACTGAACTCGTTATTTTCATGAGAGGTTGTAAAAACTCTGACCCTTTCAAACACTTTATTCCGAGTGTAAATGTTTACACAGCCCGAACGGTGCACAACACTCAAATTGCACCTAGTTTTTCTATTTCCAACTAATTAGCGTGAATTTACGCTACGTTTCTGTGCAAATAACGTTTTCAATTTGTTTTTTCGTTTTAAACAAAGTGCTGTGCGCACATGGAGGCTAGATTAAAAAGCTTATTCCTACATTTTCCTTTAATGTCAGAAAATAGTTTTATTTATACAATCAGGTAAATTTTTAACAATTATATTTTGCTTTTACGTAGTAATTTTAAAGTCAAGCAAAGGGGAAATATATAGGTGTATATTGTACAAAAGGGCATTCGTATCAGTACAACCGTCCTCATATAGCAGGTTCAGCATAAAGCAATTAAGCTCTGCATGGCATTTTTAGCAACTCGTAACGTGTTTTAAATTGAAATCATTTATTCAGTTACCGTTCAAATCGAGATATAAAAGAATTTATTTGTCAATCGTATTCAAGGCAGAAGAGGAGAAAGAGATTTTAATACAGTATCTGTACAAGTGACTAGGAGTATATATTGAAAAATAAACTATCGTAAATGTATTGTAAAACACTACCTTCTTTATTATTTTTATTGCGTTTTCAGGATATTTCTATATCAATACATTTTCAAAAAAAAGGTCTTCAATTCGTTCAAATCGCAGAGAGGAGGTTATGGTTATTTGTCCTCGCATAGGCCACTCCTAAAGCACGGACGGTTGATGCAACATGAGGATCCGGCATTACAGTCCAGCATGCTCAGATTGAATGTCATTAGTAGACTGAGATGCTTGACCGTTACAATTTTCGAGGGAGTTCAAAGATCCCGTTAACTGACGATGCTACGGCCATTGACCGTGTCATTGGCCGCCTACATTTATTCAATATAGTTATATAATGATTAGTATGGTTTTCGTTAGTTACATTTAATTTTTATCTTTTGCTTTACTTAGTCTAGTTAAAGTTTTTTGTATTAATACTTTTATTTTTAGAAGTAGTTAAACTTAGAAATTAACAATATTTTGTTTGTTAGAACAACATTGAACGACATTGATATATTTGTTGGATTTTCGCACAATTGCTTTTATATATTGTAAACCTTAAATGAAATTATTTTTTCTCGTTAAATGTATTTGGTTTGGTTCGTCACAACGAACACACACACGCGCGCGCACGTGCGCGCATATCTATGTATATATATAGTTAAATAAACACTTTCATGAACAAGAATACTGTTCTTTATTTACTTTATACATTTATTTCAAGCTGAATCTTTTCGCTAATGATCTGTATCAGCATTTTAAAAACTTTTTTAGTACTGTCTAACTCTGTAACTGAATAACAACTGTTTTTCTACATGTACTAAGTATACAAAATAGTATTATGGGATACTGATGATATTATAATATACAGAAATCGCTATAAATAAATTAAAATAAAATAAATTAATTATTACACTAACAAAAGTAATAGAGAAGAAAATGGGTTTGTAATGAGTTCACCTCTTTCATGCATCATGTCTGAAATATTTTTACAATACATTTATAACGATATATTTAAAATTATTAAGAAATGACAATGGACTATGGTACAGATAATCTATGGCTTATATATTTCCACAAATAATGCTTTCAATTTGAACCTAATAATTATCGATATAAATAATATACACAATAAAATACAGTTTACACATGGCACAGAAAAACATAATGGCATATATTGTTTAAATATCACTATTTACCAAAAAGATAATACATTACGTTTTCCGATCTTCATAAAACCAAAGCAAACTGATAAAATAAGACCTAATTCTTTTATGGACTGAAACAATAGACATAATCAAGAAACTGGAGGTTGTTATAGTTTATTATATAGGATGAATAGAATTACATTAAATCATGTAAACAAGTTAAAAGAATCACATTTATTATAACATAGCATACATATAATCGAACCATATGCCATTCGTAGCAGGTGATCTAAGTTGGGCCATGCAAAATAAGATCCTGCTTAATTTTTCCTTATTATAGGCTCCTGTGTTACATTTAAGCAGAACCTGCCATTTGAACTCGTCCCTGGACTTTAATTTAAAAACCTTTTAATATAGCTCAAGTACTTTAAATTAATATACTAACAGGCGACAACACTTCCGTTGTAAAATTCGGCTTTTATTTTATTGCATTTATTATTTTATGAATTTGAATATTCTTGATATATGAAATTGCAACCACTAATTTATTAGTTGAAAAAACTTTAGTTTTTTGTTTATTTATTAACACAGGATAGTTTCAAATAATTTAAAAAAATTTTGTATTGTAATATTAAAAAAAAGAAAAATATAATAACATTACAATTATACACTTCTTGATTGCTACGCCTTTCTCAACATGCAGAAAAGAAATATTTTAACACTTCATATTTGATTCAAATAACTTTTTTTACATATATTTAATTTATCTATAAAGTTAATCATTGTTCATTTAATCTAGAAAAATATTTTAAAATTTATTTTGAACTTTCACACTTAATAATACCCTAATTATTTCCATAACTTTAAAATCTTTAATTAATTTTTTTTACGTGTTAAAATTTTAAACATAGCATCTTGTTATATTATTAGTTATTTAATAGGTTCAAAACCATCTACTAATATTACATGAATTAATTATTCCAACTTTGTGCAAGAATTCTTCTCTATTTTGATTTTATTTAAAAATGACCAAGTTAATAGTCCAAACCACTCTACTAACTTTAATTACATAGTCTTTTGTTGGTTTCTTGATGGTTAAGCCTGTCTAGAAACTTAATTATGAAATTTGAATAATTTACATGGAAAAAATTAAATTTAAATAATTCATTATTACACAAAAGAAAAATCTTTTACGTTTTCAAAACTAACACTTTTATTTAGCCATTATTTATTTCTTTATGAATCAATATTTTGAAATCTAATTTTCTGAAGTTTATTAAAATTATATTTAAATTAAAGACATGTTTTAACCAGCGCTTATAATTTGCAGTGTGTGATTAGGAAAAGGGTTGAAAATATATAGGCAACGGATTAATGAGTGAGGTTAATTAATAGGTGAGTTAATGAGAAAAGTTTGTTAAAAACGAGCATTCAAAATATTAAGAAAATTAGGGTCGAAAGTGAAATCTAGCTGACAGGTCCTTTACTAGGAGCAAATTAAAGGAATAAGCGTGAAGTAGAAGTAGAAGCTTTCGGAGAGAGGCATAAACTCCATGTGTGAAGGGAATTGTTATATATTTCTCATTGTTTGGATAACACAAAAAAATACAGGACCGGTTTGGTTAAAGTGATAAAAAGAAAATCTGTTGGAGAAGTCAGAGAGAAACGGAAACAATGAGAAACAATAAGTGATTGAGAGCCAGTCAAGAATGGGAGCCGGAGAGATCAGTCTAGTTCGGAATACCGGAGATGATGGAAGTGTAGTTCGAAGATATAGGTTGTAAAAAGGTAGTGGCGGAGAGACATTCAAGTGCTGGGAGCCAAAGAGAGGGGTCTAGTTCGGGAAGCCGGAAGTGAGGGAAGTGAAGCTCGAAGATGGATAGGATATAGGGGTAATTAAGGAGAGGCATTCACGTGCTGAGAGCCAAAAAGGACAGTCTGATTCGGGAAGCCGGAAGGGAGGGGAGGGAAGCTCGAAGATGGAGGGGTTAAAGAGGTATTGGGGGAGAGGCATTCATGTGCTGGGAGCCAAAGACGCCAGTTTAGTTCGGAAAGCTGGAGGTGAACCAAGTGTAGTTCGAAGATGGAGGTGGTAATGGAACAATGGAGGAGAGGCATTCATGTGGGGGGAGCCAAGTAGAGTATTCTAGTTCGGAAAACCAGAAGTGAAGGGAATGAAGCTCGAAGATGGAGGGGGTAAATGGATAATGGAGGAGAAGCATTCACCTCGTAATCGTAGTAGTTATAAGGTTTCAATAGCTACCTTTGACCGACCAAGAAGTTCATCGACTTTTAATATATTACATGAAATATATTTTAATGATATGAATCTGTTCGAAAAATTAAAAAATTGTAAGCTAAAGATATTTTAATTATTTTTGCATAAAATGGCGTTTGTAAACATTATATTCGTTTAATTATTAAATCGAATGTAATAGATAAACGTTTCTGGAGCTCGTAACAGTTTAATGTCCATGATGGACACTCTGTAAAAACAAATACCTTGGATCGAACCTCTAGTGTTTATGAAAGGAGCTCAGTGATAACTGCTACAAATTAATTGTCTCACTGGTATGAAACACAGTTCAATGTTCAATCGTATTTCCCCTAACTCGTGATAATGCTGTGAAAAAAATCTGGTGCTTTCATAGGTTTAATATAAAACTCAACCAACTAAGGTTAAGTAATAAACAATTGAAACGATTTTCATTTAAATTCCAGATGCTTCGAAGGGAGTTACTTCGATACCCAGACGGAAATAGAAGTTCATTTGGAAGCCATTGTTTCCGAGATTGAAGTGTCAGCTGCTTAACACCGCTATAGTTTCCTTTGTAAGCAGTTATTTTCTAACAGAGCGAATAATTGAGTTTTTGAACTTTGTCGCCTTTTACTTATTATTGCTAAAACAAAGGGTTACTTCAAGTATCGTAATTAAAACTAGAACTAATTGGGTTTTTATTAAAGTACACTTTTTATGACTCTATAATAATAAACCAACCGTTTCCACTTTTGTTTACTAATTTAGTATGTGTATTAAAATCTTTAGAAATATAGGTACGTAATAAAAGGTTAATGTTTCAATGTTTCTAACCTCTATTTTAAAATTGGTGGCTATATTGTTATTGTCAATTTATACAATTTGTTTTTTTCATACTTGGATTGTTAAAACACTTTAACGTTCTTTGAATAATAATAATTTTCCATAAAATCTTTAAAAAGATTTTATTTAATTATATTTTATTATAACAAATTATGTTAATATTAGTATATTTTAAAAATTGCCTTTTAAAACATAAACACGACACAAGAAGTGTCCTTTGTAATATTCAACGGGTTTTTACGAACTTTTAAAATTAGAATTTTTCATCTGGAAAGTAAAAAATAGTAAAGGCTTACATTATAAATCCTTTTAAAAAAATTTTAGTCAATTTATAAATTATTAAATAATAATAATTACAAGTGATATTAATTAATTTAAACGAAATTCTTTGTTTAAAGAATTTAAATTCCTGGTCTTCCAGGCAGATACTAGTCGTCACTCTCGTTAAACACATCAAAATATCATGAGTGTTTCGCAATTACAAATACAATTTGTTTCGTACATAGAAACGCATTATTTCATTCAATTCTTTAGCATATTTTCGCTACCGCAGTGTTTATAAAACTTTGGCCCACGGGGTTTGTGAGAGTTTGAGAGTTTGGTAGAAGGGACAATCTTCTTTTTATTAAAGATTGAACTTTACATTAGTTACAAATTTGCAGACTTTTCAGCTGTGAGTAGGCATATTTCGAAGTAGGTTTTAGTAAATTATTACAGAAATTGGTATCGTGATTCCACGGCTTTATGAGGGAAAAGCATTTTAATTCTTGCTTTATGTCTTTTGTTCGTAAGAACTACAGTGAATTAGCACTTGCTGTAGAGGGAGCGCAACATCTAAAAAGGTTGCTATTGGTTGTGTTACCGTCATTCCATTATAAAACCTGATGTTAAATTGCCTTCTGTGCCTCTTGTATTATCAGTTTCAATATGTAGTATATATTTTAAGGTTAGCTTTCATTTATCACTAAAATACCAATTTATTTATAAATACTTAATAAAACGCGTTTAAAATGCCGACATATAAATAAATGTTTTAAATAACTTTAAATATACAATAACAAAACAAATTCATATTACCTAAGTATAATTATATGTTGCAGTTTCATTGTCATAAATGTTCCATTTTGTTTTCAAAAACAATTTTTTTTGTAGAAAATAATTTTAAAAAACCTTTTTAAAGTATAATATTCTTTATAGTTTGAATTACTGTAGGTACGAAGTCCTATCTTTATTCTAAAAATTTGTATTCCTTTTTTATAAAGAATAAAGAAATACCTATAAAACTATGTTTATAACGTACGTTTATGATATAACTCGTATATCAATTCTGCTTTATATGTTTCAGAACATCACAATAACTAATTATTTATTTTAATTTTATATCTAAAAGCGTTCACACATTAAAGTTTAACTTATGGATCAAAATTAAAGCGACTTGTGTATTTAGTTTTATGTGTTAAAATAACTATTAAAATGTCAAATGATATACAAAATATTTTAAAAAGAAAGATAAATAGCAACCATACATGAATGATCATATGCATTAAATCTTCAATTAATTGTGTATTACAGAATGCTATCCGCAATAAAAGCGAACTAGCATTCTGTTCCATTATTTTATTCTCTTCGACAGTTATAAACGTGAGATAAATATTTGTAAATTTTGGTACCAAATAAGCTGTAAAACTATGAAAACTTTATTATCTATAGATATATATTAATCTTTGCGTAATTCTTAAAACTAATTTCAAAAAAAAAAAAAAATTGTTAATAAAATAAATAAATAAATCAAACTAAATTTAAAAAAACATTCTAAAATATTTCCGAACTGCTAAAGAGTTTCCATATAGTTAAAATAAATAAAATCAAAAAATGTTTTTTTTTAAAAAGAATCTTAAAGAAAATAAGGAAGAAAATCTTAGAATTTTAAAATTTCTCAATAGTATAGTTTCAAAATTAGCTTTACTGTATACACAATTTGTAATTAAAAATATATTTAATCTTATACTGGTAATATAAATAGCTTAAGATGTTTTAATGTTTTAGAGTTTAAAGTGACTTTATTTCACAGCGTATAATTATGTATTTCTAATTTCGGTAATACTAAAGTAACGGATGGTGTTTTGTAATTCTATAGAAGGCCTACACTAGAAAAATTAGCAATTACATTGTTCTTATCTTTTTGCGAATTATTTTTAAAAATCAAATACATGAACGATTACATCTAGCCATGCAAGTAGAAATGTAATATTTACACTAAAGTAAAAATGTGATATAGCCACTGAGCACAACTAATTTATCGTAAATTAAAGTAGAAAATAAAAGATGTTTGTAAACATTTAGTACAAAATAAGTCTTTGTAACTTGCGGGTTATCGCCTATACAAAACATACTACAGCCAAAAAAAGCAAACTAAAGGTCAGAAGTGGGGGTTCACAACTGGTCCTTTGTAACTTGCAGTTTATTGCCTAAACAAAACATACTAGAGACAATAGAAGAAACTAACCGCCAGAAGTAGGGGCGCACATCTGGTCCTTGGTAACTTGCAGGTTATCGCCTAAACAAAGCATACTAGAGACAATAGAAGCAATCTAACTGCCAGAAGTGGAGAATCACATCTGATCCTTTGTAACTTACAGGTTATCTCCCATACAAAACATACTAGAGACAATAGAAGCAATCTAACTGCCAGAAGTGGGGACTCACGTCTGGTCCTTTGTAACTTGCAGTTTATTGCCTAAACAAAACATACTAGAGACAATAGAAGCAATCTAACTGCCAGAAGTGGGGACTCACGTTTGGTCCTTTGTAACTTGCAGTTTATTGCCTAAACAAAACATACTAGAGACAATAGAAGCAATCTAACTGACAGAAGTAGGGGCGCACATCTGGTCCTTGGTAACTTGTAGGTTATCGCCTAAACAAAGCATACTAGAGACAATAGAAGCAATCTAACTGCCAGAAGTAGGGGCGCACATCTGGTCCTTGGTAACTTGTAGGTTATCGCCTAAACAAAGCATACTAGAGACAATAGAAGCAATCTAACTGCCAGAAGTGGAGAATCACATCTGATCCTTTGTAACTTGCAGGTTATCTCCCATACAAAACATACTAGAGACAATAGAAGCAATCTAACTGCCAGAAGTGGGGACTCACGTCTGGTCCTTTGTAACTTGCAGTTTATTGCCTAAACAAAACATACTAGAGACAATAGAAGCAATCTAACTGACAGAAGTGGGGAATCACATCTGGTCCTTTGTAACTTGCAGGTTATCGCCTAAACAAAACATACTAGAGACAATAGAAGAAACTAACCGCCAGAAGTAGGGGCGCACATCTGGTCCTTGGTAACTTGCAGTTTATTGCCTAAACAAAACATACTAGAGACAATAGAAGAAACTAATCGCCAGAAGTAGGGGCGCACATCTGGTCCTTGGTAACTTGCAGGTTATCGCCTAAACAAAGCATACTTGAGACAATAGAAGAAACTAACCGCCAGAAGTAGGGGCGCACATCTGGTCCTTTGTAACTTGCAGTTTATTGCCTAAACAAAACATACTAGAGACAATAGAAGCAATCTAACTGCCAGAAGTGGGGACTCACGTCTGGTCCTTTGTAACTTGCAGTTTATTGCCTAAACAAAACATACTAGAGAAGCAATTAAATCGCCAGAAGTGGGAGGTCACATCTGGTCCTTTATAATTTGCAGGTTATCGGGGAACAAAGCATACTTGAGACAATAGAAACAATTAAATCGCCAGAAGTGGGGATTCACATCTGGTCCTTTGTAACTTGCAGGTTATCCCCATAAAAAACATACTAAAAACAATAGACGCAATCTAACCGCCAGAATTGGGGGCTCATATCGGGTCCTTTGTAACTTGAAATCGTTCCAGTTAGATTCAGATTTGAGAAGTAAAAATAGTTACTTGTTTCTAGAAATAGTTTTTAAATGATGTCCATGTCTAGTCAGGAAGAATCTCGCATTAGGACTTGAGAAATGAGAAGATGGTTATTGATTTTGAGGAGTTTGAGCACAGAAAATATTAAGTTTAGGTTATTTTATTTAACCTTTTTTCCAAGCAATATTTAAAATTCAACATCTGATGTATAAATCAGTAATCGATATGACTCACATCGACACACAGGTCTTGCCACGCACAAGTGTTGACAAAATAAATGACATGCTTAGGAAAAGTAAATCTAAATAAGTATTTTATTTATTCAATGTTATATAGTAAAGGAGAAGAAATGGTAGATGTACATAACCCATCACCTGCCAAATTTTAAAAACGATGTTTTTCATTTTAAACACTTACTAATAATTTTAAGAATTTGCAAAAAAATATTTTTAAAATTCTTTTTTAACTTTAGCTGTTTTAGGCTTGTTTAAAATAAAAGTCCCAAATGGTGATCATGACATGTACGGGGGGGGGGGATTGTAGATGCAGTCAAGTTAAATATTCATGGTTTTACAAAGGAAACACTATATTTAACACATAAAAGTGTATATTTTACAAACAAACGACTATATTTATAGAATAAAAGTGGTGGTAGTTCAAAGAGTCGTTAAAGTCTCTTATGCAAAACCTGAAAACATTCAAGATGGAGACCAACATTACTCTTGTAGCTTTGCTTCCTTAAGCTTGTCTTGCATACTACACACTTTCTTTGCTTTCCGTTGATTGTTCTTTCAGTGTAATTTCCTGCGGGATCGAATTTTACATTTTCTGACTCTTTTTTGTTACAAGGATTCGGTAAAAAAGGTCTGTCAATGTAAAGAGGTCAGTGCTAGATACGTTCTAGCAATTGATCTCTTGAAGTCTGTCATTGACATCTTTTGTCCTAATATGCAAGGAGGAATGTGAGCTTTGGCCACATACAATCATGCAAATAAGGTCGGTGAATATAGGAAAGTACTATGTTCTAGCTTTGATTTTTATCCTGTATAAACCTCCATTTTATCAACTCCACCCATGGACTTATTATATGTAGCAATGAACTTTGGCTGAAATACTTTTATATTTTCCTTATCAAGTTTTGACCAGCTAGTCCGCTTACTGTGGTTCGAAGCAACTTTTACATTGTTCTTATCTTACCAAGTAAGGGCAAAAAGCTTTTTCTTTTAATTAAAACTATAGTCACTTGCACTGCGTTTCTCTATTTTCATTTCTTTATCTGACTTGATAGGACTTTATTTTATTGTCTCTACTGTTCTGGTGGAACAAATACTACTTTCCGTCAGGCTTTTTATCAAGTCGAAACTTGTAAAAAGTTTGTCAATTTAAAAAATATGGTTTTGGGGAGTATAAGAAACAGAAACTTTGGACACAATAATGGATGAGCTTACAGAGATTGTTTTAGCATTGGGTATCTGTACTTTTCCCCTCACACAGTTCGGCAAGAAAACAGTATCCCGTTTCTCCACAACATAATAACCACTGTTTGAAGCCAAATCTGATAGGTTTCCCATGTATAAATTGCTTCAAGACATGGTGGGCATAGTAGCGAACCACTCAAGTTTGTAAAAAACGAGGTATAGTATCATCCAATATGTTTTCATCAATCTCCTCTAGGCCAGAAAGATTATCAACATTATCCGTTGGTAATAAAACAATATGTATTTCGCTGTCATCATCAATAGAATCAGGAAATTCTTCATCATTCAAAAGTTATACTAGTTGGTTTAGACTCAATAACTCCCGTTCAGCCATGCCTTCAATCGCAATAAAAAACGAAGTATGGGCGTAGGTAAAATACACTGGATATGCAATGATCTCCAAATGGGTATCACTATTAAAACGTCCATAATTTGTATGTGTTGGTAAAAATAAGGAAACCAACCATCTTACTCGGTTATAGAAATGTTAACCACTGTAATGTATCAAAGTGGAGTGATGTAAAAAATGTTTAAATACTGGAAAATGTATAAAGTAAACACATAACCATATATGTAAGCTCCTTACCTGTATCAAGATGTGTAACTTAATACAAATACCACAAAATTACACCATTCCTACCACTGTAATGCATGTACATAACCTCAATGAGCTAAGAATAACTCAATACAGGTGTTAAGCATTAAGAAGCAAGTTCTGAATACCTAACTCTGTTTAAATACTACATTGGGGATGATGGCAGGGAATGGGTTAAGACCTTATTCCACCCACATAATGCAACCCTGTCTCACGTCCCATATAAATACGTAGTCATGGATTAATCGGAATGTGACTTGAATTAAAAACCTGAGACCAGCATTGCACTATTGAACGTACAAATGAAAATTGCTATGCATGCCACATTATTGGAAATAGTGTCTGCATTTGCATTGTGTTACAGCAGATATAAATGTTTGAAAAACAATTAGTAGTAAATTTAAAATGTCAGTTCATAATTGATTTGTATAAAGTTGTATATAATAACATATCGACAATAAGTGAGATTTAAACTATTTTCCATTACAAAATGTTGTTTAACTTAGTTTAGGTGCTTTTCCAAAGAGAAATTTTCATGATTAGTAGAAGAGAAATCAGAGGACGTGTCAAGAGGCAGCCGTTTATCTGCAAAGTGATATCAGCGAAAGTCCAAGTACATAAATGATATCTTCCAAAATTATAACTATATTTGACCAAAGTTACTTCCGGAAGTCAAAAGAGATGATTGAAGTAATTTGATCAATGAATAATGATATTAAAGTGAAATTAAAACCGAAATAACACTTGTTTCTATGAACAACATACAAATTTTACATTTAATAAATTGTTACATAGTTAATATAGGCAAAAAAACACGTAACTATTTTATTAAAACCTCGGAGACACAGATGAAACAAATCTTACGTAAAATTTAGAAATTAATTTAAATAATAAATACATTTCATTATGTTAATCGTTCTTCTTCTCTTATTATTATACTGAATAAGTATTCTTGATACTATATATTTATTCTTCCATCTTTATCAAACAGGAGTAATTTATGCGCAAAGTGTTAGAAGAAAAATTGCTTTACTTATATATTAGGAGTATGTTTTGTCGTTGTAGAATGTTTAGTTAAAACATTGTGTTTCTAAGTAAACTAGCCTAGAATTATAAACATTACATATAAACAAACTATTTCGAATGTGGTGCATATGGGTTTTAATTATGGCAGTTCATATACATTATTATATCTTGCAGTTTACACAATTACTTGTTTATGTCATGTTTTTAAAAATGATCAAATAAGATTCTGATTGAGTTGCATTCCCCTTAAAACTACTTCCAACACTTGATTAAATTTTCCTCCGTTTTATATTCTTTGATAAACTTTGATACGAACTTCAGAGCGGAAATGAAGTCAACTTTAGTTATAAAGTTTCTCTTTTTAGTCACACAATTTTTCTTAGAAAACTGTCACTTTAATATCATATTTTGCCAATGCATTTTTGTCAAGTAAATATTCGGTAAATCAAACGAGTATTGTGTAGACCACGAGGTTTAATAACAGTAAAACGTAGCAGGGCTACATAAAAAAGTCTTTTCTTATATCATCTCCGAATGTACTAGGCCTATTTCAAAATACTGCAAAATATTGGAGTTTTGATTTGTCACTAGTCTTCTTTCAATACCAATACAGTAAAATAGTCAAAGCTTTAAACTATGGTAGTCGTTTAGAAAATATATTCTGGTGGCCATTGGCGTGTTTTAATATGTATATATATATATATATATATATATATATATATATATATATATATGTGTGTGTGTGTGTGTGTGTGTGTGTGTGTGTGTGTGTGTGTGTGTGTGTGTGGATCTGTGTGTGTGTGTTTGTCTGTATATTTATATATACGTTTACATATTCACTATATGCAAGGCTTATAGCCCAAAGCTATTGGTATTAAGGTTTTTCATCAATTTAATATTTAAATTGACGTTATCAACAGTGTCATTCACTAGTTACAACAAACGTCAGATGAGTTTAGGCTGACGACAGTTGAATGAGATTACTGATATTTGTATAATTTCAAATATTAAATTGATAAAAAGCTTCCAGGAATGTTTTTTTTTTAAAGTGGTTTGTCATTTATATATTGAATAAATAATAAAATGTTAAATATAAATGATAAATAAATATACATAAATAATTATTTTAACTCCCTATAATTTTACACACTTAATTAACTAAAGGTAATTTGTAATCCAATTGCTTTTATGCTTTTCAATTACCCTAATTGCGAATAAATAAATTGTAATTTCACTTTGTTGTTATCAGGTGAAAGTGATTAAACAGCTTTCTGTCTTCCCACCCTGATTAAAAGATAAAATTAATCATGTAATAACAATAATTGCTCTTAATTGCACCGAGAATTAATTGAAAGCCATTAGATAATGATTTGGTTTGGGGAATCCGTTCCTCAAAACCTCACTTCAATCAATATTTCTTAAAGCGTATTCTGTAAAGTACCGGAAACAATTCCCACCATAATTTTGAAACTATATATTTTTAAATTAGGTTAGATAATTGCAACCATTATCTAGTAGTCTCGTATCACGCGCATTATTTATCATAATAAACCCTAGTAAATTATTCCAAGTAATTAGTGAGCGACACTCAAGTACATAAGATTTAGAACCAGATATGCATGACCAAACACTCGTACAGAAACATCTGAAGTTGTAGGAGACATTTCACACTGTTGCAGAGTTCTCTGTATGAATGTCTCGCTGGGATTAAGCCTCCACTCTGGAGTCGCTCCTCACGTTTCAGGTTGATTAAATGCAAATATCTCAAAGTTTATATTCGAGGACCTGAATATTCATTGCTTTATAAACTGAGCACCACGAACTACCAAGTATTTTCCAGTTGGCTGGTTTTGCTTCTCACCTAATCCCAGTTTAAAACACAATATTTTTATGGGTGTTTTAGCGTTGAAATTTATTAAAAAGGTATTAATTTTGTTAAAATAATTGTATCGCGGGGCACTTGGTGTTAATACAGTTTTTTTTCAAATAGTAATTTAATAATTAAATTTAAAATGAATTTATTTTAGTTTTATATGGAAGAAAAACTTTTCACAAAGAGGGCAAGGTATCCAATATAATTATTTTAATCCTTTGGAGTTAAAATAAGAGATACCATATGATTTCACAAAACTGATGATTTTAAGTTTTATAGGTTTTGTGGTAGAAAATCTGTTTTAACGCAAATGTTATGTTACTTTGCCTATATTATTTGTAATTATTGAATGAAATCTATCTCAAAGGAAATTTTTCTTTCTTGACCTAAGTAGGAATTTACTTTACAAACTTCATCCCATATTACTTGTTTTCTTATAATTGTGTATGTTATTATAATCGGAAAATTATATGGTATGTACTTAAATCTTTATCCGAGTTATACTATAAATTATTAAATAGAATATAATGCAGATAACGCCCGAATTTTAAAGAAGCTCTTTAACATACAAAAACCTTTGGTAGGCTATATAAACAACTTTTAGGGAAGCTGTGGTTTTCCCTACAACTATCTGGTAGAGCTTTCCTTATATTTTAATACATTTACCTAAATAACTTTGATAAATTCAAATAATTTGCATTACAATTTGTCGTATACAAATTAATATATTTTAAGTAACATATTTGTCAAAATGTATTATTCCTAAGGTCTAGCGCATTTCTTATTTTCATTCTTATTAACTGGTCAACATATACTTTATCCTTTAATTTGGGCCGCTTCTTTAAAAGGTCCTTAAGTTATTTTACTAGAGGCAATTTCTTGTACCGCAAGTACAGTAAATCTAACAAATATAAAGATAAGATCAACGTAAATACTTTGTCTGTGTGATTTAACTCTCCAAAGTTTCAAGCTTGTGTTTCTACTTACGGATTATATAAATTTATTTCGTTAGTGTGTTTTTTAAGTTTTTATTTTTTCGAATTGATATTATGTCTTCTGTACAGGCTACGAGAGCCTGACATAGTTAAATAGGCTTAGGTGTGTCTTGTGTAAAAAATATTTAAAAAATTATATAATATAGGGTTTTTTTAACACTGTTTATTTATAGACGTGAATCTATAAAAATTGTAAACAAAAGTTTTGTTTTTGAATTAATGATTTGATTTGATTTTATAGGTATACGAGTATTCTGTTGAAAAAATTATTCATTTAAAACTTTTATCATATTAAACAAATAATAATAATAATAAATAAATAATAATCTAGACAAAGTAGAAATACCTTTTTAAAATGTTCTATTACTTTTAGTATGTAAAATATAAAAATATGCTTAAATATAAATTCCTTTTCTTTCTGGACACCGCACCAATCTTTCTGGCTTGAAACCAATCGCAGACCATGCAGAGCTACAGTCGCCATGGCAACGCATGACATAGCTACGTAATTATGCCTAAAACTCTTATGTAATTGATTTTATTATTCGAGTGACAGTTTGGTGATACTCCGCTGTTAACTCTGGTGGTGTATTCAGGTATTTCAATGTTTTTATAGACGACACGCATTGGTGAATAATTTAGGTTTAATATATTGAAATCAACTCTATGGTGATATTTTTCCGGATCTACAAAAAATTATGGCAAGATCTATAAACATATGTTTAGAGATTTTAAGACAAAACAACAGTGTAAATTTTATTTTTAAACTAATTATGTAAAACAAACATTTAATGTCTAGGTAGCGTCTAAATATTGCAATAAACCTAGTAAAGATATCAAACAATTATTAAAATATTAATTATTAAATTATAATTATTATTATAAATTAAAATAACTTGTAAAATAGCATCATAATTATTAATATGATCGATTTTTATATTGGTCATCAGAAATCGAACCATCCGAAATATGCAGTACTTCAACAGAACTAAATAATAAATATTTAAAATTATAGATGAAACATTTTTGACGCTAGAAGTAATAGTATTCAGTTAAAAATTACTACAATTACAAATAATAAAAATTACTTTCAATTTTTATTAAACAAATTTTAACATAGAAATAAATGAGAAATAATTTTTACTGTATTATTCTATTTTCCTTAATAATAAACAAAATTTACATTAAAATAATTAAGATGTAAGGTTTACATTAAATAAAATCGAAGGTTTTGTAAATTAAGTTTTTTTTTATTTATTGATACATTCCTATATATATATATATATATATATATATATAAGACTCCTTTATACTCCTTTATTTATGGAGTGGTAGTAGTTTATATAACTATATAGAAAGTTTATACAAGATGATTCACGAAGATATTTAGACATTTTGGGAGCTCGTTCTACATGTAAAAATAATGAAACAAGTTTATATAAACATGGGTCCGGAAATGCTTCGTTAGCCAGTTATGGCTAGAGAAAGATTTCGCCCGAATTTCAGCTCAACATTTAAAACGAGGACTTCCTGAAATTCTGGTAAGGTAGATTAAGGTGGCGAATCCAGTTGTTTTAATGGTTTCCAAACTAATAAATTGAATAAGACAGGTCCCAGAACTGTAAGTTACGCAGTATTAAAAAAAACGTGTCAAATGCAAAAAAATTGAATTTAAAAACAAATTGGTTTATCTTTGGGCAAACAATAACTTTGGTATTTCACCAAGAAACAGATCAAACTTTTATACAACTTGTAGAGAATTTTATTTTGAGAAAAATGGTGTAAATAAAGAACAAAGAAAGAGAATAGATTTTTGATCAAATGAATTTTTATTCATATTTCTTTTATATTTGACTGACAATAGCTATGTTAATTAGCCATTTAACAAAGTAAATTTCTACCAAGAAACTATAAATTTAAAAAATCCGAAATGGAAAATTGTTTTATAGAATAGATTGATTTTAGTATTCACATAGTGTGCTGCTGACATTTTGTACGGTTTAATTTAATTTAATTTAAAAACACATTATGACCGCTCTTTCCAACACGATGTTATTGTAGGGGAAAACATAGTTGCTGACGTTGATCGCAGTCCAGGTATATTAGTACTAAAAAGGTTCAGTATTTAGCAAAATAAAGTATGGAGAAAAATAAAATTAACAAGCTCTGTCTCTGCCATAAACAAAAAATGCAGCATTTACATCCAGGAGACAACGCTTAGAGTCCTGCATTTGGTTAAACACTCATTGTCGACTCTTTAAGTATATTTTATTTACCGATGAGACACAATTCACTCGTGATGGTATCAATAATTTAAGAAACCGACATTCATTGGCAGAAGTGAACCCTTATGCAACAATTGGTCGTAACTTTCAACATCGTTTTAGCTTTAACGTATGGTGTGGTATTATTTATGATCAGCTGATTGGATCATAACCAATCAAGATCGCGTTTTTCAAGATCGCTAAACAGGTCAGACATATTTACAGTTTTTTCAAAGGAATTACCGACATTGCTTGATGATCTTCCTCTTCTAACGCGATGCCAGATGCACTTACAACCTTCGCCACATTTTTCAAATATTATTTTCACCTACTTGATTCAGTAGTTTCCAAATAAATGGATCTGTCGTGGAGGTCCTATCCACCCAGGTCACCAGATCATACGCCGTTGGATTTTCCCTTTTGGGGATGGGTGAAGGAGACATTTTACGGGGTCAAAGTTCCAGTGACGCGCTACTAAGACGAATTAATGAAGATTTTACGCAGTTAAAGGAAAGCCCTGATAAACTACGGAAAGCCACAAGAACCATCCTTAAACGAGCAGAAAAATGCACTAATGTAGGCGGAAACACTTCGTAACATTCAAATTATATTATTATAATTGTATTGTTTGAGATTATCATATATAGTTAGAGGAATAATAAAATTAAAGAAATACATAAAGTAAATCTTTATGGAGAATGGTTTTATCGAGTCGTACAAAAGCTTTAGAGTTATTACAGTTTCAGAAGAGGTATGTTGGGTTGTTGATGCAAGTGTTCTTTTGTGCTTTATTGGCTTTATTTTGTGTCTTTATTGGATCTACAAAAAGAATTATTTCGGCTTCGAACATGAAATCACCTCAGCTGAGTTTATAATAGGTAGCCGGTTTCCACTTAATTAGAATGATGTAACTAGGAGAAAAATCATAATTGTAAATATAATTAAATAACAAATAAAATAATTACATAATGTGAACATAAATTTAAGAAAACTATTGGTTTCCTCTCGTAACTTGTCAGCAAAATAATTTAGCATTTTGTCTTTATTAAGGTTAGTACCATTTATACATCCAATTATTTTAATTACTGTTTTTAAAACTAAACCATCGTCATTCCACTTTAATTAAGTAATATCTTACTTATATTACAGGTACCCTGTTTATCACAATTAATGGCAAAGAAATAATAAAAAGATACAATCAAAGGTTTAACAGAGTTAAACGGTATGTCTATATTAACAATATTACAATACGTTATAGAAACTAATTACTATTAATACCAGTATAAAACGAATAGCTTGTTTTCTTTAATTTATTGAAAACATTATATTAATAAATGTAACATGTAACGTTCTTACCCTGTTCATCATAATTATTAAGTCGATATATTTTTGGTTTACAAGAAAGTTATACTTCCCACGCTATACCAATAAATACAGCATCGTATGTAAAGGAATTGCCAGCAGTATAATTCTAAAACGAATATAATAATACTTTTATTTTTATTAGAATTATTAATATACGTATAACTTTCGTCCATTGTTTGTTACAAAGGATGTATATATTCATTTAAAAACAATTCAAACAAAGTGTTACGTTACATATAAATAATAAAATTACAATAGTCCTACTTATGGATATTTTTAAAATAAATGTTTATTTAGTTTTTATAAATATTATTATAAATGTAACTTATGAGTGTTGGTCATTGTAATAAAATATTATAATTTTCATTAAAACTAAGATTCCCAAATTATAGCAATACAGTAAGCTATGAAACTTATATAAATACGATTAGTATTAAATATGAAATAGAAATATACAATTCCCCATATTATTAACTTCATAGTGGTTATTATAAATTTTTAACAATTTCAAATTGCATAAAATGATGTATTTAACACATTGAAAATAATGTTTCCCATAATAGAATCAATGGTTCTTATAATTGCAAGTTATATATTTTTTTTTAATTTCTACTATTCGCTCACACTCTCCTTATATATTATAAATCTTGTGCAAATTTTCAATCGTTAATAATATACGTTTTTATACATCCAATCAAGTTCAAAAAGGGTTTTTTAAAATTTACATTAGTTGATAATTTATGTTAATACATTTTTTTAAATAATTATTTTTTTTTTTCTAACTTGAAGTCCCGATCTTATTCGAACTGAGTTTGGCACTGACCCAACTTTCCCGTAACTCGAAATCTATTACTTAAAGATTTATAATAAATTATAAGAAAGAGGCGGGTAGAATGAGAAATTATACTTACTTACTAGCCAACGCCCACTCTTGGCTGTTGGGCCATTTGGTGGCGCGCTGACCAGTAGAGGCGAGAGATCTCTTCTTCCTTCGTGTCGTTCAGGGGTCCATGGTCCAGAGCTGTACATGACTGGAGGTGCTCAGCTGTCATGTCCTCCCCGCTGTCACATAGGGTGCACCTGGGAGACGAGAAGACGTGTATCTTGCTTAGGTGTGCAGCTAGGTAATCGTGTCCAGTTGTGAGTCTAAAAAGTGCAACCCCGTCCCGTCGGGGTAACATGTTGTTAATTGGCCCGTTTTCGACAAGAGTAGCCCAACGTTTATTAAAAGATGCTTCTCGTAAGTAGGCCTTAGTGCTCCTCTTTATTGCAGCATTTATTTGTATTTTTATGGAGGGAAGCGAAGTTGCTACGCTCGGCTGTGGGAGCGTTGTTCCTTTTTTTGCCAATGAGTCAGCCAACTCATTACCTCTTATATCCACGTGGCTGGGGATCCATTGCAATTCAATTTTCCATCCCCTATTCATTAGTTTTGACAAATTTTTACGGCAGGCTAGAGTGGATCTGCAATCGGTCTTCTTGTTATTTGTTACGGCCATTATTGCAGCCATTGAATCTACAAGAAAGACTGCTTGTGCCGGTGTCTTTATTTTCTTCATTTCGTTTGATGCCGCTAGTATGGCGGTTATTTCACCGTCAAAGTTACTTTGGTTGTTGCCAACTGCTAGCGATCCTTCGAAAAGATTACAGTAATAACCAGCTCCAGTCTGTCCTTTGTCTGGGAGGCACGATCCATCGGTATATACATGTAGCCACTGTGTCTCTGGATAGACTGTGTTGATGGTTCTGAGGGCTGCAGCCTTTAGTTCTAGTGGGTTACAATCTTTCTTTGGGATGTTGTGGTCAAGAAGATTTAGGACTCCCTTGGGCAGTGAATTGAACACTTCATGTTTAATGATATCTGTTGTATGAGTGCCAATGTTGATGTTGTATTTCTTAATCAACTCTTTATATGTGGTTATCGGAGTTTTTTGTGTTTTTAGCCTCGTTGTGGCTTCTTTAAAGTTTGCCCATCGGTGGCTGTACGTCCTTTTGTTTCTCTCCCAAAACCCGAGGCTGAGTTTTTCTCTTCTAAACTGCATTGGCTCTGTTTCCAACTGTGCCTCCATTGCTGCTATCGGGGTCGATTTTGGTGCACCAGTGATGACTCGGAGGACTGCATTTTGGGTTCTATCCAAGATTTGGGATGTGGTGTTTGACGCTGTGATTGTTGCTTCAGCTCCGTACTCGAGTATGGGGCGTATATATGTTTTGTACGCTGTGTTCAGTACATCCTGATTTGCTCCCCATGTTGTGGCAGTTAGGCGTTTCAGCAGTCTTGCTCTTTTAATGGCTCTGTTGGCGCTTTCTTTGATGTGTGGTTTCCAGGTCATTTTGGAATCTATTGAAACTCCCAGGTACTTGCAGATATTGCTCTCCATGAGTTCGCTATTCCCGTATCGCAGAGAGATTTCAGGTCGCCTTGTTGAAAGTGTGAAAAGTTGGTAAATTGATTTATTCGCATTCACACACATCGCGTTAGTCTCCGTCCAAAGCAGCAGGTTAGTCAGTGCCTTGTTTATTGCTTCTTCTAGTGATTTGATGTTGCTACCACTAGCCCAGAGAATTAGATCATCTGCATAGAGTAGGCCTTGTACTCCAGGCACTGCTCGAACTGCCGTGAGTACGTCATTGATCATCAAATTAAAGAGTATACAACTGATTACGGCTCCTTGTGCTAATCCCTGTCTTTGGATACGATATTTGGACATTCCTCCTGTATATCTTACTCTAATAAGTCGTTGCGACAGAAAGGATTTGATCCACTTAAATAAATTGTCCCTAACTTCACTTTGGGCTAGCTTGTGTATGAGCATTTCTCTCCAAACGGTGTCGTAGGCATTTTTTAGGTCTATTAGTACAGACAAGGTGGACATTTTCCTTTGGAAGCCGTCTTTGACACACTGTGAGAAGTATACTACTTGATCCATCGTACTTCGTCTCGGTCTGAATCCTGCTTGGTCATCATCGATGGTGTTGTGTAAATCGAAGAATTGGCTCAGTCGGCGGGCAACCATTCTTTCCATTACTTTACTACATGCACTCGTTAGAGCAACTGGTCTGTAGCTTCCTGCTTCACTGATAGGTTTGCCTTTCTTATGGATTGGCACTATTTCACCTTTTCGCCATTGATGAGGTACATGGCTAGCCCAGGATAGGTTCACTATCTCCAAGAAGAGCAATTTTGCCTTTTGGCCCAAGTTAATAAGGAATTCCGAGAAAATGTGATCCACACCTGGAGCTTTCCCTGTTTTTGTTTCCTGGAGTGCTTGTTCCAACTCGGCCAACGTGAAATCCTCTGAGCATATTCTGCTGTCTTCTCTAGTTGGGCATGAGCTTTTGGGGTGCTTTAACAGCTTTTTGTATGCACTTTTAGGCTGGTTTACACGACTGATGTTCGCATAGTGCTTACACAGTAGGTTAGCGATATCTCTTGGTTCAGTATAGCATCTTGTTCCCTTCGTGAAGGGTTCTTGCTCTGCAGGCGGTGAGTCACTATTGAGTCGCGATATAAATTTGTGTGCTTTTGCCCCATCCCTCCGAAAGTCAAGGGTGCCTAGAAATTTTCGAAAGGATTCTCTTTTAGACTGTTTTATTTCTTTTTGAAGTTGTGCTTGTGCCCTGCGTAAGGCCGAACAGTCGAGGATATCATTTGTTCTTTCTGCTTCCCTTCTTGCTGCATTCCTTATATTTTTCAGCTCATCCAGTTTGTCACTCCAGAAGGGCCGGTAGGCTTTGACCTGACCCCTTGGTATGCAGGACGTGCTGCATTCTAGGATTGTTTTATTAAAGCTCTCGACAGCCTTCTCCAGCGAACTCCAGTCAATGCTTTCTGCTACGATGTCGTCCGTAAGTGCGCTATACGCCGTCCAGTTCGCCCTCACAAAATTCCATCGGGGAGCTCTAGATGGAGGTTTGAGCGTTTTGAATAGGCTTGTATGTATCAGTATCGCTCGGTGTCCGCACCCCGCTGCGTCATCCAGAAGCCTAACTTTAGTTTTTTGAGACAGTTGCGGATCCAGGATCACCAGGTCCGGTCTAGTAGTACTGCCAGAGTACGACAGGAATGTTGGGGGTGTTTCAACGACTTCCAATAAATTGTCGTCAACCATATCTTCTACCCTTTCACCGGCTCGGGTCGTCGCGGAGTAACCCCATCTTGTGGACGGGCTGTTGAAGTCTCCAACTATAATGCTGTTTGGTTGAAGCGTAGCTTCCACGTATAAAGTTGGCAGTACATTTCCCGGTGGGTTGTAAAGGCTTACAATGCTGAAACATTTTTTATACTTCCAGACTTCGACAAGAACAATTTCGGCCTTATCCCCCTCCCGCATCTCATGGAGTGTCTTAAACTTGGCACGCAGGTCACTTTTTATTCCGGCAATAATTCCTGATGCTATTTGTCGAGATCGATTCAGCGTGTAAGTCATGTAGTTAGCTATGTTGTAGTATTGGATATTGTCCGTTGCCGCTCCGGCTTCGGCTATAAAATATATATCTACGTCGAAATTGATGACGTTTCGTTTAAATTCTACAAATTTACTGCTGTTGAGGCCTCCAGCATTCCAATACAGAATGCGGAGGCTCGCGTCCAGGTCCTGAGAAGGACCGTTTAAAACTCTTTTTTTTTGTTGAAGGCCTCTCATTTTATGGTCAGCGTGCTGAAGGCGAGCCTCGTGTTGATCGTTCAGTTATTTCAGGCAGGGGGCACCACGTGCAGGCGATCAACATCACCCCCCAGAATGAGAAATTATAGACCACCATCAACTACGAAAACTAGGAACGAAAAAAAGAAATTGAATAAATAGTAACAACAAAAATAATAATATTCCAACACCATATGCTGTATATAGACGAAAATGAAACGTAGCAAGGACATTCGCTTTCTAATTTATCAGTTAATATTTTGATTCTGCCTTATATATATATGATAAATAGTTATTATCTGGAGTACATCTCGCTCTTCAACTGTTGTTGGGTTCACCTCGTCAATGCTAGATGAGATTCTGGCGAAATGTCGCGTTGGAACTGCGAATTTATGCACTGCAGGATGAACGGATGTACTCCAGATAATAACTATTTATCATATTTTTCCAACCGTGAAGGAATACGTATCAGCATATATATATATATATATATATATATATATATATATATATATATATATATATACATAATTTTATATATATATATACATAATTATATATATATATATATATATATATATATATATATATAATTATGTTATTGGTAATTATAAAATAAAGAGTAACTAAAATAATTTTTTTTTTTATTTAGGAACTGGCATTAATTTTGCCATAATATATATACATATATATATTTAAAATTATATAACATACACTAATAACAGGAATAATTTATTGAACAATACATTCAAAGCTTTTCGTTGGTTGACATTACCAACATCCCTCTTCGTATGCTCCTTCATTCTTAGTATTGTAATTCCTGAGGATGTTGGTAATGTCAACCAACGAAAAACTTTGAATGTATTGTTCAATAATTTATTCCTGTAATTAGTGTATATTATTTAATCTTAAAAATAATTCTAACAGGAAAACATATTTGATATTCTATATATATATATATATATATATATATGTGTGTGTGTGTGTGTGTGTGTGTGTGTGTGTGTGTGTGTGTGTGTGTGTGTGTGTGTGTGTGTGTGTGTGTGTGTGTGTGTGTGTGTGTGTGTGTGTGTGTGTGTGTGTGTGTGTGTGTGTGTGTGTGTGTGTGTGTGTGTGTGTGTGTGTGTGTGTGTGTGTGTGTGTGTGTGTGTGTGTGTGTGTGTGTGTGTGTGTGTGTGTGTGTCTGTGTGTGTGTGTGTAATTATATTATTTGTAATTATAAAATAAAGAATAACTAAAATATTTTTAATTTAGGAACTGGCATTATTTTTTTTTATTACTTTTTTGTTATAAAGCAGGAACAAAAATAAGAATTGTTGTTTTTGTTATTTTTCTTACAACAGAATTCGCCCTAATAATAACTTTATAATAGGCTAGTTAATAGAAATGTTTAGCAATATTAAAATAACATAAAACGATGGCTTTAGTTTATTAAAAATAATAATGCTCCCCTAAATGTAGCATTGCTTACTATAGTTTATAGTTATACTTTTAGTCATATCTTCGGTGTTGTACAAATAACTCAAACTTAAGCCCCTCTCCCAAGGAAGTGCGAGGCCAATATATATTCTCCTCTCTACTTTGGTCTCATTGAACGCTTCATAGTATTTGTTTTGAATGATCTTCTCAAGAGCTGCAACGGACGAGTTGTCTGTGTGTTTAAGCTCCATTATAAGGCCTGTTGAATCTGTTCTTACTATCAACACATCGATGACCTTTCTCAGACCTGTCGAGTAGTACTCGCTGTCAACAAGAACGAATTTGCCATTTTTTAAAATCCACGGCAAAGCAAATACCGGATTGTTCAACTGTATTTCGTGAAATTGTTCCCGTTTGTTTTGAAACAATCTGCACACACACTTCCCTAACTCTAAAAAAGTGCGATGTTCTATGTTCAACTTCATTAACGCTTTGATATAGGAAGTGATATCGTCATAGGAAACTTGGAATTTCTGAGTTAAAAACTGCTTGCTGCTTATATATCTCATGATATGAAGTCTTATTTCGTGGTTTGGAATAGTTAAATTATATTTGACGCTACTCGTTGTGTGTAGTTTATCTACGACAGTAAAGTAACCCAAGTACAGCATGAAATTCATACACAAATCTTCATTTATAATGGACACTGCTTTATTTTTTGGTAAAAGTAAATCTTGTAGGTATTGGATTTGTTGTATAGTAAAGTGGTCAAAACCAGTTACCTCTGAATAATTATACCTCAAAATCGTCATTATCTTGTCGTATATTTTATCATATATACATAACTTGTCTAGCTTTATACCGTAGCCATTTATTGTCCAATAAGTATTAAAGTTTCCCCTCTTGAAATAATTTATAATGGAATATATATTATACAGTTTCTTTTTACTGTTAACAAGACTATAACCTCCGTACCACTGCCTGATTAATTCTATTTTATCAGTCATTGTTAGTCTTCTAGAAAGCCTAATAACTTCATTTTCTGTAAAACCATAAAATAAATTTAAATTATTTTCTTGTTTAAATTTACTAAAGTGTGTAAAGTATGACCATCGAGTATTGTTCGCCAACATCTTGATCACACTTTCTAACGTCACACAAGAATTTATCAGGGCCCGTTCTACAAACCTTTTCGATTCCAATAAATAGCTTGAAAAGTCAATGATTAAACTTGTAATTTTGTCAACATCATTAGTACAATTAAGAACAGCACTCAATATAGGTTTATCATAGTCATCAATCAAAACAATGACCTTCTTGTTGAAATGGACAAACAAAAGTTCAGCAAGAAAATTCATACTTACAATTAAATCCACATTATCCAAATGTTCAATATTTTTGTCTTGATAATATTTATGGAAAATCCTCAAGTCGTCATCATATAGTTCTTTATTATATCTGAGATAATTGTGTTTGTAATACATTTTCTTCACTAATATTTTTAACGATGAGATAAATTCAGTGTAATTTGTATATCGAAGATCGTTAAAGTCCAAAAAAATGACCGGGTGTTTGCCAAAATGTTCATTGAAGAACGATGAATCACGGTACACATTTAAGCCAACGTCAACACTTGCAATATTTTTCGAGAACGTTTTATAATTAACGGTTTCGTTTCTTTGAACCTTGTCTCCCTTAGCGTTTACAACGATCTCACAGAAAGTGTTTAGCATGTCCATGATGATAGTTTTCCCGAAGCGTCTGGGAGCCGTGATGAAAACCAGTTCATGACTGAAGAACTTCTTTATGAAGGCGGTCTTGTCGATAAAGACAGGTGATTCGATTGCTTCTTTAAAAGTGTCACATTCTACGATGAAAGATCTTTCTTTTTCTACCTACAAAAAATACAACACGAATTTCCTAAAACCTTATTACTTTATTTTGAATTTATTATTATGCGTCTGTCAGATACAGTCACGTTGAAGATTTTAAAAAAACTAACCTAAGAGGAATAACGTTTATTTATCAATTTACATGGCAAAAAACTATTGCCAATTAGATAAGCAACAAACTAAACAAAACAGAAAACTTCGAAGTATACAAAACACCCAACTACCTCAACACATTCTAAATGATATAACCACACTATTCTCATAAAAAAACATTGTTAATAACTTGAAAATTCTACAAATCATAAATAAACTGAACACAGCAGAAAATTTACACAGCAAAAACAAACCCCACAACAAGTAATAAAACTCACTCGAAATCGAACACTATATTCGAATACATAATATAAATCTACTCTCAGAACAACGACACATTACAGATCACCCAAACAGCATTGCCTCACCATAACACAGCTGAGCAACAGTCTAGTCCGTGGTTCACAGCATTGAACAGTTCTCTGATCTAGTGCGAAACGTGTCTGCTATAAAACATCAGTATGTAGGGGTTTTATGTCGAGTAAATTGATAAATAAATGTTATTAAATAGTCTCAAGGGATACAATGCAGCAAAAGTATGGCAAACTACAAAATCTTTGAAAATTTTGTTAAATGTGAACTGGCACTAAGCTGTAGTACCAGCACACTAGTTAGACACTAGTCGAAATATTCTTGATCTCAAATATTAGACATAGTCGAATATGGACAGAAGTCAAATATGTTGAAATTTAAACATATTAATGGATACAATATATGAAATATAATATATGTATTTTAATTAAAAACACAACCACAAATAAAACCTTTTATATAAACCCTTGTGTACATTTCAATTGCCAAGCAATTTCATCTTTACAAGGAAATTATTATAACTATTAAGGAGAGTTATTATTTAAATAACTTCTTCTGAAGATTATTGCTCTGCGATTGAAATATACATAAGGGCTTATATAAAAAAAATTTTCTTCAGTTAAGTGGTTTTGTTTATTTAAAATAAAATTTATGTCTTTATTTATTTATTTTAACTTGTAGCAACAAGTTATTACTAATATAAGTACTTACCGTGCACGATTCAATGTTCACCAACACAATGACAACAATAACAATGGTATCCATATTTTAAACTAGTCCGAACCATTACAATGTTTTCGAGATAGGGTTATACTTGACGAAGCGAGATCGTGCTCTTTGGTGATAAACCGCACACAAATAGAACTCGTCATCATTAGATTAAATACTTCGCATTCCGAATGACAAAACAAGGAACTTCTTTCCATTGACATACTCGCAATAGTTCCAAATTGTAAGATTGCCAATAAAAAGGAAAATTGTATATGTTTATGTATTATGAGTATTTATTATGTTACTTTTACCTCTCCTATTGGCTGCTTTACCTTGACGCGATGGGGAGGCTTATTTCGCGCGTGAAGGACGGGTGGTGTGGAGCTGTAAGTATGTGGCTCCCTTTAAACGGGAAGTTCAGGCAAATGTGTGAGTGCATGAAGGCGACTCAAAAAAAGCGCCAATCCTAGCACTTGAAGGGTTGTTATCTGCCCGGCTCTCGCTCTGCCCTTCCCTTGCGGGCGGCAATCAAGAAGTACCCCTCATCCATGTTGATGGTCTGAATGGATACATACACCCCCGATCTGAAGGTGTTATGCGATCCCAATGTAGATTCGTGGTCCTCAGGGTAAGGAGGCTCTTTAACGGATCTTCAGGCGCACCTGGCGTTACCCCTGAATACTTAAATCGCCTTACCAACCTAAGCGGGGGCTCTGAGGCGGTGGACCTTTTCCTCCCTAGCTGCTCGTGGGAATACACATGGCAGACACAAATATAACAAATTTAACTGGTCAGGGCCTAGAACCTACCAAAAGATCTGTCCCAATGGATGTGGCTTCAGCCCCCGTAGAGACAGATGGAAAACCAGTTGCGAAGGCAACAGCAGGAATGAGTGGGGCACAAAAGAGGAAAGCACTCTGGCTTGTCTACAATGGGGAAGCTAAGAAGGCGGAGGAGGTGGGCAGAGAACCAGAGAAAACACCGGTGCAGAAATCGGAAGGGTTTGGTGGACGTTAGGGCTAGAACCGACCCTGTCGTCTCGGAAGCCAGTGGATCTGGTAGGATCTTGATACGACAGGAGAAATATATAAAGAGGAAGGAAAGGAGTACTTCTGATCTTACTCCAGAGTCGGAGGCCAAGTGGAATGGAAAAGGGTCTAGGCCAGTTGGGTCGGGAGGGCCGTCTTTCTTCGCCAACCTACAGAGGGTACTAGTAACCTTTGGGAATAGTGTAAGCGTGAAGAAGGAGATGGCGGCGTTCGAACATCTCAAGGGCACTGTCATGGTCCGAATTTTGGAAATTTCTAGTAGAGGTTTTGTTCCGGGGTTCAGGGACACAAAATTAAGGAATTGAGTCGCAGAATTTATTTGTGCTGAGGAGGAATCGGCAAAATGGCTGAGAGAAGTGGAAACGTCAGTTAAGCTCGAGGACGGAACCCAGGCAAGGCTAGTCCTGCCTGATGAACTGATCAAAAGGGTGAAAGTAATGGTGCTCGTACCACCACCAAAAAGGGAGGCCACTCAGTTGGTCAAACTCAAGAGGATGCAGAACCCAGAAATTGACACTTCGAAGTGGAAGATCCTACAGTGCATTGAGAAAGGCCCTGCAAGCCTCCTCTGCCTAGTATTGGATAAGGCATCAGCCCTACGTCTCAAGACAAGAGATGGGAAGGCCTTCCTGGGTACTGAAGATGTCACTTTTAGGTGGACCTCTAAGAACCCAGAAGAGAAGGGCGAGACATAGAATCAGGAGACGGCGTAGGGGTCAGTAGGATTAGGCTGACCCACAAGCAATGATCCTGCAAATTAACTTGTCGCACAGTAAAGGCGCCTCGGTGGTCCTAACCAGGAGCTTAAATGTGAGGCACACACTCCCTGGTGCAAGAACCATGGCTTGTCAGGAACCGTATAAGGTGTCTGGCTGCAGCCGGGCTCACCTACCCAAGTGAAAAACATGAAGGGCACAGGGCATGTGTGATAGTCAGAGGACTAGACGCGACGGTGATTCATAAATTCTCAAATAGGGACCTTGCGGTGGTTCGAATTCGAGGTAAGAGCTAGGTAAGTCGGAGCAGGGAGTTCATCGTGGCCTCCACTTACTGCGCCTACAATAGAGAATCGCCCCCTGCAGAATTACGTAAGTTATTTCAGGGAGAGGAATATAGGAATCTTAGTGGGCTGTGATGCCAATGCTCATAATGAGGTGTAGGGAGGCACAGACACAAATGAGCGAGTTGAGGAGCTCCTCGCCTTCTTGATTGAAGAAATCTTTGTGGTTTTAAACACAGGTGCCCAGCCAACATCTGTCACTTCAAACAGAATGAAGGTACTAGATATCATTTCTATAATAGACAGATGGTGAGGTGGGTGCATGACTGGCAGGTTTCGGATGAGCCCACCATGTCAGATCACCGGATCATTACTGCTACGACGAGGGGAGTTGTCCCCCATCTGGTGTGGCTTAGGGACCCGAGAAGGACAAACTGGGAAGAGCCGGATGTCAGACTTCCGTGGTAAGAATGGTACATCAAACGAACTGGAAAATACTGAGGCCTAAATCAGGACTGCAATTTCCATGTCGATGAGGAAAATTGCCCTTTCTCGCGGATAAGCACTGGACGCGGTAAGCTTAAGTGGAACTGCGAGTTAGAGCCTCCGCACACTGGTCTATTGTTGACTCATCGAGAGTTCACAAGATTTATACACCACTTGTGAATTTAAAGTTCAGGGTGTTTTTCGATTTCACCAACGAATTTTACATTAAAAAGTTAGAACCATAAGTTCAATGTTTTCGGAATTTTATATTATAAATAATTATTACAACTAATTAAAAATAAACTACTATAATTTAAACTACGAGTACAAAAATCAACGAATATAACATTCACCGATCATTAAAAAATCTTTAAACAATAATAAAGCACAAAAAAAGAAGAAAGAAAATGAAATTATAATTACCTCTATAACGTAGAATAAATCCCTCTCGATAAATCCCGTGCACTACCGATCTCATGAGACGAGGAACGCAGAAGACGAGGAACTGCTCGGTTTTTGACGACCACAATGCAACAACGTAGGAAGTTGAGTGGAGGGGAGAGATGAAGATTTAGAGCGAAGACCCGTGTGCGGAGGCTCTTAGAGGCAAGACAGAAAGAGAGTAGAAGGCTCTTTAATAGAGCAAAGATGACGAGTATGATGGATACCTGGCAAGCATATAAAGACATCCAGTGTCTCTATAAAAAGCTCGTAAAAGAGGTTAAATGTGTTTCTTGGAAAAAGTAGTGCTCAGAGACTAGCACACTGAGTGACACTGGTAGACTTTTTAAGGTGTTAGCAGAAGGACCGAGGGGAGAGCTTACGTTTGTCAAGAAGTCTGATGGTAGCTTTACTGACACTCCGGAGGAAACACAGCTTCTGCTGATGAGAAACAGTTTCCCTGATATTAGACCGGTAGGGGACAATGCTCAAAACCTCTGCCATACTGTCCTAAGGGTGAATTGGAATATTGCTGAGCAGGTGATCTCAGCGCAAAAGGTGAGAGAGGCGATTCTGTCTTTTGAGCCTTTTAAAGCGCCTGGATTAGATAATATTATTCCAGCATTAGCCTACTATAGAATTTCTTGGAGGAAATTATAGGAACATTGACGGGATTACTCAGAGGCTGTGTTGCCCAAGGATACACGTTTGAGCAGTGGCTCAAAAAGAAAGTTATCTTTATCCTCAAACCAGAGAGGAAAGGGTACACAGAGGTAAAGGACTTCAGACCTATCAGCCTTACATCTTTCTTGTTAAAGACACTGGAAAGGCTGGTGGACCAATATTTGCAGGAGGGACAGTATCCGCTTCATCAGGACCAACACGCCTACCGAACTGGTAGGTCAGTGGACACTGCGCTGTTGTCGGTTGTGAACTTTATTGAGGGTCAGATCAACAACAAGGGGATATGTATTAGGGTTTTTCTTGATGTGGAAGGGGCTTTTAACAGTACCTCTAGACTGGCCATGAAGAGAGCAATTAAGGATCACGGGATTTCTGACGGATTTATAAATTGGATGGGTTCCTTGGAAAACCGTATAAGTACTGTGTTTTGGATGGGGTGTACGATAAATGGGATGGTATCGGAGGACTTCCCGCAGGGTGGGGTGTTATACCATCTGCTGTGGAGCCTTGGCGTGGACGGTCTATTAAGGACGCTCAGTAGAATGGGTGTTAAGGTCGTAGGATATGCGGACGACATAGCTATCCTTGTTAAGGAGGATTTGAAGAAGAGGTCCTCAGAGACCTGCTTCAAGATGAATTCAAGGTAACAGACCCATTCTGCAGGGGAAAAGCACTATGCATTCAAGGTGAGAAATCTGTGGCACTCATCTTCCCTAGGCGATATAAAACTAAATAGCAGAAGATGATGGAAATTGTTAATACAAAAATAAGCTACGTTGAGAGCACTAAATATCTGGGAGTTATTCTGGATAGGAAGCTACTCTGGTGTGAGCACTTAGAGGATAAGTGCAAAAAAGCAATAACTACACTCTGGCAATGCAGAGGAGCAATACGCACGAGATAGGGTTAGGTCCACGGATTTGTTCTGCCTCTGTGGTGCAGAGGTTGGTCTTTATCTCAATCTTCTGGTGGGGCAAGGCACAGAAAGAAAAAAGTAAAGAGTGCTGAAGCGCGTGCAGGGGCTCTTCCTTAGAGGCATAACAGCTACAAAGAGGAGCACGCCATGTGCGGCCATGAGGGTTATGTTGGGTTTCCATCCTTGAGTCTTCAAATTAGGATGGAGACAATGAAAACTGTATACCGGTTAAGTTGTACCGGGCTGTGGAAGACAAGTAGCAAACGACACAGCTATTTGGTGATTCACTGAAGGAGTTCTGGATAGAACCTCAGGATAAGATACTGTCCCTTAAAATAGAAAAGGAAATTACAAAATCCATATCCCTGCAGGAGTGGCATGGCCAGTGTGAAGACCCAAACATGGTGAAATCTGATTCACGTATGGGTCCAAGATGAAGGGAGGAGTGGGAGCAGGATTTAGTGGACCGAGTCAGCAAGACAGATTTTGTCATCACCTGGAGGACTACAACTCTGTCTTCCAGGGGGAGGTGCTCGCGATCAAATTATGTGCTGAGGAAATAATAGGGTCTGGCAGGAGGGGCAAGACCATCTGGATTTGCTCGGACAGTCAGGCAGCTCTGAAGGCTTTAGGTAAGGCTAGTGCTAGCTCTAGGGTGGTGGCTGAGACTATAGCTTCTCTAGCAGAGCTGGGTAAGTATAATTCGCTCAAACTAACCTGCATTCCAGGTCATTCTGGCTAGATAGAAAATAAGAGAGATGACGCCTTAGCAAAAAAGGGTGTATAACCCAAGGACCGTTGTTGAGGGCTGTGGTCATGCCGCCTCAAGAGGGGCGCAAGAGGATCACGACACATATAGACAAGTTGTGCAGGGAGGAATGGAAAGCTACCTTGGGGGCAACAAATCCAAAGGAGACTTGTGGGGCAAAGAACTACTCTCCTTAAGTAGACCTCAACTCATAGTTACTGTATATATAGCTGGTCACAGGCCATGGGAATCTGAGGGGTTTCCAATAAAAAATTGGAAGATCTAGGTCCCCTGTGTGCAAGAGATGGGACGAGGACCAAGAGGAAATCCCAATCCACGTGATCTGTGAGTGCCCTGCTTTGAGAGTTTCAAGGAAAACGTCGTTTGGCTGGCAGGTATGTACACCAGAGGATATCAGAAGATTCAGCATCAGGTGGGTACTTAGTTTCTGCAAAGAGGTAGGCATCCACTAAGCTAGTCCGGTGGTAGGGATGGGAAGAGAGTACAAAGGCTGCGCTAAGCGCTCTACACCGATAAGGTCCCTCCGAGTTTTAGTAATAATAAAAATAATAATAATGATACTTTTAATACTTCATGAATATAGTAAGTATACATAAACGTGCCTTGTTAAGAGCTTGTTCCAATATGCGTTCAGGACTCTAATGAATTGCACAACGCTATAATAAGTAATATTTATTTAATTTACTTCTTTTATTTTCGACATTCCTACCTTCACATTTATCTTAAGACCGTTTTCAAGACTAAAACAATAACAGATCACCAACTTAAATATTAAACTATTACTTTTTGTAGCACTTGGTATACAAACCACTACTTACTGATATTTTTTAGCCGACGTGTTTGCTCTAGATCAGTGTATTGTTCAACGCTGTGAGTCTGTCCGTCACAAATATGTGTACAACTTCAAGATCTATAGCACTAAAACTGCAAATAATAAATCTATCAGTCAAACATAAAACCTTATTGTAATATACCTATCTAAATTGCATAACTGTGTTTGTATTAATTATAATTATGTTGGTTATATGTTATGTATTATGTCTTGAAAATTTTCATAAGATAATGTCCACGACGAAAGGAGTAATTAAGTAGGCCTACTAGTTAGTATAGCCTTCTTTAGTTCATTAGCGCCCTGAACCTATATAATAATCGTCGTCTAATATACAAGAAGCCAGGTTATTTCCATTGTAAACGTATTCCAAGTCCATTAAAACAAAATTATGAATGGCCTTAAGGAATGACCTTGAACACTCTTATCTCAATTCCCGTTGACCTATCTATTATCAATTAGTACTAGTAAGAAATCGAGTGTCAATGATTACGATTTTGAGAAATTAATTTGTAAAAGTCTGTACATTTTGGAGTACATGTCATTCGCGCTATCAAACTAGTTCCAGTTTTAGTGTTTCGACAATTAAAATTTATACTGTTAATTTTTCATAAATCGTTATTTAATAATTAAATAATTTCAAATTGACCCTGAACAATAAGAGGATAGCTAAGACTAACAACTGAGCTAGTGATGTCCCTTAAAGAGTACAAGATATGTTTATCAAGTTTTGTCCCATTTATATAAGTGAAGAAACTACAATTTAAAAAAAAAATAACCAAAAAAAAAAATTATGAATGGCCTTAAGGAATGACCTTGAACACTCTTATCTCTCTTCCCGTTGACCTATCTATTATCAATTAGTACTAGTAAGAAATCGAGTGTCAATGATTACGATTTTGAGAAATTAATTTGTAAAAGTCTGTACATTTTGGAGTACATGTCATTTGCGCTATCAAACTAGTTCCAGTTTTAATGTTTCGACAATTAAAATTTATACTGTTAATTTTTCATAAATCGTTATTTAATAATTAAATAATTTCAAATTGACCCTGAACAATAAGAGGATAGCTAAGACTAACAACTGAGCTAGTGATGTCCCTTAAAGAGTACAAGATATGTTTATCAAGTTTTGTCCCATTTATATAAGTGAAGAAACCACAATTAAAAAAAAAAAATAAAAAAAAAAAAAAAAAAATAGTAAACACTACCTCACAAGTAGTGAAAAAAACTATATATTAGAAGCATAAGTACTGTATTGTTTTTAATGTTTATTATTTTTAAAAAATTATATATTTTGACACCCTATATATATATATATATATATATATATATATATATATATATATAAACACCTTGTTTATATATTGATATCTACTATACGCTTCAAGTTTTAGTATTATAGACAGTGTTTTGAAATGATTACAGTTAATTGGAATTCGATGACTAAGAACAGTTCTCGCTGTGAACTAGAGTTAATTAATCTTATCATAGTAGCTCCTTACAATATCCAATCCAATCAATTCCCTCCCCGGGACGTACTTAATTACAAAATTCAGGAAATGTAATATGTTGTGTTTCTATTTAGACTAACTATTCTATTTTCGTTTTTTTTATTTTATCGAAATCAATATATGTTTACACCATGGTGATGTTCTTTTAATTAAGATGGAAGCAATGTGGCTTGAAAGTTACAAATTATTTCACAAAAAACATAATAAAAAATAATTTGTTGTTTGTAAACAAAGAGAAATTCATTTATTTAAACAATTAGACAAGACTTATAGCGTAAGTTATATATAATTGCCTATTTATAAGCAACAGGAAATGGATTGATTAAAATTATTGTAAATAGAATTTTGGTCATATTTTAAATATTATAACAGCTGTAAAACAAAAGAAATAAGTAATTAAATATAAAATGAATAATAAATAAAAAAAGTTTATATTTCAATTACCTTTGAGTTTCATTGTATATAAAGTAAATTTCACTAGGTGCCCAATTATAGCCCTGTAATTTGAAGTGTTTCAAAGAATCCTAAAACGGCTTTTAGGTGTTTTTTGTTAATAATTCAGGAGTTGGTTCACCTGAGAGCGTTATTCATTAGGCTACAGGTATTGGACCTGAATTCGAATTCAAGGGATAAACCATTACGTTTCTGCGGACAAGGAGTTTGCTATACCAAAGAGGAAGAGCAGGATAGAGATAAGTTAGCTGGAGGTATAATAAAGGTAAAGAGTATGAGGTAAGTGCCAGAAGGTCCGTAGGAAGCTGGAGTAAATCAAACCATTACCCACGTGCAACGACTATGAAGTCATCCTATTAATCCTGAAGTCATAGACTATTTAGGCCGAAAGGCTGCTTTCTATATTTAATTTAATACTTACCTAAAATTTGGTATTAATACTTATAACTGTGAAACAGGATTAATTATTTTGTTACATATTAATACTTTTGAATGTATAGTATAAATAACAACAAATGTAGATATATAGCGTTCACGGAAGTGTGCTAATAGGATTGACTAAGACTTGAGAGTGTTAGGTCACGGTTTATGGCCCCGATGAGAAACAAATATAGTGTCTGATGTTTTCTAGACGACGAATACACAATTTCTACCTAAGAGGACTACCAATTTCGACTAAGGATACCCCTGGTATAACTAACCCATGGTACTAAGAGTGAAAAAGAATTATAGCATACCTGAAGCGCATATGCTCTCAATCTGGGTGAAAAGAAATATCTACCCAATATTTTGTGCATCTTATATATCTATAACAATATTCTTATAGCTAGTAGTTAAGTGCACTTCTCTTCCAAAGTTACCATGATTTAGACACGAAAGTTATTGTAATATTAGTAAACATTTTGCGTATAAGTTTGAGTAAATAATTTTGAATTTCCAGAGATTTTAAAATAAACTTTCATGTTAGTTTTCGGCTTACATTTATCGGGATGGGTTACTTTCTAATGAAAATTCATTGGAAATCCAATGTAAAAGTAAAAGTTTTAATAAAAATAATTTTTTTCCTCAGTAGGTATTATAGCTAGTTAGTTTCACCTAAGAACAAATATTGAAGCCCTTATTTATGATTTGTGAGTTTAAAAATATTTTTTTTGGTTATTATATCTTTATAGTCTAAAAGTTTCAAAGATTCCAGTACAGAGCGTACCCGCGGTTCCTCTATCACCCCGTTTGTCCACCACGTGAAGGGGAGACGACACTCGTATTTAAAACCACCCAAGTGGCCAGAGCAATATTCAGAAATAAAATTGCGTTAGGCTTTCAGTCTATGCTCAACATTCTTTAGATCCAGTACTATTTTTGGTTTACAAAAGTAACAGATGTTGGCCTCTGGTTCTAAACTTTACCTGGGTTGCTTTGTCTTTGCCAAGTGCCAAACCGTTTGTTTGGGAAACCCTGCAAAGGGTCACAATACATATTTCACTTACTATACTTGGTAGTCATATTTACAATTACATATTTTTCGCACATGTCGGCTCACTCACACAAAGGCAAAGGATTAGGACGGGCCGCATTCATTCCGGCACTTTGTTTATTAGTCACCTAGTAGTGCTTCCTTGATTAAACTCTAATTTTTTTATATTGATATCACACCTCAGAAGGTTTAGCATTAATTAATTCTGGACATGATTACGGGAAAATTGATACTAAACAATAAATACTTTATTGTCACAGTTCATGAGGGAATAATATGAAATAAAAATGTGTTAACTATACTGGCATTATACAACGTTAAAGAAGTACACTTACTAATCTAGCTTTGTCCTGTTGTTAGAATTTTAAGATTTTTTCGTCCTATGTTTATTATAAACCTTATATGTCTAATTGAAAGAAGTGTCTAAAATCTTGCCTATACGTAGTATATATATTAATAATTTAATAAAGTTATTCACTTCAAACCTAAAAGTTTTTCGATACCGATATTTAAAATCTATGTCAGATATCTTAGAAATTATTTTAAGTATAAAGGGGCCTTTTTATTCAATTTTTGTGTTACGTATCAGATACATAGGACTCCTAAATTTTTCATCTTGGTGTTTGTTAAATATTGTAATGTGTAAAGGACTTTTATAATTTAAATGGAAACAATTTATGTGGATAATAATTATTTGTATAAATAATTTTTTTACGAAAGTGTATGTATTAAATGTGTTATTTATTATTGTATTTATGTGTTATTAATACTATTAATTATGAACAAATATAAGTAAACACAAGATGTATACACTACGATTATTAAAAATATATCTCAATAACAAGAATAAACTATTTATCACCATTCAAATTACATTTTCGATAACATTCGTTAGTCAATCTACACTGAGCATGAGTAGTCAAACTATGTTCAAGCTTTATTGAAAATTAATTAAATAAAACATTTATCTCAAATCATAAAAATATAATTTGATTTGGATAGTAAACTATGCGCATATTAAAATTATTGGTTATACCCACTTTTGATTTCAAATATATTTTCATTTCAAATTAAAAAGTAAACTACTATCATATTTATATATATATATATATATATATATATATATATATATATAAAGAACCAAGTCAAAATACAAATTCAAGAATTATAATTGAATTTACAATTCATTTCTTGTGATACACAAGAATACATATTGCGATATTTATATATATATATATATATATATATATATATATATATATATATTTTTAGTAAAAACAAACAAAAAATTTATCGTTGTGCAAAAAAACACATATAAGACTCTAATTCAAACTGTGCAAGACCAAACGTTTTTTCTGGTTCTGAATACAGTATGGCCTTGAAATGTGTGCTAAAGTGTGTAAAGTCAAGCAGCGATTGCAGATCCATCTAGTGGATGCACTCGGGAACTAAAACGCCATTCCCTACGTGCCCTTAACGGCTAAGCGAGGGCGTCCGACCGAGGTCCTGATCCAAAACCTCGGTGTGCGTTAGGACCTATGTAGTACAGGGAGTGTGTGAGGGCGCTTGTCGACCCATAGAAACTCAGACACACAACACACACACACACACACACACACACACACACACACGCACACACACACAACACACACACACACACACACACACACACACACAACACACACATACACACATACACACAAACACACACATACACACATACACACAAACACACACACGCACACAAACATACAACACACATACACACACAAACGTACAACACACATACACACACAACACACAAACAACACACACACACACACACACACACACACACACACACACACACACACACACACATACACATCACAACACACACACACACACACAACACACAAACAACACACACACACACACACACACACACACACACACACACACACACACACACACACACACACACACACACACACACACACACACACACACACATACACATCACAACACACACACACAACACACAAACAACACACACACACACACACAGATACACACAGATACTTACGCATACCCACACACACACACACACACACACACACAGACACACACACACACACACACACACACACACGCGCACAAACGTACTCACTCACACACACACACAAACACACCCACCCACCCACCCACACACACACACACACACACACACACAGACACACACACACACACACACAGACACACACACACACACACACACACACACACACACACACACACACACACACACACACACACATACACACACACACAGACACACACACACACACACACACACACACACACATACACACACACACACTCACACACACACATACACACATACACACACACACACACACACACACACACACACACACACACACACACACACACATACACAAACTTTAATGTATTTCAAAAACAAGAATAGTTTTAATATTATTCAAAGCTTTTCAGTACCACCATGTTTCATAAAAAAGTACCAGCATCTTTAGTAAAAACGGTTATAAAACAAAATATGGTTAGAACACATATCACCATATTTAATTTATATATATATATATATATATATATATATATATATATATATATATATATATATATATATATATATATATATATATATATATATATATATAGTTATTACGTTTAAAGGTATTCCTTATTTACTTGTGTATTTCATTTGTAATTCTTTATAGTGTTCCCGGTTTATAGTGAAATCTCCATCTCGAATGCGGAAATTAAACTTTGCACAAATGGCAAACAACTAGGTGTAACAATGAAACACATTTGAAACAAGTATTGAATGCTTTTATTTAAACACAAGCTAGACAGTATATTGAAGTTTGTTAATGCCAGATCAAAGTTTATACCTACTGATAGTTACAACATATAATTTAATCTGATCGAGGTATTTGCTTTTAGTCTTGTAAGTATTTAATTTAGCAGAGGTTAGGGAATAATATTTGAATTTTCCACAAGAAATTGCATAAATTATTTTGTAATGTTACAAAAATACGGTTTGTTATACTTGTTGTTGTAAGTTATTTCTTTTTATTTATAGAATATATATCTGACTCTTTACTAAAAAAAACATTTTAATCGAAATATTTACGAAAAAACATTTATATATATATATATATATATATATATATATATATTTATATTTATATGTTACTATGTTACACTCGCATATAGTGGGAGTTATATGATTACTGATTACGGCCGTTTCGAATGATGCCTCACTGTCAACTAAGACCGAAAATGACCTTGTAGGGGTTTACACCTACATCATGGGGTCGTCCCTTTTAATCATAAAGGTAAGAGTTTCTAAAGGCAAGTGTAAAATACTAACATATGTAAAGTGTTTTAGTTAGAAACTGGTAGTTAAAACCAAGTAAAAATGGACTTAATTATATAGAAACTTCGGTTTTTGAAAGTAATAAAAATCAATAATGTGTAAAACTAATACTCGTATTTAAATAATTTATTACTTTTAGTTATGATACGTAATAATTATTGTCAATGGCATTAATTACTTTTTCCTTCACGAAAAAGTGTTTTTTCGTCAACATTATTCCAATTTGTAACAAGAATCGTTTGTAATCAAATCAGAATAAGCCCTTTTGTATTTGGAAAATGACGTCAATATATGACCGGAAATAATACATGTATCGAGCATGCTATTTATAAAAGCATGTAATTATAAATAACACATTCATTGTTAAAAAAAAGACATAGCACTAGAACTCATTCAAAAGGTACAATAGGAGCGGAAAATTGAGTGTTTCAGTTACAAACTGCAATTAGTTTATCTCTTGCAAGTGTTTCCTTTACATCGGAGCTGGCTTCAAACAATTACATCCGCTTTAACAGCTGTAAATCACTGAGACGGAATGAGTGGCACAGTGCAATTAAACTATGCTTCGAGCGAGATGCCTTCTTTAGGACAAGTACACAATTTACACTTCTCTTTAGTGATTCATAATATATATTTAAATATGTTTATTCATGAAGGTACTACTTGAAATTCAAATCCCCATGTACAAAGTTTAAATTCGATTATTATCAAATTACAGTAATGAAATTAGATATATTATATAAATAAATATATTTATGTATATATATATATATATATATATATGTGTGTGTGTGTGTGTGTGTGTGTGTGTGTGGGTGGGTGTGTGTGTGGATGGGTGTGTGTGTGGATGGGTGTGTGTGTGTGTGTGTGTGTGTGTGTGTGTGTGTGTGTGTGTGTGTGTGTGTGTGTGTGTGTGTGTGTGTGTGTGTGTGTGTGTGTGTGTGTGTGTGTGTGTGAGTGAGTGTATGTTGTAAATGGTTCTAAATTATTCTATTCTACTTACTTACTCTACCTTCCTTATTTTTATTTTAAGTTTTTATTATCTTTTGTATATTAATTATTTATTTTCCCTAGACATCTCTCTTCTTCTTTTACATTTACATATATTTCTCTACTTCTTTTACCTTTATCTACATTCATTTTGCTTATTTTTATTTACACCGATACTCTTATTTACCTGGCAAGTACTAGGACCTACCTTTCCCTATACCATTTATCTATTTCCTCCTCTCTCTACCCCTAGGTCTACCTAATACTGACCAGTTGCCCTGCAATGATAGAATAACCTAAGAGAGATTTCAGTCAGTCAGCCGAAGCCTGTAACATCCCTGCCTAGATCTCGTAGGAATAAATTCCTAGATATCATTCAAAATCAATTAGCGGAGTACTGCCCTAGCATAATATTCGGGGTAGGGTGTTTGCTATTTGAGATGTTTAATCTTTGAAACATTTTATTAAGAAACTCTGAAACTGAGTGTCATCAAAAGGTGATATCAAAACTAAAGACACTTAATTGGCAATTACAAATTTTCTATTTATGAGGCGAAAAAACATAAAAACATTTACAGGCATTGATTAATATTTATTACGGATTTGTTAACTGACGGACAATATTTTTAAAATAATTATAAATTTCTTTAACTTTCTTAAATTAAATTAAATTCATGAATACCTTTGAATCATATTGACTTTTATTTTCTAATTTTTATGAAATAATATTTAACATATTTTTATGTTATCTTATATAATTTACATAAACTATTGAAATACTAATATTTAATATTAAACAAAAACATACAAAACCTGCCTATTTTCATTTCTAATTATTTTTACCTGTAAAATGTTCTATTTTTTTAAAAAATCGTGTCCTTTATTCTCTGATAATTAAATGTGATCCAACAAATTGGCTGAGATAAAATAATAACATTCTTTCAATCCATTTCGCTTACAAAACCTGATTAAAAATGAAATTTAATTAACTTAAATGCTTGGACTGTAAAACTGTAATATATTTAACTTTTTATTGACCTGTTGATTTTATCCTTTTTGTAAATGTAATTTATATTTCTCTAATTATAACATCTATCAACTACAAATTACTATTCGCTTATCCCTTACAATAAAATTTATTTTAAATACAAAATTAATTTTTCATTAGATAATAAAAACGTTTCTTAAAATTTTTCCAATTATCGTATCTTTATCTCCTATAGCAAATATATTTTAAAACATAAATAGTATTTAATTCCTTTGACTTCAAAAATTTAATGAAATTTTCGTAATTAATATTTCTCTATATCTCATCACAAAATCTTTACTTATTAATTTTAAATTAAAATTATTTAATTTATTAGCCATAAAAAATTAATGACATTTTCCTAATTATTACATGTTTATATCTTATTTTTAAGACATACGTTAAATTTAATAAATTTTTGGTTAAAGTCAAATATGTTGGTGAAATTATTGTTTTTAAAAATTGAATTTTCATTTAAAATTAAGCTTTTTGAAAACGTATTCAATTATTTCTGGTTTTGATTTGCCTTTTGTCTTGAAGGTATTCTCTCTTAGGAATCGTCATATCTGACATCCTGTCTGTCCCGGTAATTATAGGCTGGACTCGTCTGCCCTGGTTTAGAAACGCTTAAATACTCCCTCTTCATTGTTTGTCTGTGCGAACTTGAATTGTCTTCTTCTTTTAACAACTTACAGCATTTTGAAATGACTCTTACAACCAGATTTAAAACTAGTTTCTGAATTATACGTTAAAAACCTATACTGTTGAAAATAGTACTGTTAAAATTCATTACTTTTGAAAACCGTTCCGTTGGTTTTATAAACATTCTGTGGCGGTCATACTTCAAAAAATTCTACTAGTTGATAGGTTACCTAGCAGGACAAAGGATTTGAACCTGGGTCTCTTCTCGTATTTTGAAAAGTTTCATCCTGCCTTCTCAGCTACTGAGCCGCTCTTCTCAAACTAAATGACGTTGCAGAATTATTCCCATTTCTCGCCTTCATCTTCTTGAACTATGTTCCGTTCTCAATCAGTACGCCTTATCTCTCAACATCTCCGGTTGTTTTTCATAAAATTAATTTAAATGTATTAATTATGATATATATATTAATAGAATTTAGAAATTTGGTCTTTTGTTACAAGTTTTCTTTCCTTACAACACAGTTTGGTAGCATTTATTAATTTATACTCGTTGTATTTTCATTTTGAAAATTTTTAAATTAAAAAATCTTTATATCTATATAGTTTCGACGCTTTTTGACTTCAAACGGCATTTCTGCTTGTTTCAGTGTGTGTGTGTGTGTGTGTGTGTGAGTGTGCGTGAGAGAGAGAGAGTGTGTGTGTGTGTGTGTGTGTGTGTGTGTGTGTGTGTGTGTGTGTGTGTGTGTGTGTGTGTGTGTGTGTGTGTTGCAACGGACCCTACGACGTGCGCCCGCAACCCTCCAGACGCTCAGGCGCCGCCGCAACACCGTCTCTCCGTTGCTCGGTAAAAAGTTTGAAAGACGGCCAAACCCCTGTGCAGTGCTCGCCAAGCACAGAGAACCAGTCACTGGACTTTATTTAAAAAACCCAACTCGCTGGGTTTTAACCCTTTGGGTATCCGTTTCTGAGGAATGAGTTCATTTGAAGGCATTTGATATAGGATTCTACGAGAAATTTTGTTTAAATAACTATAATCACTGTTTTGTTTGCAAGTTAGTAAAAAAAATTGTTTTTATATTGTGTTAATTTAATACCTATTACATCACAGTTTGTAATTATTTTATATTGTAACCTCTTCATAATTTTTGACAATTCTTTAATCTTTCAGTATGAACTTTATAACTTCTTTTTTAAATAAATAATTTTTTTGTAACCTTTTCTTACCTTCGTACTTTTTTTAAAATTTACTATAAATTTCATTTTAATTTAAAATTCAAGTTCATTTTTTCTTTCTTATTATTTAAAACCTTAAAATTTATTAATTCTTTTTTCTTCAATTCTAAACGTCTAATCTATTTTAATTTATTTTCAAAAACTTCATTTCGATTTATTGATTTAAACAATCATTTCATTTTACCATGAAGTCTCTCAATATTTGACTTTGGTATCATAAATCAAATACAAAACAGACATTTAAAAAACAAAATTCGTTTCAACAAATATTTTAAAATATTTTATATCTTTCTGAAAATCATACAGAATCTAAGTTTAAGTCAACTTGAGAATAACTAACATTCATTAAAATTTACTGATCAAACATAACTTATCTCTAAACATGAAATTTATTTAACCTTTTTTATAACCTAAAATTAATTCATAGGACCTGCATATCTGTTTTCTAAAATTTTACATTCTATTTATAAATCATTCTGCCAAAACTATACATAATTTAATTTTCAATTTATTAAATTCAGTGTCATTTTTCTAACGCATTTTCTCTCCTTTATAAACCTTCATAATATTCTTAAATAATTGTGAAACTATTTATTTTCTTTCATATACGGTTATTCTCTCCGGTTCAACATCTATTCTAAACAATGTTATGTTGAGTGCGGTCATGTCTTAGGGGTGCTCTAAAGTGAAATTTAAATTGAATTTATTTACCAAAAATTTAAGTCTCTTTTTTGTACTAATTAGTTATTGACATTTTACTTTTAAATTTTTTATTTTGAATGATTTATTTTATGCTGAAAACTGTTTTTACTTTGTTTTCAAAATTATTTCAACTATTTTTATTAGTATCTGTTAAACCTGCTAGGTGAAGTCCGCCATTTTGAGGTAGGTAGCTACATTAAACTAACGCTATCCCGTCCACATTCTTAAAAAAACTACTATTCAAAACGCATTTACATCTTTTGAAAATTTATTTGAATTTAAACTTTAAAATTTCAACGTTCTCCAAAACGTTATGCATACAAATTTGAATTTTTTTGAGGTAGGGAGAAGTAAAAGTCTCATCTTTCGGAGTCATCCCTCTTTCTGGTCCCATCGCTCCTCAGCACCATGTTGCTTTGGAATGGTTTCTCCTTCCCTGTGGCTGGCCATCTTGTTTTTTGGAATCGTCTAGAATTGGTGTCACCACCGCTTCCCACTTTCTTAACCGAAACAAAGGGTTACTCGTTACCGCGCAAAATTAGACTTCTTTATTACTATTTTGTTATTATTTTTTTTTAATTCTAGATCTAGTTCCTTAATAACGATTTGACAATGTCTCTATTTTTAAAACTAATCTCACTCTTGGTTTTATTCTACTCTTTGTTTAAAATACTGTTTACTGTACTCTGTTCAAATTTTAATTTTATAAATGAATTTATTTAAGCTTGACTCTAAACTGTTGAAACACTTTAAACTGAAGCACTGTTCAATTGCTACTCTTGCACTGACTTCATATTTATTTTAAATACTTCTCTGCGACAACTAATCTTGAGGATACCACGACAAAGATATTAGTTTGACGGATATCTTTCTTGGACAGTATCCTCCCCAAAAGGGTTTAAAACACACGAGACTACATCTCAGCGAAAACCCATCTACCCCTGCATTGCTCTTAGCCCTGCATTGTCTTGTAACTATAAGTTTTGAAACTATTTGATACGTTATCAAACGGAACACGCTCGACACCACCTTCCAACTCACCGTCTGAAACCACGATACCGAATTTTGTGCATATTCCCAGCCATTTTCTACTCCTCCGGGCTTCCTTCAACCAAAAGCCAGCCTCCAAAGCGACGCATTCAGATCGCTAGGCATTTCGTCACATCCTGTTTGCCGTTCTCATCCATCTTCATTCTTGATCGATATTTCCACAAATTAATTAATTATCCTGTAGTTCCTTCTGTTGGAATTTTCTCGTGTTTTTCATCCCGGCACTTTCATCTCCTTTTTGTGTCCTGAGTCTTCTCGAATGTCGATGGTTTTTCTAGGTTGATTTTAATCTTTTTCCCTCTTTCAAATGTGTAACAAACTCTTTCTCCCGGCTAATGACTTTGTTTCTACGCCTTATACTCGTTAAACTCATGCTACCTTATGCCTATCGCATTTCTATTATGTTTTAGCTTCGCTACTCTGACTATACAAAATTATTGAATTTAAAATTTCAATTGCAACTGTAAAATGTGACATTTTAGGCCGTTGCAGTGTGTATCTGTGTGTAAGGGGGGCGTACATTTTTACTCAAGTAACATGTTTTATTTGCTCTTATTCAAATGACTGTAGCTAGGACAAAATCCAATTCTCACCGGAAAAATCGTTACACTTGAATGAGATTTAAAGTACAGATAAAGTCTGACGAAACAGTTATTTATTCACCGGACAAACTGTTTCTGATAGAACGTCTGGCGCTATGTAAACACTTGCTAAAGCAAACTTTAACAACCAATAGATGAAGACATAAAGGTAAACACTCTGGACAGTATAATTACTCCTCCTCCTCTTCCTCCTCCTCCTCCTCCTCTTCCTCCTCCTCCTCCTCCTCCTCCTCCTTCTCCTCCTACTACTACTACTAATATTAAAAATATTTATAGTTATATTTACCATAATAATAACGGTCCTAGGGATAGTAATAACATTTTTTTTTCTGTGGAGGTAGGAATGCATTTACGCACCGTCAATTCTGCCCTGACAAACCTGGTGTGTGGGACTCCTGGCGAATACCCACTAAACCCTTCCTCCTTTCCGGCCCTTTGTAGATTTTACCAGGGTATCACTGTATTAGCATTCTTCCTGGTCAGAGGCCCTTTATTAACCCCAGTGGTTTCTATTCCTAAAACTGAATGTATTTGGCCTGGTCACTGATCTTGATCTCGACCATCTTCTTGTCTCATTTTACTCCGCAGTATGCTCTCGATATATGTCTCTATCTTTATCCAGTTGGATGCTCTCCACAGCATCTTGCCCACAATGTTGTCCGGGTCTATTGGCCCGACGTTGTTTTCCAGCGTTGTTCTCTCCGATTGCCATCTTCTGTACACAAAGAAGGTATGTTCGGGGTTATCGGGTGACCCTTCACCACAATGGGAGCAATTTGGATTGTTCAACTTTCCCATTTTATATAAATAGACCCGGAAGCAACCGTGTCCTGTCAAGAACTGTGTAGTGTAGAAGTTTACCTCTCCATGATGCCTATTAGTCCAACTAGATAGGTTTTTGATTAGTCTGGCTGTCCATCTTCCGTTGGGTTCTGCAGACCATCTTTCCTGCCACTTGGTCATCGTCGTCCTTCTCGTTTCCTTTTTGTTATCCCTATCGTTCATATTGTTTCGTCGCTCTGGAATGGCCTTCTTTTCTAGTGTCATCAGATCAATTGTAATTATTCCCGCCACCACTAGAGCAGCCGATTCCGAGACCGTTCGATAAGAACACGCCACTCTTAGTGCCCCTTTTCTCTGCACTAAGGTCATCCGCCTTCTATTCCTCTCGGTTTTGAGGGCACCTGCCCAAATTTGCGCTCCGTACAGCATTATAGATTGCGCCACGGATATCAGAAGACGGCGTCTGCTCTGAGTAGGGCCCCTAACGTTAGCCAGAAGACTACTCATAGCTGTTATAACTCTGATCGCTTTCTCAGCTGCGCATTTAACATGATTTTGAAAACTCAGCTTCCTATCAATCATGATACCTAAGTACCTAATAGCATTTTTAACCGCTATTTTTTCCTCTCCCACGAGCATCTCAGGGCTAGGAGTAAGGTGTCTCTTGGATATCAGAAGAATCTCAGTTTTTTCCAGAGCCAAGCGAAGACCATGCTCCATCATCCAGCTGTTAACACGACGCATTACTTGGGCCAGTTGTAATTGGGCGAGCTCTTGGTCTCTCGCTATAATGATCGCAGCAATTTCGTCTGCGTATCCCACCAGGAAAGTTCCACCTGGCATTGTTATACGTAAAAAGCTGTCGTAATTTGTAATCCAGAGATCCGGGCCAAGAATGGAGCCTTGAGCTGCTCCTGCTGTTACTCTCTTCCTTCTAGGTCCATCTGAGGTCTCGTATATCAGATACCGGTTGTTAAGGTAGTCTCGTACTATCCGTAGGAGATACTCAGGCAGATCGAATGTCTTTTCCAGAGCATACAGTATGTCTTTCCATCTCGCTGTGTTGAAGGCATTACGTACATCTAAGGTAACCAGAAGGCACACAGGTCGTGAAAAGTGGTTACCTACCTCGACTATTTTAGCAGCATCAACTACGGTTCTAAAAGCATCAATAGTTGACTTGCCCTTCCTAAAGCATCCAACATGCACAGTGGTCTGTATGAAGACAAGAATCTAAGTCCCCCTTGCCTTTGTTAATCAGGACCAATCTTGCTACCTTTTAACGGACACTAAACACGCCAGCTTTCAGGCAGTGGTTGTACATGTTGAGTAATATGTGCGGGTGAGCTCTCACTACGGGTTTAAGAACCTCCGAAGGGATTCCATCCGGTCCCGGAGCCTTGTTATTTTGGAGGGAGTTAACTGCAGTCCATAGTTCTTTTTCCGTGAGTAGCGGGACATCTTGCCCTCCGGTTTTCCTCTTTTAAATCTGTCCGACAGGGTAGGAAGGGAACAAACCATCTACTATAATTTTCATCTTTGCCGCATTCAATTGTTCTCCCGGACTGAATGAATTTAGCTTTTTCATCACCAGCTTATATTCCAGGCCCCAGGGACAGCTATTTAGGTCTTCACGAAGGTCCTCCCAGCATTTCCTTTGGCTATCTCTAATTGATCTACGGAGTTCTCTCTTTGCCGTCTAGCAATCCAGTGTCTCTTCATAGGCCACACCATGTCCCCTTGCCCGTTGAGCTAGGCGTCTCATTCTAAGACACTTTCTCCGTAATATGGCTATCTCCTCAGTCCAGCAATATACAAGATTTCTATTTCCTCTAGGGAATCGTTTTTGTGGGATAGCAACCTTGCAGGCTCTTTGAATGAGTTTCATTGGTGTGTCTACTACAGCTTCAGCGTGCCTGTGCCTTTGAGTTGTTAATCCCATTTCCCTGGCATCTAATTGGGAACCCTGCAGGACCTCCGAGAATCTGTCCTGATCCATTCGGGTGACATTCCACCTGCTTCTTCTCAGTATCCTCACCCGTCTCTTTAGTTTCTCAGAGTTGATGCTGATTAGCATGTACTGGTGATAGCTCGCCGTATAGTCCTCCATCACTACCCAGTCCTTAATTCGAGGGACTAAAGTCTCTGAGGTTAAAATAATATCGATAATACTACCTCTATATCCTGGTCGACGGAAGGTAGTCGTGTTACCTGTGTTAAGGATGACGAGTCCCAGTCTTGAAGCCATTTCGGTCACGCGTTTGCCTCTAGAGTTAGTTATATCTGCCCCCCATTCTGTAGCCCTCGCGTTGAAATCTCCTCCGACAATGATGTTACCGTCTATTGCATGTAGTCTGTCCTCTATCTGGTCCATCTTTGGCGGAAGTCCCTGATGGACTCATTGGGAATTAGGTACACACTGATGTATGTAACACTGTTGCTTTTAACCCATACATAGCCGTTTCCAGAGCCATGACTATCAATGGCAAGATTCCTGTCAGGTATCCAAATAGCTGCGGTTCCCAAGCTGTCCGAAAACCACGAAGGTGATGCCAAGTCCTTATACTGGTCACTTATTATTATAATGCCAGCCTTGTGTTCTAATCGAAGTTGCGAAAGAAGATTATTAGCCAGTCACCCTCTTCCGAGGTTTCCTTGGATAATCCGTCTAGCCATTCTTTTTTAGTTTTTCGGCTTCCAACGCTTGGCGAAACACTATACATTTCCCAGATCCGGAGACGTGTTTTGTCTTGTCCCCATCCAGGTTCATATCCACGCACAGTATACAATAAGGTTCCTTCTGACTGTCTTTGACCTTATATTCACTGTTGCCACATTTAAAATATAGAACTTGCAGGGATAGTAATAACATGAACAATAATAATATTAATAATGATTATGGTGATAATAATAATAGTAATAGTTATGTTAATATTAATAAAAAAGTTAATATAATACACATAATAACAATAATAATAAACATAAATATAGTAATAATCATATTAATAATAATAAATATTATTATTACTAAATTATTTATAATGATAGTAATAACAATACTGATGGTGATGATAATAAACATTTTGATAATAATAATTGGTATTATAATAATAACTGAAGTATAAAAGTACTATTATATTACAAAACGTGAAAGATTTTTCATTTTATTTAGAATCATAAGCTATATTATTTGGTACCTAATTTCAGATTTTTTAAGGACAATGACCTAGGTTATGCATTTTTTTGTGATTGCAAATTATTCGGTTGTTATTACCATTAAAAAGGATTTATTCGGAATAAATGAAAATGAATTTGCATCGTTTTAAAAAACGATGAAACTTCGCTGAGAAGTTTTATAAAAGGGATGTATTCGCTGAGAAACATTTTCCTTATTACGTTCCCAAGGCTTAGGTAAGGTTCAGGTTAGCTAAAATAAGATGAAAAAGGTGTCACTAACTTAAGCAAAAAGAAAACGAAATTTTTTGCCTTTGACGAAACTCAAATATTTCACATAAAATTTTTAAAAATCAGATGAAATTAAATTTCTTACAAGTAATCAACGGTTTTTCATAGTTAAATATAATGATAAATAAGCGTTTGTATATTTTATTCTTAAAAGACTTTACAGGGAGGAAAATTGCGATACTGTCGTAAAATGTTTTATGTTTTACGATATTTTTTCTTGTAAGTCGTAAAAATTTAAGAAACCTATCTTCACTTAACCGAAATGGATTTTTTGCTGAAATATGTGGGAAATTTAGTATTATTCTTTACTTTTTTATGACATCGGTGTGGAAACCTTATTGTTAGACTAACTGAAGTTACGAGGTGCAAATAGCGTCTGAATATCTGTGCGGCTTCTGTCAATGGACTTTTTATCTTGTACTGACATTATTTTTGATATTTCTCCTAAAATTCTATGTTTGTAAATTACAAAATCGTTTTCAATTTGTGTCTTCTAAGAGGCAATAAAATTCCCGAAGGTATTTATTTTTCCTCTAGAAGAAGTGTTAACATCCCTTGATAAAAGAACCACATATTCACAAGGTGCTACTAGAAAATATTACCGGACTCTAATAAGAACCTGTTATTTGGTTTACATCTGAAGTGTTCGCTGCCCTGGTCAAACCAAGGACAATAGTAAACCATAGAGCTGGCCACCTTTCTTGAATACGAAATTAATTCCAAATGAGGAATGGTTTGTCTTTTCTTAGTCCTTTCAATATGCCATCTATTTTGTCTTCCCTTCCTGTTATAACGAAAAGACAAATGTTTATAGGCCTTAGGTCTGTTTAATCTATGCCACCCTGCATATCTGATTCCTTATATCCTGTACCAAGGGTGTTTACGTCATAACATTCCCTATTTTCAAAATTTTACTATCTTTCGTAGGTGATAGTAGTTACATTGGCTTTTCGCCCTTAATACCATAGGAAAAATAATGCTTGTTTAATTTATAATAAATAAGCCACTAATACAAGGTACTTAACGTTTACGTGGGCCTTCACACTTACACCATACTGGTACTGCTAGACCAACCTATGAGAATAAAACTTCAATTTTAATATTAGAAATACCAAATCTAAAAAAATCAAATACTAAAGTTGAAGGAATTATTAAATTAATGACTTATTATCAAAGTTATATAACTTGTTGTAATATACTGCGGTTGAAAGGGAATAAAACACTTTCAACCCTAAGTCATAACAGGATACAACTATTTAAAGCTATGTATATGATAATCTAAGACAAGAATCCAAGACTAGGTATAAACATTACAACTAGCCTTTAATACAACGAACTACAAACTAACAACTATGCTTGAATGACTAATGAGATAAGACTAATTAATTAAAAGTTAGTTTATAATAAAATAAGAATGTGAGAAGTCTGGGGGGAAAGGAAATGGGGGAAACCGCAGAAGTGGGGAGATATTGAGGGTGGTCTAAAAGGACTTTAGGGAGCTGTCTGAAAATGGAGGGAGTTCTAGTATGTGAACCCCTATATTATTATTCTCGTGTTCTTGATTACACAACTTTTTTCGTCACTGGGTTCAATTTCATTTCCCTTGTAAACGTTCCGTCTTTTCTCGACAAATATTATCTCGTTCCGTTAAAGTGAAGTGCAAAACTAATATTTATATTCTCTCTAATAAAGTTGAAACAGTTCTGCGCGTGGTTTAATTTACTAATTATGTTCACCTGCTAATTATATACAGCTCGTTATGTTCCAGCTAATTATCTGCACCATCTAGAACACCCTTGTTCCAGATTAAATTAATTATAAAATCGTAATAAATTAATTATAATATATTTCAAAACTCATTGACTGTAAATGATATAAATATCAATAACTGTGAAAATTTAAATTACTTGATTGAATTTCTTGAGTGAATAAATTTTCTCGATTAATTGAGTTATACTTTAAGATTATGAAAATTTAAAACCACTGCAATAACAAGCACAAGAAAGGTTGGTTTTTTATGGTGAAGTGAGGTAAATTGATGAAAATTGTTTAATATAATGAATATAAAGTTGATGAAATTGAATATTTCAAATCAGTATAAAGTTTCCAAGTCTTTAGAAACTACCAAATTGTTGCAATTCTTTAAATTTTGTTGACATATTAAGTTTTAAAAATAATATATATATATATATATATATATATATATATATATATTTGCTTTTTATAGGAAACAAATTAAACACTTTCAACATAATCAATATAAAAATGATTGTTGCTTAGTATAGAAATTTAAATACATATCAGTTGATAAATTTCAAAGCATATGCAAGTTGTAAGTGCCTTGACACTTTAGTTTATCTATCTTTTCTATGTTACTGCTTTTTCAAATCTGACTTTGTCTTTGAAGTCAAATGAGAACAATGATACATTACCTGTTTTAAATGGGACAAAGTTTAATAGAACTATTTTGCACGGCATTGTTTGTAGAATAATAATCGGTTTATAAGTATCAGTGAACCTCATTGAAGCAAATTTTATATAGACTCTTGAGTTTTTTCCTCTCAAGTGCGTTAAACCCCCTAGCTTTGCCTATGTTTAATTGTTATTACAGTATCCACGTTGGAGTTTACAATAAACTTTTAAAGAAATGGGATGATGCCGCAATACTTGAATCTGGTGACAGTGTATGCAACAACGTAAGGAGTTATTGCGCCTCTAACAATTAACTTTAAAGAAATGGGATGCAATACTTGAATCTGGAGACAGTGTATGCAACAATGTAAGGAGATATTGCGCCACTAACAAAAAACTTTTAGAGAAATATGGTGATCTCGCAATACTCTAATCTGCTGACGTGTATGCAACAGTGTAAGGAGATATTGCGTCACTAACAATAAACTTTTAAAGATATGGGATGATCCCACAATATTTGAATCTGGTGACAGTGTATGCAACAATGTAAGGAGATATTGCGCCACTAACAATAAACTTTTAAAGAAATGGAATGATGCCGAAATACTTGAATCTGGTGACAGTGTATGCAACAACGTAAGGAGATATTGCCCCACTAACAATAAACGTTTAAAGAAATGGGATGATGCCGCAATACTTGAATCTGGTGATAGTGTATGCAACAATGTAAGGAGATGTTGCGCCACTATTAATAAATTTTTAATTAATGGGATGCAATACTTGAATCTGGAGACAGTGTATGCAACAATGTAAGATGTTGCGCCACTAACAAAAAACTTTTAAAGAAATATGGTGATCTCCCAATACTCTAATCTGCTGACGTGTATGCAACAGTGTAAGGAGATATTGCGTCACTAACAATAAACTTTTAAAGAAATGGGATGATGCCGCAATATTTGAATCTGGTGACAGTGTATGTAACAATGTAAGGAGATATTGCGCCACTAACAATAAACTTTTAAAGAAATAGGATGATGCCGCAATACCTGAATCTGGTGACAGTGTATGCAACAATGTAAGGAGATATTGCGCCACTAACAATAAACTTTTAAAGAAATGGAATGATGCCGAAATACTTGAATCTGGTGACAGTGTATGCAACAACGTAAGGAGATATTGCCCCACTAACAATAAACGTTTAAAGAAATGGGATGATGCCGCAATACTTGAATCTGGTGATAGTGTATGCAACAATGTAAGGAGATGTTGCGCCACTATTAATAAATTTTTAATTAATGGGATGCAATACTTGAATCTGGAGACAGTGTATGCAACAATGTAAGGAGATGTTGCGCCACTAACAAAAAACTTTTAAAGATATGGGATGATGCCACAATATTTGAATCTGGTGACAGTGTATGCAACAATGTAAGGAGATGTTGCGCCACTAACAATAAACTTTTAAAGAAATAGGATGATACCGCAATACCTGAATCTGGTGACAGTGTATGCAACAACGTAAGGAGATATTGCCCCACTAACAATAAACGTTTAAAGAAATGGGATGATGCCGCAATACTTGAATCTGGTGACAGTGTATGCAACAATGTAAGGAGATATTGCCCCACTAACAATAAACGTTTAAAGAAATGGGATGATGCCGCAATACTTGAATCTGGTGACAGTGTATGCTTCAATGTAAGGAGATATTGCGTCACTAACAATAAACTTTTAAAGAAATGGGACGCAATACTTGAATCTGGTGACAGTGTATGCAACAACGTAAGGAGATATTGCCCCACTAACAATAAACGTTTAAAGAAATGGGATGATGCCGCAATACTTGAATCTGGTGACAGTGTATGCAACAATGTAAGGAGATATTGCGTCACTAACAATAAACTTTTAAAGAAATGGGATGATGCCACAATATTTGAATCTGGTGACAGTGTATGCAACAATGTAAGGAGATATTGCGCCACTAACAATAAACTTTTAAAGAAATAGGATGATACCGCAATACTTGAATGTAGTGGCAGTGTATGCAACAATGTAAAGTGTAAACATATATTGCGTCACTAACAACAAACGAATAAAGAAATGTGATGATGCCGCAATACTTGCATCTGGTTACAATACTCGCAATATTGTACATTCACATTGGATTAGTTAAAAATAATTCCTAAAGAATTGCGATGATGTCCCGGTTCCTCAAACTGGTGATAGTATACGAAACAGTTTAACAGTCTATAAATATGCGTCAATTTACAGTCTACAATTATTGTAGAATAATATCTAACAATTTTTGATTGCCAAATATTTAACTATTACAGGAAACGTTTAATCCGGTTTGTTACATACAATGTTTTATACAATTTTGTAAAAAATATACTCAAAGCATTAAATGCTCTAAAAATAAAACCTCAGCTTCTGATTCAGTGTTAAATGTTTTCTTGGTATCTGATATTTGGAGATTTTAATGTTAATGATAATATTTATTTTATATTTGTTTAAAATATCTTAATTAAAATACTAAAATTTTTATAAATAAGTAATATACAAAATTTATATTTTTTGTAAATATAAAATAATGTATTTGGATACTCAGTGTGCAAGTAATGTTATATAAACTTTTAAGTATTATTTAAACTAACGCTCTATTATTTATTCCTCTTATTGTTAAATGTATGCATTTTGAAATGTAATATGAAACGGAATTATTAAAGCGGAAAACATTAAAACTTATCTAATTTTCATTCATGCAGGAGTATTAAACGTCAACGTTCATTTAACATAGAACGAAAACCGTTGCTCAATTAACCTTTAAATTACTGTTGGACATTTTACACACGTGGGGCCTACATACCTCTCGCTTTAGCTCTGGAGCCTCTTAATATAGACTCAATGCTGGACATTCCTAGTTGTTACCTAATTGTTTAATCTCTTACTTTGTTATAAAGTACTTATGATTATTTAAAAGGAATTTGTATCGTCCACGATAGTCGTTCGTCTACTTAATTTTCATTTTTAAATTTCCCGCAATTCAGACACGCAATAACCAAAACCTTTAAAGATGTGAGCGAAGAATCGGAAAACACAATTTTCTGATTGTGTGTTTTAATGTGAGGATAGATAATGTTGATTGATTTAAAACCAAGCACACAATCCGACTGAAACAACATATTGAACTAGAATATGGTTGCAATTTAAAAAATAGCAAAGAAACTAATTAGGTACAAAATGAAATAAGCACATAAAACATAACATAAAGATAGAACGTAAGTGACAAGTAACAGCCTTACCTGGCCGAAATATAAAAGAATACGCACAAATATTGAAAAGGAAGATGTAAACAAATTTCACACAAATGTTAAACAAAATGTGTGTGATTTCAGTACAACCGTGTATGTGATTAGATAGTCACCTATGCAATGAGCCGGCCAATGACAGTTCCTGTGAGCAGCCAGGCCATGATCGCGTTGTTGGAACTTCTGTTCGGTTCCACAGTCGAAGCCGAATCCCCTCCTAGCCACGTGAAAGAAGCGATTTTTCAAAAAATGATTCTACTGTAATTAATTCATAGGTCAAGCGTCATTTTCATGATGTCAAATCTTATGATTGTATAAACAAACATGCAATAAACATTATTTCGATCAGTAAAAAGATTAAGAAAGATATAAAGGTATAGATTATCTTAACTATCTACCAAGCTATTCTTACACATAACTAAAACAAAAGATTCTCTAAAATAATCCGCTCACTTCCAAACACGAAGACATAAAAATAATAAAAAATATCTGAAACTTGCAAATGGATGTCTGTGTTGAGTTATTAATAAAAACAATAACAATAATGTCCCAAAAAGATACAACACACTACATCATTATAAAGTTCTAAATATCAACCGTTGTTATTGTCAGTGGCGTTTCGCTTACCGTCCTGCTGTAAACACATTATGCTGGTATTCCCTGCAGCTGTTTCATACTTTATTATTTAATGAGATAAGTCAAGATAATTCCTAAACAGAAAAGACGTTTTGCATAATGTACTTACTTACTACTTACTAGCCAACGCCCACTCTTGGAATTTCTGCCATTTGGTGACGCGCTGACCAGTAAATCATGGAGAGTTGTTCATCAGGTCTGAGCCCTTCCACCTGTTGTCTGACGTGTTCCAGAGCAGGACATGTTTGGAGATGGCCTGCATCAAAAACATTGAAGGAGCACAGAGGGCACTCGGGGCTGTCCAGGATACCTATACGGTGGAGATGAACAGGCAGGAGGTCATGTCCGGTGAGGGTGCGGAAAGCTGGAACAGCTATGAAGCGGTCAAGATAGTAGTCCGGTCCGGATTTTGATAGTTTCTCCCAGGTTTTTCCGGTGGCAGCCTCTGGGTACACAGCTTTCATTTTGTGTTTTACTGACAAATCAATGAGAGCCTTGGCAGCTGACAGTGGAATTTTCAGTTTCGGTTGTACAATGTAGTTCCCTTTTTGGCTAGGAAATCGGCCCTTTCGTTCCCAGCCACATCCACATGTCCAAGGACCCATTGCAGTTTGATTTCAGCATTTGCAGGCTGAACAGCTGTTGTTTTAGTGCTTGCGGTCATTGCATTTCTTTCCGCCCACTGATGAAGTTTAACCAATGAGGTATTGAGTGCTTCTTCAAGCCCGGCAATTTTACTGCTAGTAGCCAATAGAAGGAGGTCGTCTGCGTAAAGGATGGCGTTTACGCCTGGCACTGCAATAACAGTGGCTATGATATCGTTCATCATAACGTTGCATAATGCACAGCTGAGCACCGCCCCTAGAACTGAACCCGGATATGTCTTTAGTTTTTGCATATTGTAAATACGACTGCAATTTTAATAATCTTTGCAGAGACTTTTTATTAAAAGTAGAAGCATAAAGTCTTAGTAAAGTTTTTATACATATTTTAATTACCTTCAAGATAAATTCAGTATATTTAAAACAAAATTATAACTACAAATAATATAATATGTTACAGTAATTATATGTTAAAAGTTTAAGGGAAACTTCTAGATGAAATACAAGACCAAAAGGATGTTCAGCGGCACGGGTAAAAGATTACAAAACCTAAACTGCATTAACCTAAACGAATTAGTAAAAAAATGCAAAGGGTGATGTAATATTGTAGATGTTAAATCTTTAGCCTTGATAATTACTTGAAAACAAAACAAATTAGGTACAGAAAATTTCGTCCTGATAAATTGATAATTCATCTCTCATCAAAACAAGCGTCTTTTCCTACTAAACATCTCACTCATGATAAAATGGTAAATAAACTAATAGTATTTATTTATTAATTGATAACTATTATATTAGTTTAGTTTATTTTTAGAAATTAAATTGTTTTACTTGTGGAATATGGTTTTGAATGACTTAATTTTTTACAAAAAACTCATAATATAATTTTTAACAAATATCTCATATCTAATTATCTATAAATATGGTTTTAATTAATCAGTGGGTTTGTCATTCATAATCTATGTAACTTCTCATATGTAACTAAAATGATTTTAATATTTTTTCCTCTCGACGGACGTAGTTCTTTCAGTTCTGGGAAAGTTACAGTAAAACGTATCGAGTTTTTCTTGTTAATTTAACATCTTCAAAGCTTGGACTTTTAATTTGGAATGGAGTTGTTTGTCACAGATGTATTGTTATTTGTATTTTTTCTTCTTAATATAAAACTCTCATAACAATTGCAGATTAAAGTACACTGTTAAAACTAATTTTAAGTATAAGAAGAGTTTTATATGTTTGAGTGCAAGAACATTTTTAGAATTTTTTGTAGTTAAAATTTACATTTTTTTTATAAAAATGTGGTTTATAAAAGAATAATTTTTTAAGTTTTATTTTGAATGTGATTTTATGATTCTATAGGCCTAGAGCATGATACCGATTTAGTTATAACACACAGTACTATTGGGTAAAATAAAAGCTTTTAAATATAATCTAGGTCATTAAGATATCTCTAATTAAAAAAAAAATAAAACAGTGGTTCAAGTTAAAGTTAAATTTTTTCATACAAGTGAGAGTTGTAAATATATAGAAAGTATTATATTTGTAACAAAAGCATTATTATTAAGGTAAAAGTATTTAGCGTGAGTAACGTTTCACTACGAGCTATATAAACGTCACAACCTACCCCCCCCCCCCCCATTCAAAGCAACTCAAGTTACTCTCATTAAAACTTTGCATTCGGAGAGACGTGTGCGCTAGTTCACCTCTTTGTACAAATGTGCTTATAATATGTGCTGTCATATTACACAGAGCCTGCACTATTACATTGCATTAGTTCTATGTCGTGCTGTCATTACAATGGCGTTTGGAGGTTCAGCATTGTCACAAAGTGTTACAATAATTATAGTTTTGTATGCTCAGAGATGATGCCTACTGAAATATCTCAAAAAGTAAACCGTATTTATGTGATTTTAACGTTCTTGTATTGTAGAGTTTCGAATTTTCTGTAATTCCAATGACCTCTTACCTACATAAATTTGGAAATTCTCTAAAAACAAGCTAATTTGTATATGCTTATATCAGCCGTTACACTGGGCCCTAAGGAGAATAAATCAAGTATCTTATGGAAACATACAAGTCAGCTTATCAACAAATAAGGTTTTTACTTAAAAGCACTGAGTGTGCAGACTCATTCCCCTAAGAAGCCCATGATGTAACACTATTACACTTGCAGATGCAAACACAGTGGCCAAAAACAGATCCCCACTTCATACCTTTAAAAAGTCACTTATCACCTACTTCAAATGCTCCAGAAATTATACATCAGTCAAAGCAAAACAAGGTACAGATCAATTCAGAGGGATCCCAGACAAGACCAGGACATACGATGCCTGCAGAAACTGTCCGGCAGTCAGTTTAACGCCGAGGTATAACTTCAAGTGCCTAGCACTCACACCGCATGTTTTGAAATTTTGAATTGTGCCACTTGAAGGCTATCTAAGATGTGTTTCCTTCAGCTAAAAGGCGCCGGGGCTGGCGGCCGCTACCTTCCGGATGTTCGAGTGATCTAAAATTCCATGAACACGAAAACAACAAACATAAGGTATTTTTATTGTAAATTACCTCTGAGGATGTTTGTTATGCAATCGAAATGTACATAAGGTTTTAAATAAAGAAAAAAGTTATTTGTGATTTAGAGGTTTCGTTTATTTATGTTAAATAAAAATAAGGTTGTTATACTATTTATATATCGCAATGCACTTGATTCAGCAGAATGTTTTAGGTAGCACGATGTCAATAATGTTTATTAAAATGTATTATTAAACGAACAAAATTTGTATCAATAATAAAAATATATTTATATTGCTCGTACAGTTATATTTACGTATATTATAGATACAATTAATTTGTAGAGACTTTTATGCTATAAAATATAATATATAAGTCCTGTACATTTATATTAAAATTATATTGTATCTGGAGCTTTTCGTTAGACCTTCGTAATATAATTTATATAAACCAATATTGTTTGTACTTACAATTACCTTCTTTATAGGGATTTCATCTTGAAAATAACTAAAATATTTATAAAAACTTTACTAAGACTTTATACTTTGACTTTTAATAAAAACTCTCTGCAAAGATTATTAAACTTGCAGTTGTATTTACATTATGCAAAAACTTCGTATCTGTTTAGGAATTTTCTTGACTTATTTCAATAAATAATAAAGTATGAAACAGCTGCAGGGAATACCTGCATAATGTGTTTACAGCAGGACGGTGAGGGAAATGAAAGCAGCAATGACAACGGTTGATATTTAGAACTTTATAATGATGTAGTGTGTTGTATCTTAGGGACATTTTTGTTCTTGTTTTCATTATTAACTTTACTCAGATATCCATTTACAAGTATCAGATATTTTTTATTATTTTTTATGTCCTCGTACTTGGAAATGCGTGGATATTTTAGAGAATGTTTTTTTTTGTTTTAGTTATGTGTAAGATTAGATTCATAGTGTATTTAGACGTGTATTTATACTTTTATACAAGGGCGGCTCTAGGAGATAGACAGTAGGGGCAATTCCCCCCTTATTATTTGGTTATTCTTAATTTTTTTTTTTATATTCCGAACACATTTTAAATTTATTTAAGTTTACTTACAAAAATTATTTTTTATTAGACTTTTATTTCAAAAAGCAGTGTTACATATATGTAATTTTAGGTGTATAAATTCATCTTATAACATTGGTAGCTCCACCTAGCATAAGCCACACTTGCATGTTACAAATCGTGCACAAGTTCCGTACCAGCTCGGCTGTACTATCACTCTGTATACTACCTTCAGGCCGAGCCGTTTGAGAAAACTATGAAAGTTAAACAATATTTTGTATTATGTACAAAATAATAATATTGGTATCTATGTAAATTCATGTAAAATGAATGTTTTGATGAAAAAAATGACAAATTTCCTGTGATTTTTAAGTTTAACGTTTTACCCCTCAAATCACCCGATGTTTTCCTACCGTTGTGTCCTCCCCCGCCTAAAGTCTATCCTTGAGCCGCCATTGCTCTTATACCTTTATTTCTCTTTTTACTGACCGAAATAGATTTAATTTATGTTTGTCTGTACACTCACAAGATTTGACATCACGAAAATGACGATTTGTATATGAATCGATTACAGTAAAATCACTTTTAAAAATCGCTTCTTTCAGAGGTTTAGGAGGGGACTCGGTTTATAGTGGCAACTTAGCAGAAGTTTCAACAACGCTGTGTTTTTACTAGACCAGCTATTTGACGAGATATGTACATAGGTTACTCTGTCAAACGGCCTACAGATAAACGATTTGTCCTATAAAGATTCTAAATTTTCTCTCTTTTAATATTTAGGGAAATTGTTTTATATTTCGGTCAGTGTAGTTCTGTTGGTTTCGTGTGTTGATTTTATTTTTCTATTTCTATACTGTTTTAAAGTTTTAACAATTTTTCTAATGTTATATTTTGTATCATTCAGTTTGCGTGTTTAGTTTTAAATTAATCGAAATTATCTGAACGCACGATAAAACAAAATATCAGATAGTAAAACGTCTACACCGATTCAACATATTTTTAAAAAATATTTTGGTTTTTGTGTGTCTGAATTATGGGGAAATTGAAAGTGAAAATTAAGTAGAATATCAACTTTCGTAGATGTTGAAAGTTACTTTTAATTAATCATAACGGCCAAAATTAAAACAGTTCACTCTAAATCTCCCTACACCAGTTCGTTAAAACGAACAGACTAGTTTCGACGATGATATCGCCTTCACCAGTCCCTAGCTACTACTCTGATAAAGGTGCTACCGTCTTCGAAACCTGTACGTTTGTTTTAATAAACTAATGTGTTTGTTCTAATAAAGTAGTGCAGTAGTTCCCAACGAGTTGTACGCCTAACCCCAAGGGTACTATAAAGCCTGTGGAGTGATACGCGAAAATAATACCAGTAATGGTGGACAACAATTTCTTACTTTAGATTTGAAACAACTACGAAGTTACACTAGTAGTTGACAAGATAGTTGATGTGTTCTTGATCGTAAATTGCGTGGAGCTTGTATGTTTGTGTGCGACTGAAAGCACAGAATAGCATAGTGATGGGAAACATCTATTCCAGATTTAGGAGAATAATACAAATGCAGGAATGGGTCTACGATTTTATTACATTAAACTTTCAGCGAACCGTCGGTCGTGTTGTTCACACAAAAATATCGTATGCACAGCTGGTTGTCCCTATTCCACCCATTACAAGGGAGTCAGGCAACTACTCTTTGTCCTAACCACGTCGAGGAATAAGGGGTACTTTTCATTGGAGAAACATTTTAGGGGTACGTGAAATGAAAAAGCTCGGGAGCCACTGAACTAGTGTGTAGTGAGATTGAGAGTGAACTGTTTTAATGTTTACCGTTGTGAATAGTTCTCACTAGCTAAGCTCTAATTAATTTAAAATCATAAATACGTTTGTGCAAAGAGCATAATGAAGAGTTTTAACAATTGTTGTAACAATGAGAAATGACCGATAGAGCATCTACATTATGTGTTACCGGAGCTTCAGCACGAGGTACGTTGGCTCTACGTGTATAAAGTTTTCAACAGTAATTAAAAGGATAATTAGAAAATGGTAAATGGAGTGTTAAATGCTACTATCATGTTAAATGAAATGTTGAGTTTTCATATTTTTGCAAGAATGTAAACTAAATCAACTTTAATGCTTTTAATATTGTCGTTTCGTTTCGTATTACATTTCAAAATACATAAAATGAACATTAACGGGAAAACTGGAAGTTCAGATGAAATGGTATTTGAACAGTTAGGGCAATATTGCTTGTGCACTGGGTATTCAAATGCGCAATGACAAAAGATTCAAGCAATGCGACATCACCCCATTTCATTAAGGGCTAATTGTTAGTGGCTTAATATCTATTTACATTGTTATATATATATATATATATATATATATATATATATATATATATATATATATATATATATATATATATATATATACTGTCACCAGATTCAAGCACTGGGACTTCATTGCATTTCTTTAATTTTATCGTTAGTGAGGCAATACCTGTTTACATTTTTTCATGTACGGTATTCAAATTCAAGCATTACGACATCGCCGTATTGTAATGCGTCGTTTGCTAGTTAGTGATGCAATATGTTTTTACATTGTTAAGTGTACTGTCAAATGATTCAGACACTCTGACATCACCTCATCTCTTTAAGGGTTATTTGTTTGTGATGTATATATGTTTATATGGTTGCGTTTACTGTACTTAGATTTAATCACTACAACATCGCTGCATTTCCTTACAAGATTTATCGTTAGAGACGGAATATGCGTTTACAATGTTGCGTGTAGACCTTCGTTGAACAACCACTGCGATATAACCGCATTTTATCTAGGGTTATTTGTTATTTACGCAATATTTCTTTCATTGTTGCGTGTACTGTCACCAGATACAACTACTGCGACATTACTGCATTTCTTTAAGCGTCATTTGTTAGTGACACCATCTGTGTTTTTTATTTTTACGTTCAGTGCTACCCTCTCGTAGGCCTTACTGTGTGGGATATTTATATACTGCAAAATAGCGTAGGTGTAACGCTTAGTGCTCGCGCTGTGGCTAGCCTAACGTGAACAGAAGCCAGCTGTAGATAAATTTAAACCAGTATTACTCCGTGTGTTAATTAATTGCGCCTGCGGTGTTATCATGTTATTGCATTGCCCACCAGCAAAACAGAGACCGCGTTAGGAAAACACAAACTTTACAGAGAACTATTCAATTATAAATTACATTACTGGTTTAATCAAATTTGAATGAAGCGAGAAAAAGAAACAACAAGAATAATTCAGTTTTGGACTTAGCTTGTGAAACAAACTCACAGTAGTTCACGGATAAAAACTTGACTCATATTTTACAGATCTTAAAAACGGAAAACTATGTTTCGACAACTTCGCTGTCATCATCTGAGACAGTGAGAAACTAAACATGAGGTCATCGAAGGTTCTGATAATTATCCACTAAACATAGCATTTATCCCCTAATAAAACAATATGTGGATAATTTAATGGTGTAAAATAAAAGGGTGTCTATACTTTAAAGTTAGTTGTCACAGTTTTTTAATCCATACATAACGGTGGCACGAAAAATGCGTACAGTCAAAGATTCGTGCATGATGAAACAATAGCAATTGACGAGGGTTAGTCTTAAATTTGACAAGTGAAAAAAGCGTACAAACCAGACCCCAGGTTAACTATCCCTAAATTATTTGGTAATAACGTTTAAGGTTTTAGATTTTCCCGGTCAAAATGAAACAAAAACAGGCTTCCACTTTGTCAGTGGTCACTTTGCTTTTAATAGTCGTGATGTTTAGTTCGATTTAATCGAAAAAGGATGAAACTGCTATCCCTATACACATCAGACTGGGTTTACACGTAGAAGGAAAGAGAAAAGAAACATAATATATTAAATCACACAAAACAATTCTAAAACAGTACAAAAATACCTAGAAACTAGAGTTTAACGACTTGTTAAAGATCTTTTTCCTACCTCAAAAAATGGATTAGGCTCAAGAAATTAGAAGGTAAGATCAAACAAATTGGTCAAGTTGTAATATAAATTAGGAATAATAATTTTCTGTAAAATTAAAAAAAAAACAGTTTATAACTAAAAAGATAAAACACAAAAAATTACCTAGGCTACTAGCTGATTTTATACACGCATGGAAACGTGATGGAAATCAGGTTTAATAGATAAAATATTAAAGGATCTCCAGCCCCGAGAAACTAATCGACATATATGTTTAGTTCAGAGGTAAACTCATCTATGTAGCTCAATGATTTTAAATTTACCATGACGTCATAGTTTACCCTCCTTATCTGTCCCAGATCCTGTACTTATCTTTCTCAATATTCCTAATGTACGCTTATTTCGTTGTACGCATCCTTAGTGTATTCGGCGCAAAAACATTAAGGAATTGTGCAGCTCTAGGGTCAAAGAAATAAAGGAAACAAAGATAATCAAGTTTAATTTCTTTATAATGATAAACTTAAGTAAAGCAATACTATCATACGTGAATGGACATTTTGTTAAAGTAGCATTAAACTTGGCACAAGGGTCACGGGAAGCACAAAAAGTCTGGTCACGTCTCTTTAGGGCCAAATAAATGCGTAGCGAAATTAAACTTCAAAGAAACTCCTAATTCAGAGAAAAATAATACAAAGCACGAAAAATTCATGCATAGAAAAATATTGAAACAAAACATATTTGAAAATTAAATTTAATTATAATATTAATTTTGTTATAATTTATTTGAAAACTATAACAATTTCTAGAGATTCCAGAGATTTCAAGAGATATGATTCACTAAAACGTTAAAATTAAAATCTTTATTTGAACTTAGGAACACTATAAAATAATTGTTATAGTGAAAATTTAACAGAGAATATATGTTTTAAACAAACACCTCACTAAATAATGGGGTGTATTAATTCAAAGTTTTGGTAGTGGTACACATATAAAAACAAAGTTCACAGCTGTTTTTAATGCTGACAGTCATGTTTCGACGACTACGTTGTCGTTTTTTGTGACAGACACTACGTCGATCTCATGTAGAGTTTCTGATCGTTCTAGATGATGAAACATAGCTTTCGGCATTAAAGATTGTAAAATATGACTTCAGTGTTTATGTTATACTACTATCAGTTTCTCTAGTCAAACAGTCCAAAACTAAATATTTTTGTAGTTTTTTCTTGCTTTATTCAAATTTGGGTAAACCAGTTACGTAATTTATAATTGAATAATTCTCTGTAAGGTTTGTGCTTTCCTAACGCGGTCTCTATTTTGCTGTAGCGATTGTAATAACATAACCCCGCAGGCGACATTAATTAACACACGAGGTAGTCTAATATTGGTTTAAAATTATCTACAGCTGGCGTGTGTTCCCGTTAGGCTAGCCACAATGCGAGCACTAAACGCTATACTTACGCCATACTGCAGTGCGTAAATATCACACGTAGTAACACCTAAGAGAGGGTGGTTAATGCACTGAAGCGAGACCATTATGTGCCCGTAGAACGTGAATCATTGAAATGTGTACGGGTTAGGGGTAATAAGGTCATTTAGGCCTCTTATAAAACAAATAACCACTGGCAAAAAGAAATTGTCTAGATTGCATATTAAGTAAAATAATATTGATGGAAGGTCAAGGTCTGAGAAACGGCATGAAAGGAAAGTAATATGTTAAGTAATACCTCGTATAACGCGTAAAAACCTGAAACTAAAGACATCTCTCATTTTGCGCATTATCAACCCTTTTACAAATCGAATTATACTATTTATAATCAATCACTTTAAGATTCAACTAACGTAATGGACTACAAAATTCAAGAGTATTTATAATCGTAGAAATTAAATATTAACTCTACTATTGTGAAGAAAAATATATGATGAAATTAGAACAGATAGCCTATGTATATTGGAGCACTATTAAGTAAGATGATGAAAAATATTGTAAACAATAATAAGATATCAATTTGTAACAAACTACCATCCCTCAATAAAACTCTAGAAAGAGAATATATTACAAAAAGCATTATAAAAGGGAGCTCTTGTAAAACCAAAGAAATGGAACAAAGCTTTTACGAACGTAGTTTTACTAAAAATTTCGTTTAATTCAATGTCACGTTGTCTGTTTAAACATTTAAACCTTTGTCATTTTTTAATGAGAAATATTGTTTCATATTTTATCTTTTTAAACTAACATCAGTCAAGGAAATATTAAAACATGAAATTTTATTTCACAGTTTTATTATTTTAATCAACATTATGACGTAACCTGTCGTAAAATGTATTTTATTTATTTCTAAAGTGTCACTGTATTTAACAGTAATAAGGTTTGAATTTACTAGTTTATTATTATTATTATTAAATATTTACTATTTCCATTAATATACTTGTACACCACAACATAAATATTACAACGCAACATAATACATTTGTAAAGTTACTAATATATAAAATAGGTCTCCTAAAAGTCAGAAAATATACTGTAAAGAAATAAATAATAGAAGTGGTTTTCCTACTCGAAGAACGGTTAGTTAAATTTAATTGTTCGTATATACTAAGTTTATTCTTATGAAAACTCTAAATAATAATTAGTATTTGTTTACTATAATTCAACCTAATATCGTTTCAGCATAATTTTGTTAATGTGAGCTGTTATTACTAGTTTTTTTTAAAAACATAAAAAGTATAATTTCAAAATTTATAGAGTTTGTAATAAAACCTAAATCCTGTTATTTACAGATTTCTTCAATCACTTCTATTAGTTCACATTCCCCTTATACATATTCTGTATAGAATTTCAATCTCAAATAAAATACTCTTATTCATCCACTCAAGTTCAAACACATTTTTAAAAACTTGTAGTAAATAACACTTGATGTTAATACAGTTTTTTTTTTCAAATATGAATTCAGTGATTAAATTTAAAATGAAATAATCCAAGTTTTGTATAGGAAAGACCTTTTTTTAAAAAAAAGGGATATGGAATGCAATATAATTATTTTGTCTCATTTGGCTTAAAATAAGTGATTAGGTATTATTTCATTAAACACATGGTTTTATGTTACATTTTATGTGGTAGAGCAGATATTTTAACGCATAGGTATGTTACTTTATTTACATTAATTGTAATTATTCAATAAATAGTAACTAAAATAAAATTTGTCTGCGTTAACCTAAGTATAATTTAACTTTAAAACGTTTTTGTTAATATTTTTTTGCTATATTCCAATAAAACTAAAAAAACGTTATATATTTTAAATAAATATGTGATGAATTTTTTTGCAAACTAAACCTTAGTGGTACTCGTCAAACACAGCTACAGATGGTGGTTTTAACACCGAAAAATGAGAAAGTTATTTACTAAAAGACCCTTACCTGTCTCGACACGCCCTTTCACATATCCGACGATGTAAAGGAACGAAATGGCTGCTGGTTAGGTGCAACTGGAGTTTATTGAATATTTACGAATACACGTGAAACCCTGGGAAACTGTAATCCAGCAACTACCTTATATCAGTTACTATAGCAACAGGCCAAACCAAAAAATATAAGGGAAAATGGGAAACGAAATACGTGAATATTTAGATAGTATGTGAGAACATTTAAGACTACAATACAAGATTAGAAGCCTATAGGGAGCCATTTTAAAAATTATGTGCCCACTAGAAAACTTGGAAGAGATCATTCTCATTGAAACGTCGGCCACTGTTTCTATATAAAACGCAATTGATTACCTTATAAACAAAAACACATATGACAGAAATGTTATTTAGGGTAAGAAAAAGATAAAGGTTTTTAATACGTCTATTCTGAACTGTGTATATTCTATTTGACTTTAATCCTTATCTTAAATTTGTAAATTTAATCAAATACTCCGTTAAACGAAATAAGACACAGATTAGTTATATATTGTGTCATTATAATATTTTATCACTTATCTGGCTGAATGTGTTTGAATCCACAATTTAAAATATGTTTAAATGAACGGATTTTTATCTAGTTTTAATACGTCACATTTTATTATTGAATAAGCTATTATTTATGTTAGAGTGAACGGGATGTGATAAAAAACTAAATTTAATTAACTAACTATGATAGAGTTTACAATTATGACTGTAAATTGAATTAACTAACTATGGTGGAGTTTACAAAGATGAGTGAATTTAACTTACGCTATAACCGATGACTAAAAACTAACTATTAACTTAGAACTTATTTGGTTGAGTTTGAAGATGTGAGCTGTGTGAGTGAGAAGATGGGATTTTTTGGGTAGGAGTAAAGGAAAAGGAAGGGGGCAGCGGGGAAGCTAACGTTATGAGAGGTCCAAGAGGATTTTGGGTAGGGGTCGGAAGATGGGAGGAGGTCCAGAGAATCGCTGATATTTCGGATATGTGGGTATTTCGAACTTTCGGCAGTGCCGATAACCTTTGCGGATAGGGAACGTGTGAATACGAACAGGGTAGGAGCATGAAAGGATTGATGGATGTTGAGGTTAGAGAAGATAAGGGGGAGTTTGAGATGAATCTCAGCGATCGTGCTTGGAATGCCTCGAGTCTGTTTTTAGATGTTTTGGTGCATAGTCGCCAAAGACGGCTGAGCATGAGGTAGATCAAGTATTTGACTTTTATGGGGAAAGGATTATGGTGGGACAATAGGGGGAATAACTTGTGGAGGATAGCTGTTCCTCTGGAGCAAACGGTATTGACGCCTTTTGAGAAGGAAAGGAGCTTGTCGAGGATGACGCTAAGGTATTTGACTGGAATACTCCAAGCAATAGACCCCGCTGGTGAAGCATACAGCTTCAGACTTGTCAGTGTTGATCGCTATTCTCCATTTGCGGAGAAATGGCTGTAGGAAGTCTAGTTGCATTTGGATGGTTCTGCAGGCTTTAGGAATGCTCCAAGAGCTGCAACATGGCGTCATTAGCGTACAAGGACAGAGATAAGCCTGGGAGGAGAGTAATGTCATTAGTGTAAGGAGGTGTAGGAGAAGACATAGGACAGATCTCTGAGGCACGCCAGCAGAGAACAGTCTGGAGGAGGATATTTGCCTTCGACAAAAACCGTAAAGATTATGTCAGAAAGGTAGGAGTGGAGGAGAAAGACAATGAGAGGAGAAAAGGGCCTGGTGGCCAATTTGTATAGGAGTCCGGAATGCCAGACTCGGTCAAAGTGCTTGTTGACATCAAGGAAGATTGCAGTGGTGAGCTGTCTCTTATTGAAGGTATCCACTAGAGCATTCGTGACTCTCATCAACTGATGTGTAGTGGAGTGCTCTATCCAGAAGCCGAACTGTTTCTGTCTGATAACGCCATCCAGCGCGGGAAAGATGTGAGAATGAAGGAGCATTTCAAAGTGCTTAGATAAGATCGGAGAAGGGAGATCCGGTAGCTGTAGGGTTTGTTGCGTGGTTTACGATGTTTAGGAATGAGGATGACCTTAGCTTTTTTCCAGCAGGAGGGGAAGTGATGGAAATTGTTAATAACTTTTCGTTAATTAATTTCCTCGTTAATAAAATACGTTTGTCTTAATCCAATCAAGTTCAAATACGTTTTTTAAAACCTATTGAGGATGCCAATTGAAGTTAATAAAGTTTTTCAATTATTTATTCAATAATTAAATTATAAAAATTTTATGGAACTATCGGGATTCGAACTAGTAATCTTTATGTTCAAAGTCCTGCTCGCTTGATTACTGGGCCAACTTTACAATATCTTTGAATTAGGCTTCTCAAAGATGTATATGGATTTTTTCTTCCAATCTGGTTGCCGTTGAAACGTGTATTATAAGTAGAGAAGGCTATCGTTGAGGTGGGGCGCTTGGGAGGGAACCAATAGGAAAGCCGGATTTGCTACCCCCACCCCTTTCCAAGATGGCGGCGCCCATAAGCGCGGGAACAACATTTACACCAAGCCAATAGGAAAGCCGGATTTGCTACCCCAACCCCTTTCCAAGATGGCGACGCCCATAAGCGCGGGAACAACATTTACACCAAGCCAATAGGAAAGCCGGATTTGCTACCCCAACCCCTTTCCAAGATGGCGGCGCCCATAAGCGCGGGAACAACATTTACACCAAGCCAATAGGAAAGCCGGATTTGCTACCCCAACCCCTTTCCAAGATGGCGGCGCCCATAAGCGCGGGAACAACATTTACACCAAGCCAATAGGAAAGCCGGATTTGCTACCCCAACCCCTTTCCAAGATGGCGGCGCCCATAAGCGCGGGAACATGAAGACGGCGCCTATATGGAGGGAACAAGATGGTGACGCCCATTTGGCGGGAACAAGATGGTGTCTCGCTCTAGTGTCCTATGAAAAAGTGGAGTATGGGGTGTGTGTTGGTTAGATGAGGGGTTGAGGTTGCCCCAATGGTTGGTTTAAATAATATATAAAAATGCCTAAAAACGATCGGTTTGATCAACCGACCAACGTCTTACGCTAAGTGTAACCGATCAACATACATCAAGTTCAAATAGTCAACTGGCTGTGCGAGAATCGGCCTATCATACTGCAGGCGCCCGGTATGCTTATGCCTGACGGACACACAACACACGGGCAAGTTGCTGCAGGCGCACCAGCAGAAGGGAGATGTGTGAAGAGGATGAACATCAGTACACCAAACTCTATGTCTGTTCCCGTATAACAAGGTTGATTCTCTGTAACGCGTAATATTATGTGTAGCAAATATACAAGGTTATCTATACACCTGCACTCCTAACCGCTATGTGTATAGGTGAAATAATAATAACTCCAATATCTCCTAGCATAAGGTTAGTCTCCGACCTCCTGCATGCTCTGTCGTGGGTATTTCCTAGCTTTTATAATGGGAAAAACAACGAAAAATTCTGTACCTGCTCAGACCTACACATCCCTACGGAAAAGGGGTTGCAAATACACCCATCAGGGGCGCCGACCTCGGATACATAAAGACTGACATAAAAGCCTACATAAAAAAAAGACTGACCTCGTTGTATCATTTTAACTACCTAAGTGGACGACCTCAAAACCGTCATGATTAATGTTATCTCGTACGGGGTAGTCGTCAAAAAAAAAGAGCACCACCGCCACTATCCCTACCCTTAAGATATCTGGAACATTCCTGACAGACTCCGTCAGATTCCATGCTAAAATACATACCGCATTGATTTACCGAGCCACCGCTCATCCCAAGGGCAGCCCAGCCACTTCCTCCATCTTCTTGTTCTACTTCTGTAGTTTACTATTACACTAGACAAATAACTATAAGAGAGGTAGGTCCAGACAGAGTGGAAAATACAAACGGATACAACCGGTTATTTCCGTAATCAGATAACAAGCTCTGGTGAAAAACCTGGATACTATTTCAGCCTTCAGAATTATTCCTGTTGTTTTAGAAAAACCTGTATACGTAGGACTATAATCCTTATACTCCGTTATAATTATGACGTGGTTTATCAGTGAGAGAGGTAAACCCAGACACTGTATAACTTGCCGGCAGTACATATTAGAATCCCTGTTTATATGAATTATTTACTATTTTGAAAAGAAGAAAAAGCTGGAAAGCTATAGTAATTATTATGTCTGAATATTATTACTCTATATTATATGGCGCAATTATCTTTGAATTAACAATCTTGTAATGTAGAATATAATTTTGACCTGCGTTAGAAGGAGAATTTATGTTTTTAAATTAATTATAACAGAGTTTAAATTGTACGAGACTTACAGAAACCACAGCCGTAGAATGATATCTACGTGATAAGGAAGCTTCCGGTCTGAGTGGAATAGTTCATTCTAAATGGGTAAAGGAGGTTTAGAACATGTGCGCTGTGACGTCACCGCGCATGTGATATGCAGCGCAGTTGTGCAGTTGTATTCGTTTGGGATAACATGTAAGTACTAATATAGTAATAACTTAAACATTACAATCATAAAGAGAAAAGATTTAACGTTTACGACACTCTTTTATAACTAACACTGCATTATTCGTTAAAGAGCTAAAATAATCTCCTAATGTTATATTAATTATTTGTAGTTACGTCTGAATTAAATGTTTGTCATATTAAATAAAGCGGTACAACCTGTCGGTTACAAACACAAACAAATCTTATAAATACATACATGTGACTATACTGGTGACAACATTAAAAGGTGCATACGTATACAGGAGTCTGTGTATAAAAGTGGGTAAATATACAGATGACTACATGTATAGGTGACTAACTGTATAGGTGACCAATCAATAAAACTGATAAACCTATAACGATATCATAAACTTGATGAGCTCATATAGGTGACTCGTTATAGAAGTGACTAATATATATAGATGCCTGCGTATACAGGTGACTACGTATACAAATCACTGCTTTATACAATTATTTACACTTTTGACTAATTCTTAATGCTATGATTAATGTTAAAATAAGTATAGGCGGCACACCTATACAGGTAACAGTACTCATAAAACCGTTAAACCTATGTTGGTGTCATAAATGTACAGGTGACTCATTATAGAAGTGACTAATATATATAGATGCCTGCGTATACAGGTGACTACGTATACAAATCACTGCTTTATACAATTATTTACACTTTTGACTCATTCTTAATGCTATGACTAATGTTAAAATAAGTATATGCGGCACACCTATACAGGTAATAGTACTCATAAAACCGTTAAACCTATGTTGGTGTCATAAATGTACAGGTGACTCATTATAGAAGTGAGTAATATATATAGATGCCTGCGTATACAGGTGACTTAATACAGGTGACTACGTATACAAATCACTGCTTTATACAATTATTTACACTTTTGACTAATTCTTAATGCTATGACTAATGTTAAAATAAGTATATGCGGCACACCTATACAGGTAATAGTACTCATAAAACCGTTAAACCTATGTTGGTGTCATAAATGTACAGGTGACTCATTATAGATATAGATGCCGGCGTATACAGGTGACTACGTATACAAATCACTGCTTTATACAATTATTTACACTTTTGACTAATTCTTAATGTTATGACTAATGTTAAAATAAGTATAGGCGGCCCACCTATACAGGTAACAGTACTCATAAAACCGTTAAACCTATGTTGGTGTCATAAATGTACAGCTGACTAATGTAGAAGTAGCCAATGTATGCAGATGATTACGTTTACAGATGGCAACGTGAACAGGTCGTTACATATACAGGGGATTAGGAATACAGGTGACTACGAATAGAAGGGACTACGTATGCAAATCACTGCTTTATACAACTATTTACACTTTTACTAATTTGTTCACTTTGACTACGTGTACAATTAGTTACGTATACATATGAGATATCTATTAATGTGACTACCGACACATCCAGGTGCTATCTATACAGGTGATAAAATATATACGTGACTATGTATACAGGTGTATGAAACTGTCTACATATATCGTATAGGTGTGTCTACATCCACAGGTGACTGGTGGTTTAATCGTGTTGCTACGTATACTAGTGAATAGACCTGACTACGTATACAAGTGACTACCTATACAGGTGACTTAAACCTTTAACTGACTTATATTTACAGGTGTCAAGAGTGTTCAGGCGACTAAAAATACAGGTAATACATGCTCATCTTGAGCACTATTAAAATACATCACATCGTGTCAACAGCCTTGATTTCGCTAAACTCTCACTAAACGTGTAATCTCTTGTAACCCTGTTTATCCATTTCATCGAATTACATTAATGCTGTCAAAGTTTGATTATTTCTAAACATTACACTTTCTCATTAGTTTTACTTTAATTCGGTTTTCTAGACGCTAAGAGTAGGTAATTTTATGAGATGTATTTATATAATTTGTTGTAATAATTTTCCCGTTTCTTTATGTAATGATAAACTTAATTCCATTCTCTAATCTTTCGTAGCTAGCCGCTAGTAGCGCTAATGCGTCACAAGATTTTATAAACCTTAAAAGAAATGAATACGTTCAATGTAACTTTATTTATTTTAAAACAGGTTTTGTCTAATCTTTTACGGGTAGAAAGTGAAACTATCTATTTGATTGTTATTTACAAATCTAGGCTATTATCTCAAATTTTAATATCCTAAACAATATTAACTCATTAAATTAAAATTATAATTAAAATAATTCATTAAATCTATCTCATTTTAATTTTTACTATCTATGTTTCTAACCTAGTTCAGTTTAGTATATACAATATCAAGAGCACAGTGCTACAACATATTACAACGAAATTATTGAAAACAACTCCACAAATACCACAAAATAATCAAAAACAGCTTCTAATACAAGGTAACTAAGATTAAACCCATATGTACATTTTCATGTCGTCTTATCATCAGATATGTATTCCGTGCCTATGTCCAAATACTTTAGTCATATTGTAATAATAAACAATGCGTTAAGTCATTTGTTTGAGATGGGTACAAGGGTATAACAGCCTTAGAAGAAGAAAGTGATTTTCCATACTACCTAATACATGTATTCTCTGCGCATGCGCAAATACTTAGATAGTCTTGTAATTATAAACAATGCTATACATGCGTTAAATCATTTGTTTGAGATGTGTACAAGGGTATAACAGCCTTAGTGAAGAAAGTGATTTTCCGTACTACCTAATACGTGTAATCTCTGCGCATGCGCAAATACTTAGATAATCTTGTAATGTTAGGCAATGCTATACATGCGTTAAATCATTTGCTTGAGGTGTGTACAAGGGTATAACAGCTTTAGTGAAGAAGGTTCCATGTTTAATAATGCATTTACCCCCTGCGCAGGCGCTAATACTTAGATAATCTTGTAATGTTAGGCAATGCTATACATGCGTTAAATCATTATGCTATTCGTTTGAGTGAAATACAGGTGTAGATTAGGTTTAGTGGCGAAGGTGATTTTTCATGTTTAATAATGCATGTATTCTCTGCGCAGGCGCAAATACTTAGATAATCTTGTAATATTAGGCAATGTTATACATACATTAAATCATTTGTTTGAGATGTGTACAAGACTATAACAGCTTTAGTGAAGAAGGTGATTTTTCCAATGTTTAATAATGCATGTATCCCCTGCGCAGGCGCTAATACCTAGATAATCTTGTAATATTAGGCAATGTTATATATACGTTAAATCATTATGCTATTCGTTTGAGTGAAATACAGGTGTAGATTAGGTTTAGTGGCGAAGGTGATTTTTCATGTTTAATAATGCATGTATTCTCTGCGTAGGCGCAAATACTTAGATAATCTTGTAATATTAGGCAATGTTATACATACATTAAATCATTTGTTTGAGATGTGTACAAGACTATAACAGCTTTAGTGAAGAAGGTGATTTTTCCAATGTTTAATAATGCATGTATCCCCTGCGCAGGCGCTAATACCTAGATAATCTTGTAATATTAGGCAATGTTATATATACGTTAAATCATTATGCTATTCGTTTGAGTGAAATACAGGTGTAGATTAGGTTTAGTGGCGAAGGTGATTTTTCATGTTTAATAATGCATGTATTCTCTGCGCAGGCGCAAATACTTAGATAATCTTGTAATATTAGGCAATGTTATACATACATTAAATCATTTGTTTGAGATGTGTACAAGACTATAACAGCTTTAGTGAAGAAGGTGATTTTTCCAATGTTTAATAATGCATGTATCCCCTGCGCAGGCGCTAATACCTAGATAATCTTGTAATATTAGGCAATGTTATATATACGTTAAATCATTATGCTATTCGTTTGAGTGAAATACAGGTGTAGATTAGGTTTAGTGGCGAAGGTGATTTTTCATGTTTAATAATGCATGTATTCTCTGCGCAGGCGCAAATACTTAGATAATCTTGTAATATTAGGCAATGTTATACATACGTTAAATCATTTGTTTGAGATGTGTACAAGACTATAACAGCTTTAGTGAAGAAGGTGATTTTTCCAATGTTTAATAATACACGTATTCTCTGCGCATGCGCAAATACTTAGATAATCTTGTAATGTTAGGCAATGTTATACATACGTTAAATCATTTGTTTAAGATTTGTACAAGACTATAACGGTTTTAGTGAAGAAGGTGATTTTCCATGTTACCTAATACATGTATTCTCTGCGCAGGCGCAAATACCTAGATAATCTTGTAATATTAGGCAATGTTATACATACGTTAAATCATTTGTTTAAGATTTGTACAAGACTATAACGGTTTTAGTGAAGAAGGTGATTTTCCATGTTACCTAATACATGTATTCTCTGCGCAGGCGCAAATACCTAGATAATCTTGTAATATTAGGCAATGTTATATATACGTTAAATCATTATGCTATTCGTTTGAGTGAAATACAGGTGTAGATTAGGTTTAGTGGCGAAGGTGATTTTTCATGTTTAATAATGCATGTATTCTCTGCGTAGGCGCAAATACCTAGATAATCTTGTAATATTAGGCAATGTTATACATACGTTAAATCATTTGTTTAAGATTTGTACAAGACTATAACGGTTTTAGTGAAGAAGGTGATTTTCCATGTTACCTAATACATGTATTCTCTGCGCATGCGCAAATACTTATGGAGTTTAGTAATATTAATCAACGCGCTACAGTCATTAGGTCATTTGCTTGAGAGGTGTACAAGTGTATATTATCTCTAGTGAAGAAGGAGATTTTTCTTAGTACATGCACTCCCTGCCTATGTACAAATACTTTTGTAGTATAGTAATAGTAAGCAATACGATACAATCGTTAACTCAATTGTTTGAGAGTTTTGTGTGGTAAAACTTAGGTGTGTTGTGTAATAGTAAACAAAGCGTTACAACCGTTAAGCCAATCATTGACAAACACACAACACATACACAAACACACGCGCGCACACACGCTCGCACACACACCCATCCAAACAATTATTATATATATTATTAAATATAGCTGAGTAAGTTAAATTGACCGTTTCTAACTAAGATAAGCACACACACACACACACACACACACACACACACACACACACACACATTTAATTTAAAGGAACACACTTTCTACTAAACAAAATTAATCTCACGGCATTTCAACTTTGATTGTAGAACCTGTTACGCTGCTGCTAAGTGGAGAACGGGCAAGAGCTAGACATAATGGCTGTAAGGCTTATCTCTAGTAACGAATCATATGTAAAAAAGTTCCGTATGTACGGAAATAGTTTTTTGTTCAAATTTAATTTACCACCTGACGATGTGGAGGAAACTGACTGGATTAAAAAAGGGCTTGCCGATATTGTCGACAAGATGAAATCAGACACGAATGAGGAGGACCAACTGGGGTTCACGATGACAAGTTTAAATTTCAAAAATCGAGAACCGGGCTATGTTGCATTCCGTCAGGCTGATCAAATCACTTCTGATATACTTTGGCAAGTAATTGGTGGGATTATTCAAAGTAATTTGATGGGTTTTGGTTCGAGTGACACCTTCAAGATTACCTGTACCAAAGTCAGAGTACCACGGGGTCGAGGACGTATAGCGCCTATTAATAGCTACGATGAAGAGTGTCGCAGGAGAAGAGGAATTGTAGTTATTAAAAATGCCGACTCGCTTCCGTGTTCGCTTGTTGTTGCAAAAGCGTACGTCGACAAAGATCCTGAATATCGTGACATCAGACTCAACGTGAGAAATATACAGACGATAAAAGCTCAACAGTTAAGGAACAATGCTGACGTTGAGACATCTGATGATTTACAAACATTTCAAAATTTTCTTTCTGGATATAAAATTACAGTGTATAAGTACGGAAACAAAGGACGTGACATTTTATTCGAAGGTGACAATGCTGGGGAAAAAATAAACTTGTTGTATCATGACGGACATTTTAATGTCATTACCAGTTTGACATCGGCATTTCATTGTGATCATTATTGTGAATCTTGTCATACTCCGTTTAACGTCAACCATCACACATGTCCTCAACCAGCAAATAGAAGTGGGCGTGTCAGACCAGGTTTCTATAATAACTACGAAGAGGAATGTCACGAAAGGAGAGGTATCGTAGTAATTAAAAATTCCGATGCTCTCTGCTTACCTCGCTCGATTGTTGTAGGAAAAGCCAATGTCGACAGAGATAATGAATATATTGCAATAAGAAAAAACTACGGTAATATACAGACATTGAAAGCACAGCAGTTGATGGTCGCTGCAGGAGTTCAAATTTCCGACAAGGGCTCTGGTCTAGAGGAGTTACAAAAGTTCCAGACTTTTCTCAGTGGTTATAAAATTACTGTGTATCAGTATGGCAGTAAGGGTCGGTCAGTTTTATTCGAAGGAGAAAATGCTGAAAAGAAAATCAATCTTATATTTCACAACGATCATTTCAACGTGATTACAAGTCTGACAGCTGCGTTCGCTTGTGGTTACTATTGCGAAACCTGTCATACTCCTTTTGATCATCGTGTGAAGCACAGGTGCTCGGTAACCTGTTACTCTTGCAAACGGTCTCCCCCATGTACTCAGATTGACAGTGGAATTGATTGTAGCGCTTGCAATAGACAATTTAAAAACCGTAATTGCTTCGCAAATCATCTCGTTGATGTTTGTAACTCCATAAAAAGATGTCCATCATGTATGAAAGTAATATATCAGTCTAATCGCAGTTCACTTCATGAGTGTGGTGAGGTGTATTGCAAGACTTGCACATCGTATATGCCTTCATCACACTCATGCTACATGAAAGTCGATTCTCGTAGTCCTATGAAGAAAGATTTCCTCTTTGTATTCTTCGATCTGGAAACCAGACAAGACGAAAATATCCATGATACTAAGGTTCATCGAGTTACCTTGTGTGTTTCTCAGCAGTATTGTTTCCGTTGTATAGAAGGACATTCGTGTGAATGTTATAGAACTAGAGTCTTTAAAGAGGATCCTGTCGACGAGTTCATGACATACGTGATGAACGTGAGGAAACAGTACAAGAAAGTAGCTGTTATAGCCCATAATGGCCAGTGTTTTGATTTTCAGTTTATACTGAAGTATGTACTGGAAAAGACACAATTTACACCCACTCTGATCACGCGTGGGACAAAGGTGATTCTGATGGAGATAGATAACGCAAAGTTCATAGATTCCCTAAACTATATGCCCATGGCCTTATCTAAACTGCCCAAGTCTTTCGGTCTCCCGCCAGAAAAGAAAAAGGGATATTTCCCCCATCTCTTCAACACGATGGAAAACCAATCCTATGTTGGCCCTATCCCTCCTAAAGAATTCTATTGTCCTGATTCTATGATGGACAAAAATAGTTATGATCATTTCGTTAACTGGCACGATGAACAGATGAGTAACGGATATGTGTTTGATTTCCAAAAGGAGATAGTCGAATACTGTTGTTCCGATGTTGAGATATTGGCTTTAGCCTGCATAAAGTTTAGATCGATATTTTTGAGCATATGTAATGTGGACCCCTTCCTAGAGGCCGTAACCATCACCAGTGCTTGTAACCTTGCGTTTAGAAGAAACTATTTAAGACCCAATACCATTGGAATTGTTCCTAAAAGAGGATACAGACTAGTAGACAGACAATCAGAAATAGCTTTGCAATGGCTGACTTGGTTAGAAGATCAGAGAGGAATTCGTATTGAACACGCAGGTCGAGGACGCGAGGTAAAAGTAGAAGGTTTGAGAGTGGATGGATATTTCGAAGGAGAAATATTTGAGTTCCACGGATGCTACTGGCACGGGTGTCCCAAGTGCTTCTCTAATGGACGTGACGAACCTTTGGAAGATGATCCTTCCGACACCCTTAATTTACGTTTAGAGAGGACGAAGGTCAAATCGGCTAAACTCTCCAATGTCGTGGAGATGTGGGAGTGCGAATTTAAACGGATGAAAAAAGGAAACACGGCCATGACCTACCTGGACACACACCCTATTCTGAACAAAGCACCTCTCAATCCACGTGATGCGTTTTTTGGAGGGCGAACAGGAAACACTAAATCCTATCATGCGTGTAAGAATGATGAGACTATACATTACGTTGATATATGTTCGCTCTATCCCTGGGTGTGTAAGTATGGAAAGTATCCTATTGGCCATCCAAACGTACACGTGGGTGACAATGAGTGCAGACAACGTGGAATAGACGCTGAAGGACTTTTGAAGTGTAAAGTCCTTCCCCCACGTGATCTGTATCATCCTGTGTTACCTATTAAACTTCATCAGAAGTTAATGTTTGTCCTCTGCAGAACATGTGCACTCAAACTGAGCACAACCGAGTGTGACCACAATACCGAAGAACGAGCGTTGGTAGGAACTTGGACCATGGACGAAATAAGGAAGGCTATAGAAAAAGGTTACACTGTATTAGAAATGTACGAGATGTGGGAGTACGAAGTAGCTAGTTTCGACAAGGGTAATGGCCTCTTTGTCGAATACATTAATCAGTTCTTGAAGATCAAACAGGAAGCTTCAGGATATCCCGGGTGGTGTGTCAATGAAGAGGAGAAACAGAATTATGTCACTGATTATCTCAACCATGAAAACATAAGATTGGAATCCATAGAGAAGAACGAGGGCCTTAGATCCCTGGCCAAGTTGATGTTAAACTCGTTTTGGGGAAAATTTGGACAAAGGGAAAATCAGACTAAAACTACAATATTTCGTCAGCCGTCCGAATTTTTTAAAATGATGAGATCACCATCTATACAGGTAAACAATATTCAAGAAATCAACGACGACGTGATCATAGTTAACTGGCAATTCGTAGAAAACGATTGCGATCCCTTATCTATTGCAAATGTTGTAATTGCTGCATACACTACAGCTCAGGCAAGGTTGAAACTGTACGAACATTTGAACGATTTGGGGAGGCAGGTATTGTATTATGACACTGATAGTGTTATATATTATCACAGACCAGGAATGCATAAGGTACAAACAGGTGACTACTTAGGACATATGACTGACGAGCTTGCTACATACGGACAGGGATCATACATTACAGAATTTGTATCGGGAGGTCCAAAGACTTATGGCTTCAGAGTACTCTCTACAGCTAAAAACTCAATAGAGACAGTTTGCAAAGTAAAAGGACTGACTTTAAACCTTCGCACATCTGGTTTGGTTAATTTTCAATCTCTAAAATCAATGGTCACAGACAAAGACGAATCCTTGGAGGTGCCCGCTTCACGTATTCGTAGAACAAAAGATCGTGAGGTGGTTACTGTCGAGGAATCGAAACACTTTAAAATAACAGGATTCAAGAGAAAAAGGGAGGGTAAGTATGACTCCTTTCCTTATGGTTATAATAAAAAAGTACGACGTACATAAGCGTACGATCAGTTCAAATGAGTTTTAAATTTTCCACGTAGACCATGTTTTAAGGGTAACATCAGAGCAAATGTAAATTATTTTTATTTCTTGGCTGAAAATTTCATAAAAGGTGTTTGAGATCCCCGTTAAAAAGGAGATACGTAATTATTAATAAATCGAGTTTGTACAGTGTGATCATATCTCTTGCTACCGAAATTAATTTTTCCGTAATCAAAGGCAAGAACAAAAGCTTAGAGATTACATCACGTTGTGTAATACGATAAGGTTATGCATGAAAGGTCAAAATCAGTGTATTATTATACAATAAGTTAATTCTTGTGTGTCTGGGTCACTGGCGTGGAGTTAATTCTTCCGTAAACCTGTGTGTTAGTTAAACCTGTGTGTTTGGGTCACTGGCGTGGAGTTGAATCTTCCGTAAACCAAGGTGTGTCTGGGTCACTGGCGTGGAGTTAATTCTTCCGTAAACCAAAGTGTGTTTGGGTCACTGGCGTGGAGTTAATTCTTCCGTAAACCAAAGTTTGTCTGGGTCACTGGCGTGGAGTTAATTCTTCCGTAAACCCGTGTGTGTGTGTAGTTAAACCTGTGTGTTTGTCTGGGTCACTGGCGTGGAGTTAATTCTTCCGTAAACCAAGGTATGTCTGGGTCACTGGTGTGGAGTTAATTCTCCCGTAAACCAAGGTATGTCTGGGGTCACTGGCATGAAGTTAATTTTTCCGTAAACAAAGACAAGTATAATATAAAAATTTTAAAAAAAAATTTAAAAATACAAAATAAATAAAAAATGGTTATCTGATTTTTGATACCTGAAGTGTTAACCTTAAAGTAGATTTGCGCATCCAACATAGTTACGTACCGTCAACGAGATTTAATTGATACTTCTTGCTTTCGTTATTGCCGGGAATTTTAGTAAACAAAAGTGATTAATCTGTACTTTTAATCGCGCTGTGTAGTAAAATAGGTTTATTCTTGTTCTATGTGTTACCCTAAAACATGTTTTACTATTGATAGTACAAGTAATGTAAACACAGCAATAATAAAAATTTTCAAAATTGATGCTCATTGCAAGCGCTTTTCAAACTAGGCTCATGCAATAAGCTGACCTGGTGATGTAGGCCTACAAGGGGATGTCCGCCAGGTAAAAAAACGGACAGCGCATCGAAGGCTATACCTCTAGGGTGATGGGGAAATTTGCCTATAAAGCTTTGTCTTTTGAAAAATTAGAGTCTATATTATTGCTGATGAAATACCTCCTAATTTATGTTTACTTAGTTTTAGGTTACTCTGTGTTTACCATAGTCCTACGTATACAGGTTTTTCTAAAACAACAGGAATAATTCTGAAGGCTGAAATAATATCCAGGTTTTTAACCAGAGCTTGTTATCTGATTATGGAAATAACCGGTTGTATCCGTTTGTATTTTCCACTCTGTCTGGACCTACCTCTCTTAAAGTTATTTGTCTAGTGTAATAGTAACCCACAGAGCATTACCCGGTTTTACCGGGTTACAAGTTATGTTAAATATATTTACCTTATTCATCGCAAGAAGTAGAACAAGAAGATGGAGGAAGTGGCGGGGGTGCCCTTGGAATGAGCGGTGGCTAGAATCAATGCGGTATGTATTTTAGCATGGAATCTGACGGAGTCTGTCAGGAATGTTCCAGATATCTTAAGGGTAGGGATAGTGGCGGTGGTGCTCTTTTTTTTTTTGACGACTACTCCATACGAGATAACATTAATCATGACGGTTTTGAGGTCGTCCACTTAGGTAGTTAAAATGATACAACGAGGTCAGTCTTTTTTTTATGTAGGCTTTTATGTCAGTCTTTATGTATCCGAGGTCGGCGCCCCTGATGGGTGTATTTGCAACCCCTTTTCCGTAGGGATGTGTAGGTCTGAGCAGGTACAGACTTTTTCGTTGTTTTTCCCATTATAAAAGCTAGGAAATACCCACGATAGAGCATGCAGGAGGTCGGAGACTAACCTTATGCTAAGAGATATTTGAGTTATTATAATTTCACCTATACACATAGCGGTTAGGAATGCAAGTATCTAGATAACCTTGTATATTTGCTACACACAATATTACGCGTTATAGAGAATCAACCTTGTTATTCGGGAACAGACATAGAGTTCAGTGTACTGATGTTCATCCTCTTCACACATCTCCCTTCTGCTGGTGCGCCTGCAGCAACGCGTCCGTGTGTTGGGTGTCAGTCAGACGTAAGCCTGCCGATTCCCACACAGACAGTTGAGTATTTGAACTTCCCACGCTTATGGGCATCGCCATCTTGGAAAGGGGTTGGGGTAGCAAATCCGGCTTTCCTATTGGCTTGGTGTAAATGTTGTTCCCGCGCTTATGGGCGTCGCCATCTTGGAAAGGGGTTGGGGTAGCAAATCCGGCTTTCCTATTGGCTTGGTGTAAATGTTGTTCCCGCGCTTATGGGCGCCGCCATCTTGGAAAGGGGTGGGGGTAGCAAATCCGGCTTTCCTATTGGTTCCCTCCCAAGCGCCCCACCTCAACGATAGCCTTCTCTACTATTATACATTTGTACAACCTTTATAATGTTGCTATGGTTATCACGATATATCATGAATAGTACTCTAGGGTTAAAAATGAATGAAAAGAATAAAAAACAAACTGGAAATAAGCAAACAATGATAAAATTTTTCTTTGTTGACCTTAGTAGCAATTTATTTAAAACATATTTTTTTATATTACTTGTTTCTATCGTTGCAACAATAAAATATTTGTTCGCTATCTTAAAAACAAACTTTTACTTTGTAAAATATTTAAAGTTTGTTATAATTAACTGTAAGTAGAAAGATTTCGATCAAATCACAGATGAATTTAACATTAAAAATTCATTGAAAAAAACGTTTCGACACTAAATAATGTTCTCTTCAAGAGCGTTTATTTAACGGAGTTACAATAATAATTAGCTAATACTGATATTATAAAATTATCCATTCACTATAGTAAACAGAGGTTCAATTATAGCTAATATTTCAATATTCCGAATATTTTTATATTGTTATACCTTGAATGATGACGTAATAAACAGAAGACAAGAGAAGGTCATTATTAACGCACAAGACTAAAATGTTTAAAGAGATTTTATTGTTTATGATTATTGTTTACCCTTTTTTAATATTATAAACTCTATAAAGCCTTCAAGTTACTAACCTAAAATCTAGTTTTACGCAATTATTTTGATATAATGCAGATCAGATTTATCAATGAAACCACTACTTTTTGTATGTAAAAAAACATACATACGGTTTGCTTAAGAAATACATTTTCTACGTTAATACATATCTTGACACAATATTAATATAATAAATAGTACTGCAAAGAGTAGCGATGGGAAATCGTAGCTGTACCATTCATGTGTGCCTTGGAACGAGAATTGGATAAATCTCAAGATATTTCCCTAAGACGTAGTTACGGTATGTGGACCTCAAGATGGTTGTTTACCACTTGCTCAAATATAGTTTTGATAAAGTTTTAGGTAAATAAATATTTCAAGACAGAAATTATAGTTCTATAAAATTTCTCATGAAATTGAAACAAATACCCGTCTAGCCACTATGGATATTTTATGTCTTACGAACAACTCCACATAATAATAATAATATCACTTCCGACCTTGCTGTGAGCGCAAGGTAGGTAAATTTAATGGCGCGATTGATAGAGGGCTCAGAATACTCCTCGGCATTTAGTTAATGAAATCGAACATATCAAACTATATAAGTAATATTGTAAGTAACTATAGCACACAATATAGACACAACCTTTAGCCGGAAGATAAGGCCAACAAAAACATTATACATCGCGAGATAACAAACCTCTTTCCCAGTTGGCAGCTGGACCACATACTTTGTACATAATTTTCACACCCACAATCACACACGCCACACCCAAAGACAGACAGACACACACACACACACACACACACAACACACACACACATACATACACACACACACACACACACACACACACACACACACACACACACACACACATATATATATATATATATATATATATATATATATATATAGTCATATCTAAGTGTGTATTTAGAAACAGAGTTATGTTGCTATATTATAGTCTCAACTTTACCACACAAAACTTGAAATAAATATAGCTATAACTCTCGAAGCAAATTTTTAAACGAAAATTGCTTCGAATCTGATAAAATCATATTAAATTTCAGACGCATTTTGAGTCTCAAAACTACCAAAACTTCAGGTAAGGTTGTGAATAAATAAAAAAAACTTAATAAAAAAATACCAACTTATAAAAAATATTTTTTTTCGTAAGTGTTTCAATGACAAAGTCGTCATCATCAGTAGATATAACTATCCAGTAACTAGTTCCAGTGTACAATGTAAATGCGTATTCACGATGATTTAATCACGGATAATATCATAATGTATTCATTGTTATTATATAATCAGGATATGTTTTGATTCTAGAAGCAAGTAAAACCAAACAAATCTCTCTGAGTCTTTTCAAAATCGCCCTTCTTGTACAGCAACCCTTAATTTACCATCACGCCAGGCTTCCTGAAGCGTTTAAGAATTATGTCTGTGACCTTACGCGCCATTTAGGACGTAAATTGCAAAGCACGCACATATCTATGTGATATATAAAGCAGCCGATAAATGAATCTCTGGATTTGCGAAATACAGTGAAGAATCGTATAGAACAGTTATTATAAAAACAATTAGGTTTTAGTATATTATCGTTAATAAAACGTGACTGTCCAAAGCCTAATTTCCCCTTCCTGAGAGTATTCCGTTTGTTTACGAAAATATGAAGTAAGTCTTTTATATATGATTAGATTTTGTCTACTTATAACGTCTGATACTAATGTATATATAAAGAACAAAAGTCTAAATACAAATACAAGAATTATAATTGAATTTACAATTCAAAGCTTTTCGTTGGCTAACAGTACCAACATCATCAGGAATATTAAACAATTGTTTAACAATATTCTTGTATTTGTATTTAGACTTTTGTTCTTTATTAATACACAAGAAAACATACTGCGATATGTATATTAATATATATAAATATGTATGAAATAATTCTTGTTTAGCTGATGAATTATTCAAGCAATAACATTTTACTTTGCTTAATAAATAATTCGTCAATCTTTGACATAGTATACCATTACTTTGATTTTTTCTTTTCACATAAATTAACTAAAAAATTCATTATAAACAAAAATGTGATTTGAAGAGTCACAAAATAGGTAATGCTTACAATTGGCATAACCTAAAATAATTCGCAATTGTAATAAATTGTTTCTTTATGCTTCTTTATAGTATAAATCAGTAATTACACAGCAATAAATTATAGCTATTTAAGAACATTTTTGTCGTTAAATGTAACTTAAACGTTATCCTAAACCTGGCTATAACCTAAAAAGTAATCTCAACCTAGCTTTAACCTAAACGTTAGCCTAAACCTAGATATTATATAAACGTATCCTTTTCCTAGCTATAACCTAAACGTTAACCAGTACTTGTTATAGCCTAAGCGTTAGCCTATACATAGCTATAACCTAAAAATTATCTTAATCCTAACTATAACCTAAACCTAGCTATAATCTAAACCTTTTTCTAACCCTGGCTATGACAAAAACGTTACCCTAAACCTAATTATAACCTAAACGTTAGCCTATACCTAGCTATACCCTAAACCTAGCTATATCTAAACGTTAGTATAAATTTAACCATAACCTAAACCTTTCCTTAAACCTAGCTATAACCTAAACGTAGCTACAACCTATACGTTAGCCTAATCCTAGCTGTACCCTAAATATTAACCTAAAGCAAGCTTAAGCGTAAACTTTAACCTAAACCTACCTATATCTAAACGTAAACTTAAACTTAGCTGTAAGCTAGACTTTAGTCTAAACCTAGCTATAACCTAAACGTTAGCCTAAACCTGACTATAACCTTAATGTTAGCCTAAAACTAGCTATAAACTAAATGTTAGCCTAAAACTAGCTATAACCTAAACGTTAGACTAAACCTGACTATAACCTAAACGTTGGCCTAAACCTGACTATAACCTAAACGTTAGCCTAAACCTGACTATAACCTAAACGTTAGCCTAAACCTGATTATAACCTAAATGTTAGCCTAAACCTGACTATAGCCTAAACGTTAGCCTAAACCTGACTATAACCTAAATGTTAGCCTAAACCTGACTATAACCTAAACGTTAGCCTAAACCTAGCTGTAACGTAAACGTTAGCTAGTCACGGTCGTCTCAGAAAACTTGCTTTGCAAATTGAGGCTACTCGCTCAACACATGATGCTTACTTTACGTAAAGGACTTCTTTTTTTATTACAAGAATCCATCCAAACTCTGCATTTAAATTTTAATAAGGCTGCATAAAAATGAGTGCCAAAGTGCAGGAATTCGCGAAGTATTACTTGGCAAAGCATAAACTAAACGTTAGCCTAAACCTGAATATAGCCTAAACGTTAGCCTAAACCTGACTATAACCTAAATGTTAGCCTAAACTAGCTATAACCTAAATGTTAGCCTAAACCTAGCTGTAACGTAAACGTTAGCTAGTCACGGTCGTCTCAGAAAACTTGCTTTGCAAATTGAGGCTACTCGCTCAACACATGATGCTTACTTTACGTAAAGGATTTCTTTTTTTATTACAAGAAATCATCCAAACTTTGCATTTAAATTTTAATAAAGCTGCATAAAAATGAGTGCCAAAGTGCAGGAATTCGCGAAGTATTACTTGGCAAAGCAGTATATTCTAACAGCGAAGTTATGTTTGTATGATGATCCAAGTCTTGAGCACTATTTATATTCCTCCATTCCTAATACACTTTCGCTCTTTAGTAGAATTTATTAATGAATGTATTTTTTATTTTGGTGAATGTGTTTTGGAGTCAACATATACAATAAAGAAAATATCAGAATAAACCCATATTTTGTCAAGTATTACCTTCAATTAATATCTTCAGTTCATTATAAGTAAACAAATAGTTAATTGCCACGATACACTCTTTCAAACAGATTTATTATTAACATGTTTAAACAAAGAAAAGTTAGAAGCACAAAAATCTTATAAATTAAAAATGGTGAAAGTTAAGATTGTTATTTTAAAACAAGAATTTATTATTTTTTTCCATACTTTTCGGATTTCTATTCCAGCACGAAACAAGAATTTATTTTAAAATCAAATAGATATCATAATTATTTATCCAACTATCGAAAGAATTTAGAGCTTTGCGAGTGCAGCACTATCTGCAGAACTGCTGTATCCTAGACAGAGTGGCTGTTCCTTTCTCAGGAGATACGAGTATTTCCCAGCGAAATTTACTTGTAGCGTTTCTAGTGGTAGTATTTTGTGGATTTACAAATATTTCAATTATACTGAAGCGAATATAATCATAAATTGAGAGAAAACAATTAGAAACTCCCCTTTTTCAAAAGCAAATACATTACATAAAAAATAACCCTATATCTGTTGTTCCTGTGTTTTTAATGTCATTGTTTTTATTGTGTTTATTGTGTTTATAACACTTAAAGTGTAATAGGTTATCGTCTTGTCGAATTTTTTAATGTTTAAATATATTTTATTAATAAAATATACCTATAATAGCATTAATCTTTGTTAATCTGCTAAGATCGTACGCACAATAATCCTGCAGGAGAGTTTCAGGAATATGAAACTTCGGGAGGTCACAAAGGAATAGCTTGGTGTAATATGTGTTAAAATGACAGATACGAGGACGCCTAGATGACTTTTCTAGAAACAAAATTGTTGCTAGAAAGTTAAATTGTGTAAATTAACGGAAGTTAAACAGACACTAATTATGAGGATTGAAAAATGTTTACGAAATATGATTATCTCTTTGGTTAGGAGATATGACTTATTAAAATAACAGTGTTAAGAAAACATTTATGCGCTTTTACATATATTTAATACACTCTTATAAACTCAGCAGCATAGCTGACACGAATATTGTGTAATTGTTTAAAACAGTGATTTGTTTTCAAGTAAAGAATTTATAAATATTTTTAGATTTTCATCGCCGTTTTGATTTCACACACTGACATCTCCGATATATTTGTCACGTGTGGTTTACAACGCGATAAAACTGGCAGTTTTTATTTGTATTAGATTGGTTTCGCTGTTACGATTCCGTTGATTTTATGAGTACTTGCGTTGCTTCAGAATCAATATTGCATATGCTTTTCATATATACAGCGATATGATGTGTGATAAGGTTAAGAATGCTTTTATATATTTCATCCGTTTTATATATCTACCTCAACGCAGATTTTTAAATCGATTTTACAGTTTTTACTTCCATTTGTAATTGCATATTGAATTTTTCTGTAAGGTTAGCTGATTTTCGATTTTAAACTGCTAATTAAAAATTGCATTGAAATTAACCATAGCTTATAAACTTATAAAATACTTTAAAATTAGTTAGAAGAGAATAAAATTTAAAAAATAAAAAATCACAAAATACAACAAAAAATTACTAAACTTAAAATTTGGCTATTTTATATGTATATGACTCGATGCTAATATATATTTACCTATACAAATCAACAGGTTAATTGATATTTACCTATAGGTTAATTATTGTTTGTTGTGGGTCTTAAATATTTAAGTTTAAACGTATTAAGAATAACTGAAATTCCAGTTTTATCGAATGTAGGCTATAAATCATAGAATTCATAATGTTCTAAACAGATACGAAAAAATTATTTCGAACCTCTTATTAGTTTTCTTATAACAAACTTTATTAGAGAGATAGAATTATTATAACGTCATAACTTAGCAATGCACATGAAATTAATTAATTGGTAAACTTTATACCCATATATTTCAAATTCAAAAACATGGCAGCTGATCATGTAACCTTTTTTTAGGTCTTCGCTTGGAAAAAGGTTGAAGGTTATGTTAAATAACTTTAAAACAATTACACATTTTCCTTTTCTATTTGAAATATAAAATTTTTATTACCTTTTGAAATACACTAAAATAACCTATTGAAATCATTTCCTGATTGTAAGAAATATCGTTTATTTCAATAAACCATTTGATAAGCTATTATCAAATTTGTATTCAAAATGTTTTATTACCCTGACAATATTTTACATTCTGTAACACAGAGTAGCAGTAAGCTATTATCTTAACATAGGCGTACATAAATAAAACCTCTAAACTACAACATTTTTAATTTAAATCCTAATGTAGAAACACATTCCTGTAATAATTTCAGCTGATGATGATTGCTTTGCAACAGAATTGTATACCAGGAATTATTGAAACGTTTCTACGGTTGTGATGTTTTTTTTTTATTTATTTATGAAAATTACACCGCAGTTGCTCCAAGTTATTATACTGTTACTATGTTTATTAAAAAAAGTTATATTATTGTATTACTACTTTATGAGCAGTATAATTACCTAATATGCAGTCTTGATAATGACATATTTTATATAATTTAGCTTAAATATTTAATTTTTTTATTCATATTCATTTACTATGTCCTATTTAATGATTTTGAAAATAATCTTTACAAGTAAATTGTAAAACTTAGGTTTAAAAAAGTAAAGTAGTAATATTGAATAAGGTTAGGTATCACACTTACTTCATTGTATGAGTTTTATGCATTTTTCAGCTTCTTTATGTCTGTTCAATTCATAGTATTAGTTCATACGCTCCCAATGTATATTTATGTATATTGTTCAACCTTTCAATCGGTAATAAAATACATTTTATTCATCCACTCTAGTTCAAATACATTTTTTGAAACTTTTAGTGGATAACCCTTAATGTTATTACAATTTCTACAAAAGGAAATTCATTAAACAAATTTTTTATTAATTTTATTAATTAATGTCGCTCTCTATTTTGCTCCTTAATATTGTGATTCAATCATAAGTATACACATATTCATATTTTTTATAATTATTTATAAATATCTAAGTGAAATGAAATTTTTCTTTGTTGATCTAAGGAATTGACTTTTGAAAAATTTTATTTTATAATAATTGTTTTTATAGGACACTAGCTGACCCAGCGAACTTCGTACCTCCTAAATATCAATGAATGACTTGTTAACATTAGCTAAACTTAGTTTGGTATTTTATATAATAGCTGTATTTATAGGAGTCGAACGAAAAATTTATGAGAATAAACGTTCTTGAAAGAATGTTATTTATTGAAGTCTACTCAAATATACAGTATTTTATGTACCGTATATTCTTTGAAATGTGTATACTTTTAAAAGCTTGTTGGAACGAAAAATTGAAATGAATTCAGTGAAATGTCCTAATATAAGATAAGCAAAAAATTTTATTTAATGATATTTTGGCACTCTAGAAATTACATGTTGGGAAAATTGGTTATGTCGTCTGAAAGCTATTTTGCTAAAAAATTAGAGCCGTTTTATAGGTTATTAAATATAGGTTTATAATTAAATTATTTGAGAATAGAGGGTCATGAGCCCCTTTGTTTACGCCAAATGAAATTTACTATTACCGAAACCTTCCCAGGATTGTATTCAACAATTTACCAAAGTTTCTTAGCGATCGGATCAGTGGTTTAGTAACGCATAATGCTCATACATACATACAAACATACATGTATACATACATACACACATACAAACATACATACATACACACATACATACATACATACATACATACATACATACATACATGTATACATACATACACACATACAAACATACATACATACATACATACATACATACATACATACATACATACATACATACATACATGTATACATACATACACACATACAAACATACATACATACATACATACATACATACATACATACATACATACAAACATACATGTATACATACATACACACATACAAACATACATACATACATACATACATACATACATACATACATACATACATACAAACATGTATACATACATACACACATACAAACATACATACATACATACATGTATACATACATACACACATACAAACATACATACATACATACATACATACATACATACATACATACATGCATACATACATGTATACATACATACACACATACAAACATACATACATACATACATACATACATACATACATACATACATACATACAAACATACATGTATACATACATACAAACATACAAACATACATACATACATACATACATACATACATACATACATACATACATACATACATACATACATACATACATACATACATACATACATGCATACATACATACACACATACAAACATACATACATACATACATACATACATACATACAAACAAACATACATGTATACATACATACACACATACAAACATACATACATTCATACATACATACATACATACATACATACATACATACATACATACATACATACATACATGTATACATACATACACACATACAAACATACATACATACATACATACATACATACATACATACATACAAACATACATGTATACATACATACACACATACAAACATACATACATACATACATACATACATACATACATACATACATACATACATACATACATACATACATGTATACATACATACACACATACAAACATACATACAAACATACATACATACATACATACATACATACATAAATTTATACATACATACATACACACATAGATACATACATACATACATACATACATACATACATACATACATACATACATACATACATACATACATACATACATACATACATACATAGATGTAACAAAAATTCAACTGATATACATTCAGTTGGAGTGCCTACAACGTTTCTCTTCAAGAGTTTGCTACACACTGAAGCTAAAGCTGTTTAGGAATCTACTCTAGTAAACATTATATTTAGTCAAGTCCACATTATTCGTTCACATAACTCTTCCATCCTTAAATAAAACTTCGGGGGGGCGAAGTTTTGTCTTCTGTTGGAGTCCTCTTTATTGGGGAAGGTCGCCAGGAAATGGTTGATTTCTGGGATCCAGTTGATTATGTTGTCCGTGACTTCCAATGCAGTATACTTGCAATTGTTGGCGTTATTGTTTCTGATGATGGACATTTCACAGTCTAATTTGCGGTGCGTTAAAAGGTCAAATGAGCAAAAGTATTTGGAATCTATTTTACCATTATAAATACTGTCTAAACATCAAATTACAGAATTAGATACTAACATGTACCTTACGGTTGGTGTTATTGTTACATAAACGTCTTCATATTGTAGTCATAGAATTAAATTTATACAATTTAAAATAAATATCTTCAACAATAGGTCAGTTTATAAAATATACAATTTTTCGGAATCTAATTTACAATTAACTTTAATCATATTCTCTAATTTTATTACCATTGTATGTTACATATTCAGCAACATCTAGGCTACCGTTACAATTCCCGCAGTTAATTTCAAAATTTTGTAATAAATCTTAATAATAGGAATCAATGTCATTTGAATGATTAATGAAGTTTCTTACATTAAAATAGTGGACAAAGGTATGGTACGAGGATTTTAATTTGGCTGTGGCAAGGACGAACAGGAGGGTCCTGGAAAAGGATTTTGATCATTAGTTATATTTCTTATCTTCTTAGGCCTTTTAATTTTTGACAAACGTATTTTTTCTTTTGTGTTATGATGTCTAGGCTTTATTTTACCAGTCTTCCTTTCTTTATTAACTGAAGATATTTCTTTTTTGCTATATGTACTTTTTGTCTTACTCTGTTTTTGTATTGTTTTTACACAAACTTCTGTTGGAATATCTGAAAGTGATTCCTTGTTTATATTTCTTTTGTCCAAAATGTTTTCTTTAATTTTTTGGTTAGCATTTCTAATGTTTTCATTCAGTGCTTTTGTTTTCTCTCTATGGCTTAAAACTTGTTTTCTACATCTACATCCAGTAGGGTGTTCGAGTTTATGTGACCAAATAAAACTTCACACGACGTTATATAAGCAACTGAATGTATGTTATCATAGCATATTTCACTTTCTTAATTATATTGTCGTTTTTTAACTCGATTTAATTATTTAAAAGTCTTATGTGTTCTACTATCATGGAATGAACTCTTTCACACAATCCATTTGATTGGGGGTTTTGTGTACTTACAAAATGTGTTTTAAATTTATGCAGGTCTAATATTTCTTTTACAACTCTATTGTTGAATTCCGTGCAATTGTCTGATATAATTAATGCAGACACACCATAGTGTTTGAAGTAATCTAGAAGCTTATCATCAACTTTTGTTGCTTGCGCACTTCCCACACTGTACAACTGTGCATAACGCGAGAAGCCGTCAACTGTGCTTATAAAGCTACTTTTTTCTAGTAATATGCTGCCCACGTACACTACTTGCAAAGGCTTTGTTGGCGTTGTGTAAGATTCATTTCTAGTTTTAAAGGGATTCTGTCGTATTTAGTTTTTTGGCATATTTCTCACTGGTTGATAAAATTTTGAATGTGTCCTTTTGTGTTGGGCCAATAATATTAACGTTTCATTTGTTCATACGTTTCTTGTATTCCGCGATGGTTGGTTTTGCTAAACATGATAATTATTTATTATTTCCAGCATTTCTTCTTCCGAAGTTAAATCTAATAGTTTGTTGTTACACTTAATTAAATTTAGTTCAGATTGTTTAAAGTTTTTAACTATGCAAGATGCAAATCTCTCATAAAAGTCATCTTCAATATATAGGTTATATTTTACTTTAGGTGCCAAATATGATTTTACGAAGTTAACAGTGTCATTATTCAGATTATTTTCTGATATTTCAACTATTAAACGAAAATTAATGAAATTCCAAATAACTTTATTATTTTTACTTTTTTAGAATCATACTTTACTAGAGATAAAAATATTTGATTTTTTGCCAAAGTTTACAGGCTCGTCGGAAATTGGTATTTCTGAGTGTTTTCTTCAAAATTGGAGTGAACTGTCTGGTCACTTTCTTCATTGATATCTTCTTGATTGGCGGCATCGTCTTGTTCTATACCAATGTTTACTATCACAGACGGGTTATCCTCCAATTCCGGGAAGTAACGTTGTAGTAAATCAACTGAAGGCATTTGCAAGTCCTCCTCTACAGTATGTTAGGAGTCTGTTGACATTTTATCGGTGACATTCAATTGTATTCTAGATAGAGCATCCGCGTTTTGGTTTAATTTACCTTTTTTATATTTTATTTCGTAATCATATTTTTCTAATTTTAGTCTCCGTCTTAAAAGTTTGGAATTTGGTTCTTTACCACATAATAGCCATTGTAAAGGCTTATGATCCGAATAAATTTCAAATTTTCTCCCAAATAAATAAGGCCTGAAATGTTTTGTTGCCCTTAAAATCTCTAATAGTTCTTTCTCATTTGCAGAACAGTTAATTTCACTGTCATTCAAAGTTCTGCTGGCATACACTATGGGAAGGTCCTTTCCGTTTTTGTCTTAAAATTGCTCCCATCGCATAATTGCTTGCGTCTGTTGTTAGAATGAATTCTTTTTCGAGGTCCGGGTATTGCAAAAGTGGTTCGTTAGTCAAAGTATTTTTCCATGTTTCGAAACAGACATAAAGTCGGGGTTATTATTATCAAATTTGCATTTTTCTTTAAACATTAGGTAAATGGTTTTGTTATTTAATGTTTTTAATGGACTTTCGGTAATATCCTAATAGTTCTAAAAATCCTTTAATTTGTCTAGTATTCTATGGTATTGGATAGTTCTTGATTTCTCTTATTTTTTCAGGATTGGGTTTTACTCCATTCGGCGAAACTATGTGTCCTAAATAAGCAACTTCCTTTCTCAAAAATTCCGTTTTTTCCAGCTGTACTTTAAAGTTGGCTTTGCGTAATTTGTCAAACACTTCCCTAAGTCCTTCTACATGTTCTTGAAGGCTAGTTGAATAAATTATAATGTCGTCCAAATAAGCTAGACACGTTTCATTTTGAATTCCTCTCAGAATATTATTCATAATCCTTTGAAACGTAGGTTGGCTATTTTTTAGGCCAAAGGGCAATCTTAAAAATTCGTAATGTCCCATTTCCGTTGAAAATGCTGTTTTTTTAATGTTACTTGAGTCCAACTATACTTGATGAAATCTTGAGACTAGGTCTAAAGTTGTGAAATACTGAGATCGTCCTAATTTGTCAAAAATGTCAGTAATGTTTGGCAAGGGAAATTTATCATCAATTTTTTGTTTTGTTTAAGCCTCTAAAATCTATCACTAATCGAAATTTCCTTTTACCAGAAGCGTCCTGTTTTTTCGGTACAATCCAGACCGGAGGGTTCCATGGAGAATAAGAAGATTTAACGATTCCCTGTTTAAGAATGTCTTCAGTTTGTTTATTAATTTCATGTTTGTAAATTTGTTATATCTATAATTTCTAGAATATACGGGAATTTCGTCTGTAGTCCTAATAATATGTTTTATTTGATAGGCGAAAGTCAAATCATTACCATCAATATGAAATATAAATGCATATTCTTCTATTAAATTTGTTATAGCGGTTTTTCCTCTAAATTCATGTGTTCTACTCTGAATTTTGATAGGTCTAAATATTTCTTCTTGATTGTTTTTGTTTATAACTTAACATATTAAAATTAGTGTTTGTTTGAATTGCATTAGGTTCATAAACATTGTAATCTTTTAAAGGTTTTAATTCTAGTGGTGCATTTATTGTTATTTTTATATTATCTTCTGTGTTGTTTACAGTAGGACAATAGGCCTCGCCCTTATTCACTGAAACTATGCACTGTGAAATTTCTAACCCATTTAAGTGCTTGTATGACAGGAGTCCTTCTCCATTATTATTATTTTTTACTTAACCTTAACTATTTGGCTAGTGCGGGCTTGTATAACATAACTCAATTGTTCTTGTTTTACTGACGAGCTGTCTGTTTTATCACATTTTCCTTTTTCTGTATTAAAATACTGAATAGGGATTTCTTCACCACAAAGTAGTAATTTATTGATTACAAAGTCTAATCTTATTCTTAAATGTTTTATATTATCCAGATCCAGTAATAGGTCAAAACTCTAATGAAAATCAAATAAGTAAAATTTAATTGCCTTTTAAGAAAACGGAGATATTTAGCAGCAAAAATTTTCCTTAGAAGTGCCGTGTGTGCAGTGGTTACTTCAAACGGCTCTTTTCTTACACATGTTGTAAAATTTTTCCAAGCTAGTGATTTTCGTATAAACGATCGAGTACTACCTGTATCAATTAATATCCTTAATTCAGTATTTGCGTCACATATGAAAGGTAATTCATTATTTTCACACTGCAAATTCATTATGGAAAATTGGTTCCGAGGCTTGTACAACCTAAAACATTATTTTGATCGGTTTGAATGGTTTCTTCATTTTCATCACAGTCTTCAGGTAAGTTTTGGTGCTCAGCGAAATACTCGTCCTTTTCGGAATTTTCGTCAGAAGCGAATGTTTCTTGTTCGTTAATTCGGTACATTGAATATTCGCCGTCTTCAGCTCCTTGTCCGGTCATTTGATAAAGATTAGTACTCTGTCTAGAAAGCCTGCCTGTCTGTCTAATGGATATGCTCATAGGGGTAGGGTGATAACTCGTATTTTGTTTAGGGTAATGAGGTTTACTATTATTGGTTGATTGTCCTCTTTGAGGTTGGCCATGGATAGCAAAAGGTGGTTTATAGGAAGGATTTGGCCGTTGGTAAGTTTGTTTAGGTATTTGGTGATAATTAGTCTCTGGGTGTATTGGTTTTCTTACGGAATAATTTTGACCTTTCTGAAAAACTGATTGTTCGGTTGTGTAAACATTTTATTATTTTTAAACTGAAAATCATATGTAAGCATGTTAAGTGCTTCATTAAGTGATTAAGGATTTTTTTGTGTGCGCATTAATGATCCTACGGGTTCATGCATACCTCTATGGAGAACTCTCAAAGCTAGTTTTTGTACATATTCAATTAAAACATCTTTTGCAAATTTTTCTTTAGGGGCCCTTTGTTAATAAAAAATGATATTTGTAAATATAATAGTTTTTGAATTCTTTCGTAAAATTTAAATGGTGATTTATTAGTTTCTTGTTTTAATTCAGCCATTTCTAGATTTAAAGTGAAACAATCTCTTTTATCAGAATAACTAATTACTAAAACATTTTTTATTTCATTCCAATTACAGAAATTTGAATTAACAAATCTCTAGTACTTAGCCTTTTAATTTAGCCAGTATAGATGAGAATAAATACACATTTTGAAAATCCTCTGGATTGTCAACTACATAAAACTTATTAACTACTTTGTCACAAATAGAGACATAGCTATGGAGCATAGTGGGTTCACCATTATACTTTAGTATCATATCTAGATACTCTTTCTCTAAAGTGGGCGTAGCCATTATTATATATTATTATTTCAAAAATAATAAGTATTAAAATCAATAATATATTGAAAGTATAACACTTTTTCTTAATAATATTTTCTAGGATCTACTTACAGTAAAATCCAAATTACTTTGCTCATTTGTTACAGTGGGGACACAACGCATATTGACACTGAACAATTAGCACTTTCACTTTAAGTTCTTCTTTTCTGTCACGATGTTCTCTCGTGTTGGTAATAGATATACACTTTATTAAAATGTTGCAGATATTCACTCTACACGTTTTGCCGATATCGTTACAGATATGCACTCTGCAATGTTATCGTGGTTGTAGTATCTCGGTTAACGATTAATATCGAAAAAATTATATTCACTAATTTTTCCGAGATGTCCTACCGACTGCGCATGTTACGTGTTTTATTAAGCTTGAAAGGTTTTTAAAAATAATTTTATTTTTATAAATTTTTAATAATTAAGAAACATTTAATTTTGAAAACTGTTACATTAATTTTGCTTAACAAAAATTCAACTGATATGCATTCACTTGGAGTGCCTACAACGTTTCTCTTCAAGAGTTTGCTACACACTGAAGCTAAAGCTGTTTTACCAGCTGCACAATAGAAAATCTGCGTAAGCAGAACTTTAGTAAACATTATATTTAGTCAAGTTCACATTATTCGTTCACATAACTTACATACATACAAACATACATACATACATGCATACTTACATACATACAAGTTACGTTTTATATTAAGCAAGAAAGGTTTTTAAAAATGATTTTTATTTTTACAAACCTTTGAATTTAATAAACAATTAATTTAGAAAACTGTTACATAAATTTTACTTAATAAAACAATACAATTGATATGCACTCAATCGGAGTGGAAAACGTCTGTGCGATACAGAGGCGACTTACACACTGCCGGGGCTCTGTTCTCACACCTATATAATACTAAAGCTGCGTAAGCAGGAATTTTCCTAGCACGCATTTAATTATGAAATGTTCACATAAAATGTTTATATAACTCCTCCATCCCTAAAGAAAACTTCGGGGGTTGGCGAAGTTTCGGCGTTGGTTGAAGTCTTCTTCTTCTTCCTGATGAGGGCGAAGTATATTAGCTGCTGAATAGGCCTCCGTAAAGGGCAATTTTCGGCATGGGTTGAAGTCCTCTTCACTGGAGAAAGTCACCAGGCAAAGGTTGATTTCCAAGATCCAGTTAAACGGGTGGTCTGCGATTTCCAACGCAGTATCCTCGTAGTTTGTAGGCGTTATTGTTTTTGATGATGGGCATTTTACAGTCTAATTTTCTGTTCATTATAATTCAACTGAGCAAAAGTATTTGGAATTGATTAATACAATTTATGAGTCTTTTCTATCATAGGATAGATACAAAATGTTTATAACATGTACAATTGTTATCAGAATCTAATTTTTGTTCTACAAAATTTACATTGATTACAATAAAAGTTTTATATAATTTTTCATAATTTTTACCATCATTTACATTCAAATTGCCTGCTATAGATTTGATAAAGATTCTAGTTAGTTTATAAGAATTCTTTTTGTTTTGTTATCTCTTTAAGAGTATAGTTTCTAATTTTCTTCAATTACATTTCTTTTTGTGATTAACATATTTCAAATAATTAACATTATTTATTACCATAATTAGTTACATATCATTTAATTAATTACAAAAGTTTGTAACACATACAATTAATAAAAACAATGTTGTTTAAAAGTTTAATAAAGTTTCTTGCATAGAACTAGTGGACAAAGGTATGGTAGGGATTTTAATTTGATTGTGTCGAATATAAACAAGAAGGATTTTGGTCATTAATTACATTTTTTATCTTCTTAGGCCTTTTAATTTTCGACAAATGTATTTTGTCTTTTGTGTTATGATGTCTAGGCTTTATTTTACCAGTTTTTCTTTCCTTGTTTATTGAAGCTATCTCTTCTTTGCTATATCTGTTTTTCGTTTTGCTTTGCTTCTGAACTGACTTTATATAAACTTCAGATGGTATTTCTGGAAGTGGTTCTTTGTTTACATTCCTTTTTTCTAAAACTTTTTCTTTAATTCTTTGATTGCTATCCCTAATGTTTTCGTAAAGTATTTTTGTTTTTTCTTTATGGTTTAAAACGTAGTCATTTACAATTTGTTTTTCTAAATCTATATCTAATAAAGAGTTTGAATTTATGTGTCCAAATAAGACTTCGCACGGCGTTAATTTTGTGACTGAATGAATGCTATTGTTATAGGCTATTATAGCATATTTGACTTTCTTAATTATACTGTCTTTTTTAAATTCGATTTGATTATTTAACAGCCTTATGTGTTCTATTAAGGTGGAATGGAATCTTTCACATAATCCGTTTGATTGGGGGTTTTGTGTACTGATAAAATGAATTTTGATTTTATGCAGGTCTAATATCTCCTTCACAATTCTGTTATTAAACTCCGTTCCATTGTCTGAGATAATAACTGTTGGTAAGCAGAACTGCGCAAAGTAATCTAATAACTTGTCTGCAATCTCTGTAGCTTGAGAGCTTCCCAAGCGATAAGCTTGAGCATACTTTGTGAAACTGTCGACAATGCTGATAAACGCATTCTTTTCTAAAGAGATAGTGTCGATGTGAATTATCTGGAAAGGCCTTGCAGCTGTAGGCGTCAAGTTCATCTCTAGTTGTAAGGGAATTCTGTCATATTTGGTTCTTTGACATATGCCACACTGATTTATGAAATTTTGGATTACTGATTTTAAATTAGGCCAATAATATCTTCGCTTAATTTGTTCGTATGTTTCCTGTATCCCTCGGTGATTGGTTTTGCTAACATGATAATTACTTATTGTTTCTAGGGTATCTTCTTCCGAAGTTAGGTCTAAGAGTTTTTTATTACACTTAACTAAATTTAGTTCAGTTTGTTTGAAATTTTTGGCTATGCATGATGCAAATCTCTCATAAAAATCGTCTTCAAAATATAGATTATATTTTATTTTGGGTACCAAATATGATTTTATAAAATTAACTGTCTTCTTTAAAATTATTTTCTGATATTTCGACTATTAAACGAATTTTTGAAGTTCCGAATAGTTTTATAATTTTCACTTTCTTTGGCTCATACTTTACCAATGACAAAAATATTTGATTTTTCCCAAAGTTTACAGGCTCGTCGGAAATTGGTATTTCAATTTGGGTGTTCCCTTCGAAGTTGGAATGCACGGTTTGACTGTCACTTTCTTGATCGTACTCTAAGTTGGCATTATCTGTTGCGTCGAGTTGTACGACCATAGACTCGTTATCTTCATTTAATTCCGGGAAGAAACGTTGGATTAATCCAGCTGGAGATAAATCAAGGTCTGGTTCTACAGTGTGTTGGGTGTTTGTTGACCTTTTATTAGTAATGTTCAATTGTATTCTAGACAGGGCATCTGCGTTTTGGTTTAATTTGCCTTTTTTGTATCTTATGTCATAATCATATTCCTCTAATTTTAATCTCCATCTTAAAAGCTTGGAATTTGGTTCTTTAACTGAAAATAACCATTGTAAAGGTTTATGGTCTGTATAAATTTTAAATTTTCTTCCAAATAAATAAGGCCTAAAGTGTTTAGTGGCCCATACGATTGCTAGTAATTCCTTTTCAATCGCGGAGTAATTAGTTTCGCTGTCGTTTAAAGTTCTGCTGGCATACGCTATAGGAAGGTCCTTTCCATTTTTGTCCTGGCTTAAAATTGCTCCTAGTGCAAAATTACTCGCGTCTGTCGTTAGAGTAAACTCCTTTTCAAAATCTGGGTATTGTAGTAGGGGCTCGTTAGTCAATATATTTTTACATGTTTCAAAACATTCTATAAAGTCTGGATTTTCTATATTTATTTTTGCATTTTTCTTTAAACAGTTAGTAAACGGTTTTGTTATCTTGGCGAAGTTTTTAATAAATTTTCGATAATAGCCTATTAGTCCTAAAAATCCTTTAATTTGTTTGGTGGTTTTAGGTATTGGATAGTTTTTGATTGCCAAAATCTTTGCTGGGTTAGGTTTTACGCCTTCCGGTGTAACAACATGCCCTAGATACGCTACTTCTTTTCTTAAAAATTCTGTTTTATCCAGCTGTATTTTAAAGTTGGCTTTGCGTAATCTGTCGAATACTTCTTTAAGTCTTTGTATATGTTCTTGGAGGCTAGTGGAGTAAATTATAATGTCGTCTAAATAAACTAAACATGTTTCATTTTGGATGCCTCTCAGAATATTATTCATAATTCTTTGAAATGTAGGGGGGCTATTCTTTAGTCCAAAGGGCATTCTTAAAAATTCGTAGTGTCCTGTTTCTATTGAAAACGCTGTTTTTTCTATGCTATTTTTATCCATTTCTACTTGGTGAAATCCTGAGGCTAAATCTAAAGTTGTAAAATACTGAGATCGTCCTAATTTATCTAATATGTCGGTAATGTTTGGCAAGGGAAATTTATCGTCAATTGTTTTTTTGTTTAATCCTCTAAAATCTATTACTAATCGAAATTTTCTTTTGCCAGAAGCGTCTTGTTTTTTGGGTACAATCCAGACAGGAGAGTTCCATGGAGAATTTGAAGGTCTAATAATTCCTTGTTCAAGCATGTCCTCAGTTTGTTTATTAATTTCGTTCTTGTAAATCTCTGGATATCTATAATTTCTGGAGTATACGGGAATTTCATCAGTAGTCCTAATAACATGTTTTATTTGGTTGGTAAAAGTTAAATCGTTTCCCTCAATATGGAATAAATCTGCATAATCTTTTATTAAACTTGTTATAGCGGATTTTTCTTCCGAGTTCATATGTTCCATTCTAAATTTTGATAAATCTAAATTTTTTCTTCCTGATTTTGTTTGTTTATAATCGATCATATTGGAATTAGTGTTCGTTTGCCTTGTATCAGGTTTGAAAATATTATATTCCTCTAAAGATTTTACTTCTAATGGTTTACTTATTGTTAATTTTACATTTTCTTCCGTATTGTTTATAATAGGGCAATAGGCTTCACCCTTATGCACTGAAACTATACACTGCAGAATTTCTAATCCGTTCACTTGTTTGTGTGGTAAAATACCTTCTCCATTATGAATATTTTGTATTTTTAATTTAACTGTTTGGCTAGTGCGGGCTTGTATAACATAACTAAATTGTTCCTGCTTTATTGACGTGCTGTCCGTTTTATTACAACTTCCTTTTTCAGTGTTAAAATATTGAATAGGGATTTCCTCATCACAAAGTATTAATTTATTATTTATAAAGTCTAAGCTTATTCCTAAATCCTTTATATTGTCTAGCCCGAGTAATAGGTCGAAATTCTGATGAAAGTCAAATAAATAAAATTTAATTGCTTTTTTAGACAACAGAGGTATGGTGCAGCAAAAATTTTCTTTTGAAGTGCCGTGTGCGGTGATTACTTCAAACGGCTCCTTTTTTATGCTTGTTTTAAAATTTTTCCAGCCTAAAGATTTTCGCATAAATGATCTAGTACTGCCTGTGTCAATTAATATTCTAGATTTGGTGTTTGTGTCGTATATAAATGGTAGCTCGTTATTTTCGCTTTGTAGATTCATTATTGAAAATCGATTCCGAGGCTCGTATGTCCTAAAAAATCGTCCTGATCGATTTTAACGGTCTCTTCTTCGTAGTTGTCTGTTAAATTTTGGGATTCTTCGAAGTACTCTTCTTTCCCGAGATCTTCTTCAAAAGCGAATGATTCTTGTCCGTTAGTCTGGTACATAGTGTAATCGTCTTTTTCGGCTCCTTGTCCGGTCATTTGATACAAATTCGTTTGTCTAGAAGGCCTGTCTGTCTGTCTAGTGGAAATACTCATAGGGGTAGGTTGATAACCCGTATTTCGCTGAGGATACTGAGGTTTAGTAGTGTTGTTGTTTGGTTGTCCCCTTTGAGGCTGACCGTGATTAGTAAAAGTTGGTGGTCTATAGGAAGGATTTGGGTGTTGATAAGGTTGTTTAGGTATTTGGTGGTATTTAAATTCAGTATGTATTGGTCTTCTTACGTTATGAGTTTGGCTTTTCTGAAAGACTGGTTGTTTGCTTGGCTGAGTAAACATTTTATTATTTTTAAATTGAAAGTCGTTTGTGAGCATATTAAGTGCTTCACTAAGAGTGTTAGGGTTCTTGGTACGCATTAGTGACCCGATGGGTTCATGCAAACCCCTAAGGAGAACTCTTAAAGCTAGTTTCTGAACGTATTCTATTAAAATGTCTTTAGCCATCTGCCTTTGAGGCTCTTTATTCATAAAAAATGAAATTTGTAAATTTAGTAACTTTTGAATTTTCTCATAGAATTGAAATGGTGATTCGTTACTTTCTTGTTTTAATTCTGACATCTCTAAGTTTAACGTGAAACAATCTCTTTTGTCTGAATAACTAATTAATAATACTTTTCTAGTTTCGTGCCAATTGTAAGAGTTAGAGTTTACAACCATTTCCAGTGCTTGGCCTTTTAATTTAGAAAGAATAGAGGAGAACAGATACTCATTTTGAAAATCCTCTGGATTTTCGCTTACATAAAACTTATTCACTATCTTATCACATATTGAGATAAATCTGTGGAGCATAGTGGGCTCTCCACTATACTCGGGTATCATGTCAAGATACTCCTTTTTTAATATTGGCGTTGCCATTATTTAGTATTATTTTCAAAATAATAAAAATTAAAAATCAATTATATAAAATTAAAAAGTATTTACTCTACTTTTTCTTAATTCTATATATTAAGATCTACTTACAAGTTGATCCAAAATACTTTGCTCATTTGAACAATTTTCACTTTTCACTTACACGATATTCGCGCGAGTTCTTAATAGATATGCGCTCTATTAAGTGGTTGTAGATATTCACTCTACTTAAAGTTTCCTCAATTAACGGTTAAAACCGACGGACGTTATATTCGCTAACTTCCTTGAGGTGTCCTACCGTTTTCTTGATGTCGTTACAGGTATGCGCTCTGTAACGAATCGCGTTTTTGCAGTACCTCGGTTAACGATTGAAATCGAAAAAAATTATGTTCATTAATTTTCCCGAGATGTCCTACCGACTGCGCCAGTTACGTTTTATATTAAGCAAGAAAGGTTTTTAAAAATGATTTTTATTTTTACAAACCTTTGAATTTAATAAACAATTAATTTAGAAAACTGTTACATAAATTTTACTTAATAAAACAATACAATTGATATGCACTCAATCGGAGTGGAAAACGTCTGTGCGATACAGAGGCGACTTACACACTGCCGGGGCTCTGTTCTCACACCTATATAATACTAAAGCTGCGTAAGCAGGAATTTTCCTAGCACGCATTTAATTATGAAATGTTCACATAAAATGTTTATATAACTTACATATATACATACATGCATTCATACATAAATACATACATACATACATACATACACACATACATACATACAAACAAACATTTATACATACATATATACCTACATACATACATACATACAACAAATACATACATACATACATACATACTTACATACAAATATGTATGTGCATACATTCATTCATACATAGATGCATATATACATACATACATACATGCATACATACATTCAAACAAACATTCATACATACATACATACATACATACATACATACATAGATACATACATACATGCATACATACATACAACACTTACATACATACATACATTCATACATACATACATACATTCATACATACATACATCCATAGATACATACATACATACATACATACATACATACATACATACATACATATATACATATATACATACATACAATACATACATAGAACATAGATACATACAAACATATATATATATATATAGAGAGAGAGAGAGAGAGAGAGAGAGTGAGGGAGAGGGAGAGAGAGAGAGTGAGGGGGAGGGAGAGAGAGAGGGAGAGAGAGAGGGAGGGAGAGAGAGATTACAATTTATACAATTACATAGAGGTGAATTTAGAAATAAAGAATTTTGTAAGGTTGATGGTAAAGAAATGAACAAGTAAAACATTGAGAACATAGAGGACAGGAACAAAGAGGAATATAGATAGAAAGAAGAAATAACAACAAGACGAAAAACACTAGTATATAATACCATAGTAAAGAGTAGGAGTTATGTCAAGACTAACACGAGGAGGCAGCATCAATAAATAGATAAGTAAAAAGAACCTATCGGCGAAACACTTTTACAACAGGAGAGCATTGGGGCAAAGTTTTGAAATCGGATAGCGATGGCGGAAACTATAAAACCGACATTATACACACACACACACACACACATATATATATATATATATATATATATATATATATATATATATATATATATAATGAAACATTTCATAGTTACTGAATTGTTAAAAACAGTATCTCATTTAAAAAAGATTTCCCCTCTGGATGCCTCAGTAATTTAGACATTTACATGAATGAAATATTTACAAATAAATAAAATTCAGAAACGAACCATCAGAATGTTTGCATTAGGGGTTGGTGGTGGGTAGCTGCTTTAGGGAATTCCGTTGTTTGCTTTAAGCCCTAATAACAAACGCTTTTAAAATACCCCAAATACTCGTTCAGAAAACAAACAGATGAAACAGTAAAACACACAGATCCGTATAAAGTGAAACAATGTAAATTTATGTAATAATTTACTTTTCCGACTGGAATTATTAAACATAACGTTAGTAACTTAGTTTCATTTTCTTACGAACCTGCCTTTTCTTTGAACAAATATTTTTGAACACGGCATTCCCTTAAACTTGCAGAAACATTGAAACTGTTACTAATAGGAAAAGATACGTTCCAAATGTGAAAAATCTATTCTCATATTGCTATACTTTGGATATTATTGGAGTGTTAAAGTTTTAAAACAAATATGTCTCAATGTGATAGTAACAAACTGTTACAGACTAAAAGCACAAGATCTTTTAGTCCTACAAGTAGACATTCAGATATTGAATTTTAAAAAAATTAAAATCATATTAAGTTTGTTTATTTAAATTATTGTTTACTTTGAAATATAGCACAGTAATTAATATTTGACGAACTTGCGTCCATAAGAAGTAGTACGGCTTGGAAGTGTGATATACTGGATTATAGACAATAAATTTTCACACACATA
>JBAIZL010000001.1:28512500-28522500 GCA_036971475.1 Prosapia bicincta
AAGGATAAATTTTCTTTTTTATTTCAATAAATAGAGTTAAATATGTCATAAAAATCAAGATTATTTGCATTCCATCCTGTGTCAAATAACCAATAAAAACTGTTTAGCTTTTTCCAACTAATATAAAAATGATTATTAAATCAGTAAACAAATTTAATTAAATTTCATTAAATGGCAATAGATAAAGCCTAATGTTTTAAAGAGTTTCTCTCTACTAACTTCATGAGCTAGTCTAAAGATTAGTTGGTTTTTTGTGTAAAAGTCCAGAGATTTATCTACTGGCAGATTGTGTTTAAGAGGACACAGGAGCCTTTTAAGATAGGTATTTTTAAACACAATCATATTTTGCACGTTCCCTTGCTGTCTCTGCAGATCATCATCAGGTGGTAAGACTCTGTGTTTATTATGTGTATTATTCTAAATGTGTTTCTTTCCAGCTGACTAGTAATTTGACATGTGTGACTATACTTAGACCATACACAATTGATAAACTAATTTAGGAGTGTTTATTCGTATTTTAAATAGTAGTCAGCGGGAATAGGCTTGTTGTGGGCTTGGCCCTACGAGCGGGAAACATACACTTAACTCAGGGAGTTTAGCACGGTTTTACCAGCAGGGTGATAGGCAGATTTTTGGTTGTTTATAAATATGTTTTCTTGTAAACAAGTAAAATTTTAGTATTCTACAAGAAAGGATATAACAACATGGCAACCGCGTAGAGCTGCGGTAGTAAGGACGGTTAAAAGAGAAGGGGGGACGTTGCAGAATTGGCGCCCGAACGGTAGGGACTTTGAACAGGGTCCCTATATCAAGATTCAATAGTTAAATAATAGAAATAAATCGAGATTGTTTAAATAAGTGGAGTCAAAATGTTTTAAATAATGTAATTAAATTTTTAAAAAATAATAATATAAATTGAACGAATCCAAGAGCGTGCAAATAAAAATAAAATAAATAAATAAATTTGAATAAAGATTTAGTCGAAAGAGCGGGTAGGAACCATTTGGCCTAAACCAAATCAGAAAGAAAGAAATAAGGGAATAAATAATTAATTGAATAATAAATAGTAAATCAATATATCTAAACCCGAGATAGATAAATTAATGGCCTTTTTCAAGGCAAAGGAAGAAAAAGACAAAGAAGAGCGAGAGAAAGAGAAGGCGGAAGCAAGACAAAGGGCGAAGGAGAGAGATGAAAAAGAAAAACAATGGAGAGAGGAAGAGAAACAATTGAGAGAGAAAGAGAAGGCGGAAGAGAAACGTTTGAGAGAGGAAGAGAGGGAGGAAGCAAAACAGAGAGAGAAGGAGAGAGAAGACAAAGAAAAACAAAAGGAGAAGGAGAGAGAGGACAGAGAAAAACAATGGAGGGAGGAAGAGAAAATGGAAAGACGACATTTATGGGAGGCTTTCCAGTCAAAATTCGAGGACTACCAAAAAGAAAATGAGACTAAGACAAGTCACATATATGAGAAGTTAAGCGAACATGAGACGGAAATAGAGAGACTAAAAACTAAAACGGAAACAAAAACGGCTAAATTAAACGAAAAGGTACAGAATATCCAAGAGGATATTAAAACAGTAAAGCAACAAGTTGCAAAAGTAAAGCAAACAGCTGGAGCAGGAATAGTAACACAAGTTTGCTTACCAAGGGTAATAGACAGGAACGGGGAGGCTACGTACCGTAGGATTGAGTTCTGGGGGAATGACAAAGAAGATCCAATGACATTCCTAGAGGAAATAGAAAATCTATTTTCTGAGATAGACAATACTATGGACGAGACTGCAAAATTAAGAATTGTAGAGCGATATTTGAAAGGGGCAGCGGATGCATGGTGGAAAGCCATCAAGAACAACACAGAAACTTATTCTGAATTCAGGCATGAATTCACGGAGCATTTCTGGAGTTATCGCCAGCAGGATCGGATACGCAGACAAATAAATCAAGGGCGCTACCATAATAATGGACCATACTCTATGGCAGAGTATTTTATTATGATGGTAAACAGGGCGAAAAACTTAGACCCGATAATCCCAGAGAACCATCTAATTTTCATGTTAATGAAACATTTTGGGAGTAACGTTCAGCTAGCTAGTGTGGAAACCCACAAGTAATATCAAACAAGCGATAGTTTTCCTACAACAGCTAGACAGCGTTACTGACAACGGAAATGGTAATGGGATCGCTCAAAGAAGTCAACAGAGGCAGGTTGCTCCAAACCAACAACCTAACCCTAACCCAAGGTCCCATGGTGATACCACAAAATACCAAGATACCAAGTATCCTAAAAACCCTCATCCTAAATCGCCTATCCCCGGACCAAGCGACCACAAGCCAAAAAACTAAATATGAGGATCTCTGGCAACAATCAGGGAGATAAGTTAACCAGGTTAGAGATCCGAAACAATAAGAAGTCAAAAATAATTCAGAGCGAGAGACCGAAGGAAAAGCCGGTTTACCGTCATAATAAGATCAGCCTAGACGGTTTTTCCATCTCTATTAGGGACGATTTGTTAGAGGAAAGAATTGACTCGGTTGTAAAACTGGAGAGTATAGACCAGTGTCCAGTGATAGAGTGCGAAATTAAAGACCATAAGTTAATTGCACAAGTTGATACAGGTGCCCAAATGTCTGTGATTAAAACAGAAAAATACATAGCCCTAAAACAAAACGGGAATTTATTCTATGAGCTATCTATAGCTAACGTAGCGATAGTCACAGCATTAGGGTCAACCTGTAAACGAGTCAAATTACAAACGATGCTACCTCTAACATTAAACGGACACACAAAGGAATTTGTTTTCTTGATTGTGGACAATCTACGGGTTGACCTCATCTTGGGTGCAAATACTTTGTGTGCGTTAAAAGCCCGGATAAACATGGAGAGATCGTTCATGACGTATGAGATTGATGGATATCTGCTGCACCAGGAGTTTCTTGTATCGAATAATAATAAAAATGATATAAGACAAGAGATAGGATGTAATAAAATTAATAAAATAATAAACAAAAATATTAACAAAGATGTAATATGTTCCGACGTTACAAGCGGGGAACAGGAAATAAATATAATAGGTTCGCCTTGTATAGGCGGGTCAATTAACGACGGCAAATTAACACCTGTAGAGCCGATATTGGAGGGCCCGATAGTGAATAGCGAGCAGACGGGGCTGTTCACGGGCAAGGATCAGGAAGATGGGTCCTTGTGCGAGTTAGGTGGTAACAAACTAAAAAGTAAACAAATACTAAACAAAAATATGACTAAAAATGTAAGATGTTCCAACGATACAAGCGGGGAACAAACAATAAAATCAAAACAATTGTCAACGAATAAAGTTAAGAACGAGATTACCAAAAATTTAAATAACAAATTGTGCGAAAATTCGAGGAAGAGTGAATTATTAAACTGTGAAAGAACGGAATCAAGTAAGCTAACGGGATTAAACAAAGCAAAAAATGGGTTAACCAAACCTACAACAAACAAATTAAATAATGACGAGGGAAGATTCAACGAATTAAATAAAAATGGCTACAAGCCGAAACAAATAAAATTCCAACAAGTTAGGGAAAGACCTAATTGTCGGGAAACTAATCAGTTAGACTTAACAAGAATTCCAAAGGACTTTAATTCTAATCAATTTTGCTTGAAAACGAAGTCCAAATTGTTTGCTAAAAATAAATTTAAAAGTAAATCTCACCAGTATCAAAATTACCAAAATAAACCAAGCAACAATAAATCAAAAACAAAAATAAAATACAGGAATTATGCACAATGGCGTAACGCCAAGCGCAGAAAGAAAACCAGAACGCGTAAAACATATCTTAAACTAAATACGATTAAGTTGGAAAATACAAATAATCATTGCATATTAAACAAACAAGAAATGTCGAAATTACAAGAATTGATAAACAGTTATTCAGACGTGTTTAATGATAAACCAGGTAGATCCAATAAATATAAACATGCGCTCAAAATTAAGGAAGGCACAACTTTTGTGAACAGGAACTATCCTATTCCAATGAACTTCCGCAAACAGGTTCAGGAAGAAATCGACAAAATGCTCCGATATGACATAATTGAGAGGTCAAGGACGCCGTATGTTAATCCTATGGTTGTTGTCATAAAATCAGACAATACAGTTCGACTTTGTTTAGACGCTAGGAAGTTAAACGAGATAACTGTACCCGATTATGAAAGTGCACCTAGTATAGACGACATCCTAAGAAAAGGAAGGAATAAACGGTATATTTCAAAGATTGATATGACATCCAGTTTTTGGCAAGTGCCATTGACACACGATTCCAAGAAATATACCGGCTTTTTATTCGACAATAAGGTGTACAATTTTAAGGTCGTTCCATTCGGGTTACAGAATTCTCTAGCGGCCCTAGTAAGAACAGTCGATTTAACACTTGGCGTGGAGTTAAGCGACAACATATTAGCTTATGTTGACGACTTGTTATGTCTATCGGAGACGTTTGAAGAACACCTCGAGCACTTGCATACAATATTTTCCAAATTCAGGGAGGGAAATCTAACAATAAATCCCAATAAGACATTGTTCTGCCAACAGGAAGTTTTAGGGTACATTTTTGACCAGAAAGGGGTAAAAACTGACCCAGATAAGCTACAAGCGATTCGCGATTTTCCTAGTCCTAAGAATAAGAAACAGTTACAATCATTCTTAGGATTTGTAAATTATTATTCGCGATTCACAAGTCAATACGCCCGAGAAACTTCACCCCTGTTGAAGCTATTAAGAAAGGGACAACCCTGGGTTTGGGATATTGAAATGCAAGATGCATTTAGGAATGTAAAAAACCTGTTTGTGGAAGCAGTTACTTTGACACATCCGGTGGAAGGTCGGGGAACGTTTTTACAAACTGATGCGAGCGATAACGCTATAGCAAGTCAGCTGTACCAGGAAGACCAACAGGGCAGGTTACAGGTAATAGGCTTTGTATCGAGAACACTGAAACAGGCGGAATTAGGGTATACAGTGTGCGAAAAGGAGCTTTTGGCGATAGTGCATGGCCTAAAGAAGTTTCGGCCATTGATAGTAGGGGCCCCATTAACTATTATTACAGACAACAAAGCACTAAAGTTTCTTTATTCATGCAACTATACCAATGCACGCATAACTAGGTGGATTCTCGCGATACAAGAATATCAGCCAAAAATGAGACACTGTCCGGGTAAAGAAAACGTTCCTTGCGACACCATAAGTCGGATGTATCAAAGTAACATAGGAAATAATAGCGGGCAAAAGGGTTTAAATGTAGTTAAAATAGGACAAATTAAGGTAGAATGCCCTACAATAATACAAAAGATGTTTAAAGAAATGAGACAAGTCCAGGAGCAAGAACCTGAGATTTTTCATATAATAAATCACATAAATCAGTTTAATTACTATAAAATTTGTAACAATGTATTATGTAAAATTGTAAACAATAGAACGAAGGTTGTGATGCCAAAACAAAATATCGTTCCATTTATAGAGCATGTACACAAACAATATGCACATTTAGGTAGAAATAAAATTGTCAAAATGGTAAACAAACATGTTTACATTAACAATATACATAAACAAGTCATGGATGTCATTCGAAAATGTCGGATCTGCCAGTTTGCAAAAGTAACAAATCGATATTTGCAAGCAAGGACTAAACCCATTTTAACACAACAGCCGGGAGAGATTGTTGCTGTCGATTTTTTAGGACCTTTGCCCCGGAGCACAGGAGGTGCAAGGCACATTTTAGTTGTTGTAGATGTATTCTCGAAATTAGTAAAATTATATGCAGTTAAGCGCCCAAATACGACGAGTACAATCGCCAAACTGTCGCATTATTTTCAGACAATAGGGAAGCCTAGGCGAATACTCTCAGATTTCGGATCGGCCTTTACGTCTCGACAATGGAATTTATGGATGCACGACAACAGTGTTGAGCATACATTAATTCCGGTCAGGCATCCACAGGTAAACCATGCCGAGAGGATAAACCGAGATCTGGGCAGAATTCTTAGGACCTATTGTCATGATATCTCATCATGGATGAGATATCTGCCATATATAGAACAGGTAATTAACATAACTCCCCATGAAGTAACTAACTGGATATTCACCTATCCAGGTACACCATGGGGAAGTACCGATATATATATGGGAGAGATTTCTGCCAGATGATTGTAGAAATGCGGAACAAGCGACACAAAGAGAAACATTACAAAATGTATTCGATCGCATCAGGACAGTGGGAGAAAGACGGGCTGCTATGAAAAATATAAACTGCCGAGAAACGTCGTTTCAACCGGGCGATTTGGTCCTAATCACTAGGCACAATAGATCAGATGTGTCTAAGAATGAGACAGAGAAGCTGTTGTTAAGGTACCAAGGTCCTTATAAAATTAGAAGGAAAATGGGTCGAAAAACCTATGAAATTGCAAACATGGTTACAGATAAAATCCGAGGCATCTATGACATTAAAGATATTAAAAAGTTTTATGAATGAGTAAAAAATATTTTAAACTAAATGCTATTAAGATAGGCAGTACCAATAATAACCGCTGTACTTTAAATAAACAAGAATTGTCTAGGTTGAAATAATGCATAATAAAGTATTCAGATGGTTTGAATGAAAGACCCAGCAAGTCGAACAAAGTAAACAAGGGCTCAAGGTTAGGGCAATCACTTGTGTTTGTAAACACGGCCACAATGAAAATATCCGGTGGACGGGCGGGGAACGATTTTATAAAAACATTCCTTGCAACAAAATAAGCCGGACGGGCCTAAATGTATTTAAAGAAGGACAAAGTCAATAGGATGTTCTACGAAAATTCCAAAAATGTTTAATGGAAAAAGTTTATGTGATATGAAGCAAACTCAGGAATAATAACCTGATTTGTTGCAATTAATCAAATCAACTGTGTCAACAATTATAAAATATCTTATAATGTATTCTGTAAAATTGTATATGATATTAAAAACTCTAAAAAGGTCGTATGACAAGTAAAGGGATTCTAAAATGTGAACTTTACACTGATCATGAACCAAAAAATACGGAAATGCCAAATTAGAATGTTGTTCAATAATAGAACCAGTACGCGAGCGATAAGCTAAGTTAGGCAGGAATAACATTGTCAGAATGATTAATAAACTGATTTAAAGTAAAAACAAGAATAAGCAGTAGTTGAATAAGCCTAAATCTGGACTTTAAGATTAGCTACTTGTTTGTAAAGGGACAAATGTTTAAATGTAAAACAAACTATTTAATAACTGAACCAATATCACAAAGTATTATTCAGGAAGTCTTTGTGTACTGAGCAAACATTGCCGAGCTACCTCCACTGCTTAAATCAAACAAGCTGGTTAAATCAAGCAACAATCAGAGAGATAGCAGGCGAATTTTAATAATTTTTACAACAAATACGCTATCAGACCTTGCAAAATAAAACAAGAAAATTGTGTGCATGAAATAGTGGGTCGTTAGATGAGACTTTCACTGGACATTATAAAACAAGAGAACTTGTGTACTGACGATCAAGGTCGAAAATAAAAACTTTGCATTAATAGCAGAAGCAATCGAGATTTATCAAGTGGACTTCGATAATCTAGACACAAGCCAGTTTTATAAACTGTACAATATGAAGATAGAGAATTTGAAAGGCAAGGTTCGTTCCGTTTTAATATGATAAGTAGAATTGTTGTTGTACTCTATTAGAATGTTTACAAGCCAGCTCATTGACCTTGTCAGGTAAAATAGAATGTAGAACCCACGTAATAGTTAGCCGTTACGACAAAAGGTCTATCGGAAAGTAAACAAATTAAACTTGGTAAACTGTACTTCCACAGCTGACACAATAATACGTAATAGTTAAGATATAAAAGGAATATGTTAAAAAATAATATTGTAGAATTAGTTAGGTTTTAATTGCAAGTAAGCTTGTTAGGAGGTCATTGTTTTTAAAGCCATAACTAGTATAAATGAAATTGACGTGGTAAATAGATAAAGGAAATGACAGCCATCAGTGTGGTGAATAATGTGTCAATTGACAAAATAAAATTTAGTGTAGACAGAAGTGACTAATAAATTGCTAATTGACTTGTGTTTGAAGTGTTTCAGGGTGAAACTTCTCGAGAGACAAGAGAGTAATAATAAGGAAATCTTTGTAATAGAATAAGATAGTTTAAGTAGGAATAAGATAAGGAATTGGTAAAAAACATTTTAACAAAGTAAAAACATTTTTAACCTCTCAAGCAGGGAAATTGCAACGGGCTGGGAGACCGTGGCAAATGGGAAATAAGTAATTTCCTGTTTTTTAGAAATAAAGCTGTTTTTAAAATAATCAAGTAGGGAATTATACAAATAATAAAGAGTGGAAAATTAAATAAAACCTTAGATAGAATATTTAAGCTAAATTAAAAAATGTTATAAAATAAATTTGTAATAACTAACTAAATTTGAACATCGGGAGTGAAGCGAAAAAATTCTAAGTGCGTAAAAAAGCTATATTTCGAACCAAACCACGTAGAACTTTCATCGACATTTTAAAAGAACCACAATAAGCTAGAATGAACATTAGAGAAAACAAAATTCAAAAAACTTAAGAAACAAAAAAGTTAGAGCCGTTTAAATAACATAGACATTTTTCAGTGTTCCAAAATTAATAATCAAACTCTGCAAGCTAAAACAGATTTGTTGCCCGACTTGCCTGTACAAGGAATAAATCGAGCGATAGCAAGCTTTGCAGGCGGGGTGAGGTAGGTTAAATTCACCGCTATATATACTTGGTCTCTAAGCTTTTAGAGACAGTCTGTAATAAATTTTTAACACGAGGTGCCGCGGGACGCTATGCTGGACCGCGAGTAGGACCGTCAGAAGGCCAGATGGACCATAACCTCAGCGCTTTCGACATCCAGGACCACCAAAGGATGAAGGCTCCAGACTCAGCCTCCAGGACGCTCGAATAGAGGGAAACCACCACCGACGAACCAGGGATGGCGACTTCCGGTGTCCAAGGACCAGGGAATCCAGACGAGGGACCCCGAGGACCGGCAGGAACATCTTTGGCAAGTCATTTTCTTTATTCGATATCAGTCACGTCAAATTTAGTTAGTTAATTTTATTAAATTCAAACAAATCTGCAAGCTTAAAACAATGACTTCACTCTTTATAAAATTTTAATAAATTGTATGCTAAGCAAATGAATTTATGTGTTCAGAACATTTAAAATAATGAATATTAAACTTACAAAAAGGTTTTTGGTCATAAGCCATTTATTCAAAGGAAATGAGAAATTTTCGAATATTATTAAAGGTCATAAAATATGAATTTACCAATTCCATATAGGAGATACGATATTATTATGTGTAATTTGGAAAATAATTTTATGTTTATGTCAATGTAATCAATCTATATGCAAAGTATAATTTTTTAAAGCATAAGAAACAAGAAGTAACTCAGTGAATTGTTTTGTTAATATAATTGTGTAATACTTTAAAGGATAAATTTTCTTTTTTATTTCAATAAATAGAGTTAAATATGTCATAAAAATCAAGATTATTTGCATTCCATCCTGTGTCAAATAACCAATAAAAACTGTTTAGCTTTTTCCAACTAATATAAAAATGATTATTAAATCAGTAAACAAATTTAATTAAATTTCATTAAATGGCAATAGATAAAGCCTAATGTTTTAAAGAGTTTCTCTCTACTAACTTCATGAGCTAGTCTAAAGATTAGTTGGTTTTTTGTGTAAAAGTCCAGAGATTTATCTACTGGCAGATTGTGTTTAAGAGGACACAGGAGCCTTTTAAGATAGGTATTTTTAAACACAATCATATTTTGCACGTTCCCTTGCTGTCTCTGCAGATCATCATCAGGTGGTAAGACTCTGTGTTTATTATGTGTATTATTCTAAATGTGTTTCTTTCCAGCTGACTAGTAATTTGACATGTGTGACTATACTTAGACCATACACAATTGATAAACTAATTTAGGAGTG